>OY856411.1:675601028-675691028 GCA_963693085.1 Alisma plantago-aquatica
AACGAAGATCTCTTCGCGTTCAGGCATATTAGTAATGGCCTCTACCTAGGTGCGTTGTAGTATTGAACACAATATTTTTTTTCTCCACAATTTTGCATTTAGCTTCTTTTCTCTCTCTCTTATATTGTGCACTCCATGGTTGGAAGTTGGAACTGAGTTTAGATGATGGTTATGATGATATTCTGCAGTCCTTATGTTTGGTCCCACTTCTTGGCCACTCCATTAAAAGTAGCAGCTGCAGTCTCAAAAGGCTTGTCTTCAGTTGTGCAGGAAAAACTGAAGAGACTTGGGTACTCTTGTGGCGAGAAGGTTCTGAACATAACTCTTTCTTCTTCATGTCTTTTTATTGGACATAATTCTTTCTTCTTCATTGCTTTTCTCTATTTGGCAAAGCCTTTTCCTTTGTGACCTTTTTCTTTTTTCTAGCATGTAGATTTATGTTCTATTTAATTTAAAGTAGCATTACTTATGCACAACCACCCACAGATGACATGTATTTATTCGTCCTGGGGAATGTTTTCTTCTCCCCATATTATTATAGGTGATGAAGAATGCCTTATTCTCCCCTCACCTAAGGTTTGAGGTCTGGTAGGTGCCTCAACCCTACTTAGTTAGGTAGATATAATTATCTTACAAGCAAAACCCTTTTTAATATAATTGTTATTGGCAAGCTTCTTTTGATATAGCCCCATTCTCTTCTTATCTTCATCTTATAATGAATCCTAGCCTGCTTTTACTTGCTTTACTTATCTTGTTATCCTAGACTAGTTTTCTTGACACATACTTTTTCTTCCCTTTCCCTTTTACTGGGTGTTTCCCAACCACCCAGGTGCTGGTGCTGCACAAGGAGAAGGACAAGCTTGAAGGAAGTTTTTCTGAGGAGTTGATCTCAAACTTTTTGGAAAGGATGACTGAGTTGTAATAGCTAGATCCTTTGTCTCTTATCTTTTTCTTTTGGGAACAATCATGTAGTGAACAATGAAAGTAATGTAAAGGCTTAGTATTTTTATTTCCGCTGCTATTGAAATTTTATAATGTATCTGGAATCATACTTATTTATTTGGAATATTATGCAAGCATCCCAAAGTCTCTCTTTTTGTGAAATGTGTGGATGTTTTGTATTTCCTTTAAATTTTAGTAAAGAGGTGATCTCACCTCTTTACATCATGATATCAAAGACTTTAGATGATTATCAGGGCATGAAGTTGAAGCAAGGGTGTCTAGAAAGGATCAGGGTGTCGGGGGCTGGCAATATTTTTCTCCGCGCCACTAGCTTGGTTTACGAGGACTCCCGTTCCCATATGATACCGGCCTAGTCTGAGATGATACAAATTTCCCAAAATAGTATGATTTTAGGCAATGTCAATTCTAGATATCCTTTTCTCATACATGCTTCTATTCTCTTCTCATCTATGATTCTGTACTCCTGAGAACATAATATGTTAACCCTACCTTTCAGAAGAGGTGACTTGTTTGACAACATGAACCAGAAAAAGGAGTCAGACCTTAAATGACCCCAACACTCATGTGACTCCTGCGGTCAACCATACTACTCCGGGTACCCCCGCCTTCACACAAGAGCAAGAGTTGGCAATGCTGCACCAGGTGCTGTCTACCACCCTGATGGGGGAAGCTCAACACAATGGCCGCCAACGTCAACAAGCTAAGGGAGTTCACCCTCAACGACTTCATAAAAGATACATCCACCCTAATTCAAGGGTGAGAGTGAACCCAATGGTGGAAAAAGCTGACGACTGGGTTTTGGCCTTAGATTGGACCTTTGAGGGCATGGCGTGTCCTCCTCACCAGAAGGTTTGATTTACAACCTATGTGCTGGATGGACTGGCACACGTATGGTGGAATGGTGTCGCCCACACTCGAGACACCTATACCATGGAGTGGGACCATTTTCTGAAGATTTTCAGGGAGAAGTACATTGCCCCGCATTCCTGAGAAAGAAGGAGGCCGAGTTCTACAGCCTCAAGTAGGGAAGCATGAGTACTGTGGCCGACTACGTTCAACTATTCTTACTGCTAGAGCGTTACACCACCGACCTTGGAGTCGATATAATGGAAACTTTGTTCTTAAAGGGCATGAACTACCAGGTGGGCCGAAGTCTCATCCTACAGCTTCCACTCACTTTTCAATAGATGGTGGATAAGGCCCTGGCTATCGAGTCCTATCCAGGACTCCAAGCTTCTAGACACGGTAACAACTACAACAACAAGAGGAAGAATAAGAACTAGAATGAAAACCACAGACGTGACTGGTGCAACAGGTACTCTCGCGAACATCCTCTAGGGAGATGCCCTGCCAGTAATGCACCTGCTCAAAAAGACAACTGACCTCCACCGACCTGTCATGAGTGTGGCCAAGTTAGGCACATCCAACTTCTTCCCTCATTTCCAGCACAGACAGAACAATGCTCAGCAGAACAATGCCCAACATTCGTAGCAACCAAGGCAGAATCTGTCTCCGTCGAATAACAACAACAAAAACAACAATAACAACCAGAACCCGAGACGTTCGCCACTGGAGAGGCGGAATGGGAGAGTGTTCACTCTCAATGCTGAGGAAGAAGGTGAAGACAATGAAGTGATTGAAGGTCCCTTGCACCTTAATATACATCCTTTAAAGGCACTGTTTGATTTTGGCTCATCCAATACTTTCGTATCCTGTCAGTTTGCTTCTATGTTAGAAATAGAGTCTGAGTATATGGATCATGTATTAGACGTAAAAACCCCTAGTGGTAAGATCTTCTCTTCGTACCTCCAAACTACAACCATGGACCTCTGTATATCTGGAATAATGTTTCCCACAGATTTAGTCCTACTTGATATGACCACCTTTTACGTCATCCTGGGAATGGATTGGTTGAAGAGGTACAAAGCGGTTTTATACTGTGAGGAATCCAAGGTTAGTTGTCACATCCTGTTGAGGGAAGAATGTGTGTCAAGGGTAGAAAGCAAGAGGAACAACAATTTGTTGTCTCTGCCATCAAAGCTGAAAAGCTTGTCTCACAAGGGTGTAGAACTTTCCTAGCCTCTATAGTCCTCGATGCTACACCTCTTGCTCTCGACCACATTGATGTTGTGAAGGACTTCACAGACATCTTTCCCGAAGAGTTACACGGGTTGCCACCAACTCACGAGGTGGAATTCTCCATCGAGCTTGTACCTGAAACTTCATCAATATCGAAGCTACCCTACCGCTTGGCCCCTATAAAGCTGGCCAAATTGAAAAAGTAGCTTGAAGAGATTCTCGACATGGGCTTCATCTGCCCCAACATTTTGCCATGGGGAGCCCCTGTCCTGTTCGTGAAGAAGAAGGATAGATTGATGCAGATGTGTATGGACTACTGCATGCTTAAACAAGTGATGGTGAAGAACCGTTATCCTTTGCCTCGCGTCGATGACTTGTTTGATCAGTTGAAGTCATCCAATGTATTCTCCAAGATGGATCTGAGGAGTGGTACTACCAGATGTGTGTGAAGGATGATGATGTCCCGAAGATGGCATTCAAAACTCGCTATGGGCATTACAAATTCATGGTCATGCCTTTTGGTTTGATGAATGCCCCTATTGTCTTCATGGACCTGATGAACCGAGTGTTCTGCCCATACATTGACAAGTTCATGGTGGTGTTTATTGATGACATTTTGGTTTACTCTAAGACGTTTGAACAACATCGCAAGCATCTGCGGATTGTACCCAACACACTGTGAGAAAATCAACTTTATGCAGACTTCTTGAAATGTGATTTCTGGATAAAGGAAGTTATGTTTCTAGGTCACGTGATTTCTGCCAAACATATAGCTATTGATCCTACGAAAGTAGAAGCTGCGACAAAGTGGAAGGCTATGAAGAACCCATCTGAGATATGTAGTTTCCTCAGATTAGCCGGTTACTATAAGATGCTTCTATGAATTGGCCTTGCCTTTGACCAAGATAACATGAAAGGAGGCCAAGTTCTCATGGACACCTGAGTGTGAGGACAATTTTTAGAAGCTGAAGGAGTGTTTGACTTTAGCTCCCATACTTGCTTTGCCTGTTGAGGGAATACCCTATGTCATATACACCGACACATCCAAACAAGGCTTAGGGTGTGTCTTGATGCAAGATGGAAAGGTGATCACCTATACTTCTCACCAATTGAAACCTAATGAAGCTAATTGGCCTATACATGATTTGGAGCTTGCTATTATAGTTCATGCTTTGAAGATCTGGCGACACTATCTTTATGGTGAAAAGTTCAAAGTGTTATCTAATCACAAGAGTCTGAGATACATGTTGACTTAGAGGGATCTAAATATGTGACAATGTAGGTGGATGGAATATCTCAAAGATTATGACTTCACAATCACCTATCATACCTGTAAAGCAAATGTCGTAGCTGATGATTTAAGTCATAAGAAGGATGTTGTTTGTGCTTCTCTGAGATGTTCAGTGTGGGAAAATCTCAAACATGTGACTAGTTGGCAACCTCAGCCTGTCGATTCAGTGGATGGAGACAAGTTGTGTGTTCATATGGCTAGTTTAACTGTTACGCCGTCCTGGATCTCGAAAGTCATTGTTGCACAGTTGAAAAGCTCTGAGCTGGAAGAGATGAAGGTCGTGACTGAGAAATCGTAATCTAACTTCTCTATCAAAGTGGATGGTGTTGTCCGCTTCAAACAACGGTTGTGGATTCCCGACGTAGGTGATCTGAGAAAGAAGATTCTGAGTGAAGCTCATGGGTCCAAGTACACTATTCATCCTGGCATGACAAAAATGTACAAGGACTTACAATGAAGTGTATGGTGGAAGAACATGAAAAGTGATATAGCTCTATTTGTCGTGAAGTTCTTGACATGTCAACAAGTCAAGATCGAACAACAATAACCTGATGGTCTTCTTCATCCTCTTGAAATTCCGGAATGGAAATGGGAGAAGATCACAATGGACTTTGTTACCAGCCTTCCTAAGTCCAAGAAAGGTTATGATGCTGTTTGGGTCGTTATTGACCGGCTTACAAAATCTGCTCTTTTCTTGCCTTTCAAAACCACATATAAAGTTACTGAGATGGCCCAATTATATGTGGACTGGATAGTTTGTCTGCATGGTGTGCCTGCTGTACGTGATAGTTTCTGATCGAGACCCAAAATTCACTTCTTGTCTATGGGGTCATGTTAAGGAAGAGATGGGTAATGATCTACATTTCAGTACTGCGTACCACCCGCAAACTGATGGTCAGTCTAAGAGAACAGTTTGGATTCTAGAGGACTTGTTTCTAGATTGTGTGATGGATTGGGGTGGTGCATGGGATAGGTATCTACCATTAGCGGATTTTTCTTACAAACAACAGCTACCAAGCTAGTATTGGTATACCACCTTTTGAAGCACTCTATGACAAACCTCATCATTCACCTTTGCATTGGGATGATGTTGATGAATGATCCCTAGTGAAGATGGATGATATGCAAATGATGCTCGATAAGCTACAGTTGGTAAAGAAACATATTAAAGCTATTCAAGACCGACAGAAGATGTATGTCGATAAAAAGAAGTCTAATGTTAGCTTCTTTGTGGGAGACTACACATTTTTGAAGATCAAGCCTATACGTTCTATTGTAAGATCTGAAGTAAAAGGCAAGCTGAGTCCCCGCAGTGTTGGACCATTTGAAATCTTAGATAAAGTTGGAGATTGTGCATACCGCTTAGCCTTACCTCCTGCTTATGATAAGATTCACAATGTGTTCCATATCTCTGTGTTGAGGAAGTATGTGAAAGATCCTTCTCATGTACTCACGATTGAGCCTGTGGAAATTCATGAGAATCTGACCTATGAAGAGCTACATGTGAAGATCCTTGACTCCCGAGTATAGCAGCTGAAATAAGGAGATAGAGTTGGTGAAGATTTTATGGATATATCATGGTTTTTCGGAGTTGAGAGATGAGATGCTATGTACTCACCCTTCCCTTTTTGTATGTGATTTCGGGGACGGAATCCTTTTTAAGGGGTGGAGTGCTGTAACATACTAAAATTCTCTATGTATCTCTTTGTACTATTTTTCTATAAGATTTGTCCTTCATTTTTGTCCCATATGTCTTTGGAGTTGATTTAGTGGAATTATGATGGTAATTGGATAAATATTTCTCATATATTCTTAATAAAGGGTTTTATGCACAAATACCTCAGTAGAAACCTAAGTAATGGGCCTGATGTGCAAATGTCCACTTAAGTAATAAAAATAGTGATATTCGTGCTAGAACTTTCTAGGACTTTTGAGATTAGGGAAAAGAAAAGAAATTCCAAAATATACATAAAGGAGATGATAAATGCTATAAATAGGAAAAAAGGAGATAATATGGAGTATATTTCCAATTGAGTGAACCCACAAGATAATTTGATACACAAATTCATTTTCTTGAACAAAAAGTTACTTAAGGGCCAAGTATCACCCAATGTGGAAAATATAAAGATATAAATAAAAGCCTTTATTGAAGGAAAATATGAAATAAGCCAAGAAAGTGAAATAAAATATCTAATGTTCCCAAATTGGTAAAATAACTCCAAATTCATAATCTAGGAATAAAAATAGGCTGTTGGGCAAGTTTTCAATTAATTTGGATAATATTTGGATAATGTGAAAAGTAGGAGAGAGAAAGTGTGTAGAACCTTCATTTTGAGAATTAATTAAATAAATGCATAAACATGACCAAATAATAGCAACGTAATATCCACGACATTAATTAGGACACATGGGTGAAATTTGATCATATTTGGATGATCAAAGAGTCATAAATGTGGGAGGAAAGAGAAAATGAGTTTTGAATTATTTAACCCACTAAAAGTCCTCAAAAGGCAAAACTAATATCATATTCAGATTCTACACTTCAAAATCCGTTAGGCTGTCAAATTATTAAATTTGAAAATTGTTTGAGACCTCAAAAGAAGAGAGAGAAATTCATTAAATAATGTATATATCACTTTATTCGATTTATAATGCAATTAGGAATATATCTGTCACGCGCCTACTAGGCCTAATGCACGTGATCCAACAACTCAGAGAGCCCCGTGGATCGATCAAATGGTAGAGAGTTTGTCTCCTACCTCGATCCGGATTAGGAAATAGGGAGAGAGTTTTGGAATTTTTGTTTTGCGATATCTCTCTCTACACTCAACAAAATCTCAAAGCTTTTGATGCTCTGGACTCCTCTTGAGATTCACACATGATTATTCCAAATTTTCCATGATTTGGTAAAGATTTGAGAAATGCCCAAAATCATTCGAAATACACCTCTCACCCTGGGTATCAAAACCCTACCCCATACCCCCTTGCCTATATATACCTACACCCTAAACATCCCCATCGCCTTTGCAACTCAACGCACTAGCCAATTCGATTTTTCATCATTGTTTTGACCCTTGATGAGCTTCTAAAGACATAGAGCTTGCGACGCTCCTGTCTTCCTCCTCACACCATCTCTGGCACAATTAAGGGCACCGATAGGTTCGTCTATTCTTCCTCTTTCTTTTACATATCTGCACTCTAAGTTTGGTCGAGAATAGCCGAATTGCCCAATTTTCCCGAGCTTCGACCGTGCTGCTTCATGAGCAGGTCGCATGAGAAAGGAGGAAGATGACCCTCCATGATTTTACCATTATGCCCTTGATCAGTACTTTTCGCCTGTGTTTCCGTGCATGGGTAGTTTTGCTTTTTCGCTCGTCTTTTCTACGTTTGACCAGTCTTTGACCCAGGCACCACTTAGGCAGCCAACAGGCGTGGGTCGCTGACATGGCCTGTGGTGATTGGGCAAAAGCAGTGGGCCCGACCTCCTCTCTCAGTCACTCTCTGCTTTTCAAAACAAAAATCCAATTTTCTAATTTTCTTATTGGTAAGTTTTAAATAATTCATAACTATTAATTTCTTGGGCCAAAATTAAAAGTAAAATATATTCTAGACTAAAAAAAGATGATATATCTAATAAAAATAATTTCAACACCTAGTTTTGAGTTTTTCAAATATGTGTTTTTGGGGATGATTTAATTAACTAAAAATCACTAAAAATAACCCTACAAGTCCATATCTTCAAAATACATAATATTATATGATATTTTGATTAGAAAACCCTAACTATGATAGTGGTGATGTTTTCAAGAACTAAACCAGTGGTTTGTAGAAAAAGTTGATAACTTTAGGGTTTTAAGTCCTTAATGAATGCATATAATGCTAATACATGAACATGGTTATGATAATAGGACAAGTGGACTCTAATCTTGCTTAGGATTTTAGAAAGTGGTTTCTAGGGCTCTAAGGAAGAGGTATGTGCACACTTTAGTTGGGAAATTTTATGCCTTAACCTATTCTTTCCTAATGAGGCTTAATTTGACCTAATCATCTATTCTTGAAACCCTGATTTCTTGTGCCTCAAATTTGATCATAGTTTCTTATTGTTTGGGTTTTTAAACCCCACTGCCATGCTTATTGATTCATATGATTATTCTTTCCATAACTACTTTTTCTAGCATGTAGATTTAATTTAAAGTAGAGGTACTTATGTACAACCACCCACAGAGGGCATGTATTTATTTTCCTTAGAGAATTTTTTATTCTCCCCATATTATTATAGGTGACTATTCATGTCTTATTCTCCCCTCACCTAAGGTTAGAGGTCCAGTAGGTGCCTCAACCCTACTTAGTTAGGTAGACATCATTATCTTACATGCAAAACCCTTTTTAATATCATTGTTTTTGGCAAGATTCTTTTGATATAGCCTCATTCTCTTGTTATCTTCATCTTATGATGAATCCTAGCCTATTTTTACTTGCTTTACTTATCTTGTTATCCTAGACTAGTTTTCTTGACACATACTTTTTTTTCCCTTTCCCTTTCGCTGGGTGCTTCCCAACCACCCAGGTGCTGGTGCTATACAAGGAGAAGGACAAGCTTAGAGGAAGTTTTTCTCAGGAGTTGATCTTGAGCGTTTTGGAAAGGATGACTAGGTTTCTATAGCTAGATCCCGTTTCTCTTATCTTTTTCTTTTGGGAACAATCGTGTAGTGAACAATGAAAGCCATGTAAAAGCTTAATATTTTTATTTCTACTGCTATTGACATTTAATAATGTATCTCGAATCATGCTTATTATTTGAAATATTATGCAAGCATCCCAAAGTCTCTCTTTTTGTGAAATGTGTGGATGTTTTGTATTTCCTTTAAATTTTAGTAAAGAGGTGATCTTGCCTCTTTACAGTAAGATTCCATTACTTAAACCCAAAATTGAATAGCTAGTGCATGTGAGTAGGAAAGATGTACCTCTAACGTTTTTGGGAAGGGGCACAATGAAATAACATAAAAATTTTCCTTTTATATCCAAGCTATCAAATCCCTCATATCTATAAAATGCAAGTGCATAGAAGACATGAGAAAGATAAAGGTGATACCTTTGCACACTAGTTGTCCAACAAGTAAACATGTCTTTTTTGGTGAAGAATAAGATATTTCAGATCTAGATCTAGATCAACCGCAAAGAAATCTAGATGAAGCAATTAAAGATCCAGATCTTCCACCATGTTGATGGACGGTTGTCTTCTTTGAAACACCTTGTTGTCATCTTATGGAATGTTTTCTCTAAGAGTCTCCACATGTGTGCATTAACCTGTACTTCATTCATGTAGATTAGGGAGAATGTGGTGCAACACCTTGTTCATCAAGTCGAAGTAGAATAGGAGTTGTAAACATGCTAGTCATCCTAGAACTTCCTTTCTTTGCTTATCTTAGACACCATTATTTTGGGTTTCTTTCTTTCTCCAAGAGAGAAATTTGATGACCAACTTGTCACACAATTTGTCTCAAACGATATGTCTCACCTATTTTATGTGCCCCTTTATGTAGGAGAGTCATGGACATGACTTGGAAATACCTAATTCTAATCCTGTTCCTAATCACGTTCCCAGAAATAGCTTAATATTGAAAAACTCAGAATGGATTGTGATCGCCCGATCATATTTCCTGATCGGTTGATCACAGTCCCTGAAATCCCGATCACGTTAGATGGTCGTCTGATTATGAAAATTTTGATCCAAGTCTAATTTGCTTTCCAATTTGAGAGTTTTGTTGTTACATTGTGATCACCTGACCATGTTTCATGATTGGTCGATCACATTTGTCAAGTGGAAAACTCACTTGACCAATTGACAATTAATTGACCCATCATTCAACTAAATCTGACCAACCAATCATACATTCTGGTCATTTGATCAAAGGGTTAATCAACTTGTTTATGATTGAGAACCATTATAATCATATGTTTGATTGTGAACTTCAATTCCCTTATGCATCCTTAGGCGTGTCACCCAATAGGTTCTTAATTACATTATTAGTGATGCTCAAACAACACAAGCAAATATTGACGTCTAGCACACATCATTGCAACCCAAGTAATAGCAACGAGTTACAGAACAAGTACAACCTATAGAGTGATCAGTGGTTGCCATTACCATGTAACCCCTTTCTCACAGATATCTAGATTGAAACTGAGGTATGGAATGTCTTTCTCTGAACATTCAATCTATTTTCCTTGAACTAGAGCAGACTATTTGAGATATTGTGATCTTGATATCATATATTGACTCACATGAGCTTGTTCATGAATTTCATTGTCTCTCTTATCAAGTGATCAGGGATATCATTCTAAATGAAGGACAAATTCCATATACATCACTCAATGTATGCCCCACTTGTCATAGTGTACCCAATCACAACTTTTTGGAAACTCATATTTTAGAGCATGTTGGGCTAGTGTAAAAGTACAAAGAACAACACATGTTATTGTAGTGACTTTAGGTCAAAGGATCACACTCACCACTATCACATTGACATATGACTCTGACATGTCATTACATGAATTCCATGTGTCAATCTCAAGATGGATCTATCAAGTATGACTTGTTCTCTAACAAGTACCCATGTATCTGAGTTGATATCCAATATCATGACTAAAGAGACATAGTAATTACTCAATACATGCTAGTATTGTGTATTATTTTTTTCCTATACCATCCATAATAATAATTGACTAGGGACATAATCTTCTTGAATGGAGTTCTCAACAAACTACAATTGAAATCTTGAGTCCTGCATTAAAACCTCTCCTTTTTCTCCATCTTTAGCCTAGTTGGAGCAAGAGTTTCCAGTGTCATCCTAGATGGTTTGAGCAACCCTTCATATAGGTTATACATATGATCTCATATTCAGGTCCTCAATCGAAACCATATGTCATTGTTGTGAAAGTGATTTAGTTAGAGGATCATCAACATCATTTTCAGTTGGTACTCCACAAAGCTTCATATCTCCTCATTGTATGATTCTCATGTATGAGATGGTAGTGCCTGAGTACATTTTTGGAACACTAATGTGATATGAGTTACTTATCTTGTGTAATAGCTCCATTATTGTTAGAGTAATCTCTAGAGAATCTTCAATGGTTGGAACCACCCCAAGTTCACTAGTGAACTTCTTGATCCTTACCGCTTCCTTTGTTGAAGTATAAGAATCAATGTACTCTACCTTTATTTTAGAATAAACCGATGTCTCTTACTTGGAACTCTTCCATCTCACAACTCCGCCTTTTAGGAAAAACATGAACTTGATTGTGATGGGTAATTATCCTTTTCTATTTGGAAGCTTGCATCAATGTCACCTCTTACTACTCATCACTGTCACCTCTTACTACTGACTCTTCCTCAACTCCATAAATTATGAATTGATCCTTAGTTATTCTCAAGTACTTAAGGATATTCTTTGCTTCTATCCAATGACCATCACCTGGATCTGACCGGTACCTTCTTGTCATGCTCAAAGCATACAAGACATATGTGTGCATACATATCATTGCATACATGATCGATCTAATTGTTGATGCAGAGAGAATCTTACTCATGCGTGCCCTCTCTTCAAAAGAGCTAGGAAATTGAGTTCTAGAGAGACTTATTCCATAAGACATGGGTAAGTTTTCTATCTTAGAATTTTTCATGCTAAAACTCTTTAGCATTTTGTCAATGTATTTACTTTGTCTCAGGCCAAGAAGCCTTCTAGTTATATCTATGTACAATATATAGGACGCTTCACCTAAGTCCTACATGGCGAAGGTATTTCCCAGCCATGTTTTAACTAGCTTTAGAGTAGGTTTACCATTCTTCATTAACAATATGTCATCTACATACAATATGAGAAATACAACCATACTCCCACTAAGCTTGTAAACACAAAGTTCATCTTCATTTGGAATAAGTAAAATTAGTTTGTCTATCTCATTAAAATGCATATTCCAATTTCAAGATGCTTGATTAAATCCATATATTGACCTTTTGTAGCTTACATAATTTATTGGCTTAATTTAGAGCATTAAAACTTCCAGGTTGTGTCATGTACACATCCTCAAGAAGATTTTTGTTAAGGAAAGCAATTTTAATGTCCATTTTCCAAATCTCACAGTAATGATAAGCTGCAATGGAAAGCATGATCCTGATGGATTTAACCATGAAAATTGGTGAAAAAGTTTCACATAGTCAACACCTTGAGCTTGCTTGAATCCTTTTACAACCAATCTACCTTCGTAGGCTTGTGCATTACCATCCATGACAGTCTTCTTCTTGAAGACCCATTTGCACCCTATGGATTTTACAACATTAGGTGGATCCACTAAGGTCCACACCTTTTTGGTATACATGGAGTCTACCTCATATTTCATGGATTCAAGCCATTTTTCAGAATTTGGTTCCTCAATGGCCTCATTGTAGGTTGTTGGCTCATCATCCTCAATGACCAATACATTATCTTCTTGAGTCATGAGAAATCCATATCTCTCTAGCTCAAGACATGCTCTATTAGAGCTTCACGGTTCCTGTGTTACAATAGGGACTTAAGGTTCCATATTTTTCATGATTCCTCTTGTTGCTTATCTCCCTCCATATATTCAATGTTATCTTGTTGATCTTGAACTTCTTCAAGTTTTATACATTTTCTTCCCACGAGTTCATTTGGAAATAAAATCATTTTTAGGAACATTAGTTCTAGCAAAAAACACTTTGTTGTCAGATGGAATATTGAAGTAGTAACTCTTAGTTTCCTTAGCGTGCCCAACAAAAATATATTTATGTAATTTTGGTACAAACTTTTCACAGAACTGCTTCTTGACATAAGCTTCACATCTCCAAACTTTCATGAATGACATATTGGGACATTCCCATTCCTTATCTCATATGGTGACTTTTAAACAGATTTAGAAGACACTTTAAGTGTAAACGTGGAGGCTCCAAGAGAATGTACTCAAAATAAAATTAAAAGATCAACTAAATTCATCATTGATTGTACCATGCACAAAAAGGTGCGATTCCTTCTTTCTGATACACCACTATGTTGTGGTGTTCTAGGTGGTCTATTGTGATACAATACCATAATCCCTCAGAAGGGCCTAAAAATCTTGGCTTAAGTATTCACCACCTTGATCTGATCAAAGTTCTTTTATTCTTTTACCAAATTGATTTTGTACTTCACTCATGAACGCCTTGAACTTCTTGAAGGATTCCAATTTGTGCTTTATAAGATAAACATATCCAAATCTACTGAAGTCATCAATAAAAGTGATGAAGTACTGATTTCAAAATGTAGTACTTGTTCTAAAAAATCCAAATACGTCAATATGCATGTGTCCTAATAAGTCACTCACTCTCTCACTGTTTCTAGTGAAAGGATCTTTTATCATCTTACTAAAAAAAAGATTCACATGTCTCTATTGATTCAAACTCAAAAGTGTTTAGATAACAATCTTTATGGAGTCTAGGAATGCACTTATCATTTATGTTCCCTAGACGATAGTGCCAACGAAAAGTTTTATTTGAGTTACTGAGTTTTTCCTTCTTGCTATATATTTATATACATTTGTATCAAGATCTAATAAATAAAGACCATAAGACATAGGGGAACTTCCATAAAAGATCTCATATTTATAAATGTAAATATAATCATTCTTTATTAGAAACTCAAATCCAATCTTGTCCAAAAGAGATATAAAAATAATGTTTCTATTTATGGAAGGTACATAATAGCATTCTATAACTCTATTACAAGCCCATTGGACATATATATAATAGGTTCATACTATAGTGGTAGAAATTGTTGCTCCATTTGCAACGTGTAGTTACACCTCCCCTTAGTTCAAAGATCTACTTCTTTTCAAACCCTACATATTTGAGCATATTTGAAATCTGCATTCGGTATATAATACCCATGATGAACAAGTAGATAACTTTATTTCAATACAATATACACCTAAAGTGGAGATGTCTATCCCTCCCTTCTTGTTCTTCATTTCCTCAAGGTAGAGAGAGTAATTTCTCTTCAAATGTCCATACTAGTGATAATGGTGGAAATATCCTCTCTTAGCCACTCCTCCTTTTTATTTAAGTGAAAAAAACTTTTGGCTAGATTTAGAACCTTTCTTATCTTGTCCTTAGTTCTTTCTCTTCCCTTTGCTGACAATCATCAGGGAATCTGGTTTGTATTTCAATTTCCCATTACCAGTTAACAACATGTCAAGTAGCTCAATCATTGTCTTATCAGAACTGTTCATATAGTAATTCATGAAAAAGTGCTTGTATGAACCTAACAATATCAAAATTAAATCTATGGCCACCTCTTGACCTAAAGGAAATCATAGTCTTGCAAGACTTTCTAAATGACCAATTAACTTGAGTACATATTGGAACTATCTTTAAAGATTACATAAGTGATACTATATTGACCACTTCTTGAGATTTTTTATGGTGGATGGGAGGTCCATTATGCTGAAGCTGTGGCTACCTTGTTAGCAGTTAGAATCACAATATCCTATAGTATAAAAATATGGTACTTGAATATGATGCAAGTAATGGGATAGCAAACATCAATTATTAAAGAACGGGAAGAAGTCCTTACATGGTCATGTACAAAGAGACAAGATCCTTAAGTCAAAGTTCACATATATCATCTATTATCATGGAAAAGGGAGAGTAACAAGAATGCCCATGACCCGACTGCTACAACTTGTGTAACTGATTCTGGAAACTCTATACATGTTAATTGTATTGTTGTTGGGTTAACATTCTCCTGTAACCTCATGCTTAAAACTTAATGAATCATTCTTGTTATGCCTTCAAAATAATTTGAGTACACGGGGTCTAACTAGACCAACTCGTGCCATTTTGAATTTAAATAGATCCTTTGAGACATCATACATATCTTGACTTTATTGTTCTTGATACAAGTTCCTGAGATATGCCATCATCTCAAGAACATCCATGTTCTCATGTTGATTGTAAAGCTCATGATCCATGGATCATAGAATGAGTCATTTGATGTCCATCATGTCATTGTAATGCTTCTTTAGCCTCCCTTTTTACTCTAGATGCATTCAGAGTTTGTTCATTCGATATTGGCGTGTCTAGGACATACAACTTACTCTCATGTGTGAGAATAATTCTCAACATCCTGAACCAATTGTTAAAATTATTATGATTAGCTTTCTCTTTCTCAAAGACTGGTCACAATGAAAATAGATTATTTATATTGTTTTCCATTAATATACACAAAAGATACATTGCACGATTCAAGTGATTTGAAATTTAATTTAATTATAAAGAAACTAATTTGATGGAATTAATTTGGACTTTAATGAATTATTCTCCACTAATTTATTCAAACTAATAGTCCTCACTATTAATTATGAAGATTAATGTGACCAATCTTCTAATCAGCCAAGTCCAAAATACACCAAGTCATGACAACCAATGTTGATGTCCAAAAATTAGTTATTAGTGTAGGTAACAATTACCAATTGCATCATATGAAATTCTTAAATAGATGGTTGCCCAACTATGTGTAAATAATTTATCAAATGAATATATGCCATCTTATGCATCTAGGTGCTTATCCTATTAGTCCAACCCAAGGACAATACAATAATATATGCACCCTACTTGGAAGGCCTACATACTTATTATCATACTTTCTTGAGGTAGACAATGCACCACGTTTGGCATGCCCACACTTAGCTGAACATGATTTTGATGTGTATCCCACTTGGAAGGCATCTTCAAAAATTGATATTATATTGAGGGAGTTATATATATCCATATGTATCCAATCACCATCACATATACATTATTATATGTATCAGATACTATAACAACCACCAAATTAGATAAAAATAGGACATGGCATCTAGTACAAAAACATGAGCCAACAAGTGTTGTAGGAAAACAACCAAGGGATCCACATCTAAATACAGTCCTAAATCACCCTTTTTAGGGTTTCCAATCGGTCGACCAGACAAGCTAGTCTGCCAATCAAAAGTCCCTGATTTCGGCAAGTCTTATGTTGTTATATATGCATCATTTTGTCTCTATCAAGAATCATCCAAGGACCATCATCTTCGATGTGGCTTCTGGTCATCTCCTTCTCTCCACAATGCTCCACCAGTAATGTCATAAAAATTACATAGAGAATAATAGAGAGAGACATTCAAGGCAAGCCATGTATATGTTACATCATGTTTGATCAAAATCAACATGTTGTAGACCATAGAACAACAATCTGATTTCATTTCTATATCCACCAAACAAAATATTTTTCAAGTTGTCACATTGGATTATGTAATATATTTACATATCATATCATATATGATATTAGATGATTATCGTGAATGCAAGTTTGCACATCATTCTTTCCATGAGCCATTTTAAGATCAAAACTCAAACCAATGTTAGAAGCATAGGCTGACTCTAATACCACTGTATGAATTTTCAGAAGGGGGCACAAAATAAAAATATAACCTTCCTTTTATACCCTAGTCATTGGATCCATCATAACTATAAAACATTAGTGAACAAAAACATGATAAATGATAATGGTCATACCTTTTCACACACTAGTAGTCCAATAACTAGATGTGTATTTTTCAATGAAGAATAAGATCTTTCAGATCTAGATCTGGATCATCCACCAAGAAATATGAATGAAGCAATAAGAGATTTGAATCTTACACCACCTTGCTATATGGTGGTCTTCTTCAAACCTTATTGCTGTCTTATGGAACATTTTCCATAAGACCCTTCACATGTGTGCATCAACCTCTACTTCATCCAAACGAATGACGAAGAACATGGTGCAACACCTTTGACACCAAGTCGAAGCAGAACAACAATTGTCAACGTGCTAGTTTCCCTGAAGCTCCCTTTCTTCTATCTTGGTCGTCAACCCTTTGAGTTTCTCTCTCTTTTCAATAGAGAAGTTTGATGACCAACTTGTCTTACAAGTTGTATCAAAAGATGTGCCTCATACTTTGGGACAATCTCCCTTTATGTAGGAGAGTCATGACCTTGGAAAAAGCTAATTCCAATACCTTTCCTAATCACGATCCCGAATATAATTTAATGGTCAAGAACTCAGACTGAATTGCGATCACCAGATTACATTACTGATTGACCGATCACAATCCGTGATTGCATGAACACATTAGCTGACTGCCCGATCATGACAATTCAGATCTAGATCCGAGTTGCTTTTTGTGAGACCATGTTGCCAAATTGGTCGATTACGTCTAGTGGAAAGC
Organism: Alisma plantago-aquatica; assembly: GCA_963693085.1. Taxonomy (NCBI): domain Eukaryota; kingdom Viridiplantae; phylum Streptophyta; class Magnoliopsida; order Alismatales; family Alismataceae; genus Alisma; species Alisma plantago-aquatica. The sequence continues at coordinate 675,618,661 of OY856411.1, forward strand.
TCATTCATCCTATTGACAATCAATTCATTCATTGATCCAACCAATTTGATTGGCCAACCAAACATTCTAGTTTCCCAATCAGAGTGTGAATCATCCTATTTTTAATTCAAAACCATTCTCATCATATGTTTGGTTGTGAGATTTAATTCCCTTATGCATCCTTATGTGTGTGACCCGATAGGTTCCTAATCTCATTGGTAGTGATGTTTAAAAAAATACAAGAAAAGATTGGTATCTAGACACACATCATTGCCACCCAAGTAATAACAATAAATTGGAGAACAAATACAACCTGTAAAGTGATCAATGTTGACACCACCATATAAACCCTTTGTCACAAATATTCATATTGAGAATGAGGCATGGAATGTCATTTTCTCAACATGTCGTCTATGTTCCTTGAACCAGAGCAAATATTCAGGATATTGTCAACTCAATATCATATATTGACTCACATGAGAACGACCTTGCATTTGATAATAACGCTTATCGAGGGGCAAGGGATATCACTCCAAAGGAGGGACAAATTCCATCTACATCACTCTCAACATGCCCCATGTATCATAATGCACCCAACCACCACCTTTTTGGTAACTTGTATTTTAGAGTACGTTGGGCTAGTGTCAAAGTACACATAACAACATGTCTTACTATGGTGATTTCATGTCTAAGGATCACAATCACCACTATCACATTGCGATATGACTCTGACATGTCATTACCTGAATTCCATGTGTCAATAATAAGGTGGCTCCGTCCACTAAAACTTATTCTCTAACAATTACTTACGTATCCTAGTTGATATTCAATATCATGACTAAAGAGACATAGTCATCACTCACCATGCATGCTAGTTTTGTGTATTATTTTTATCCTATACTATCCACAGTTTTAAATGATTAGGGACATAATAAGAATGAGCATTAAAAGTATACATATGATATCATGTTCATGTCCTCAAACCAAACCATATGTCATTGATTTAAGCATTCTTATGACATGTTAAGTTTCTTCATTATCTCAATATTGTAAAAAATGTAATAAGTGTATTTACCTTTTATTAATAATCAAATCAAGTATAAAACTATCTCTTTTACGATATTACATGATGTCTCTCAAGGCATATAACCAAGAATACTTATGTTCTCTTATGTGTGTGAGTGGCATGTTAAATCCCACATTTTCTACTTCCAAGTTGATGCCCATCATTTTATATGGAAAATAAGTAAACAATTGTTTGAAAGAGGTAGAGGAGGGCATAAGAACGACACACACATGTGCATATACTCCTACTTTGTCTGATCTAGGGATCAAAATTATTTTCCATAGTCCTCTACAAAATAAGAAACAACTTAGTTATCAATATTAAAGTTATTTCCAAACCACACATGATTGTGTCTCTTTGCATAAAATGATTCTAAACATGCTTAGGGTTGATAACTACACATGCATTTTCATTAACCTAGCCACCATCATTTCATAAGAATCATTACATGTGTATTTATTTCTCACTACTACACATTAAGACTTAAATTATCACCACTAATTTTGTTGTGTGTCAAGTAAGTCACTCCTCTCAATGTGTCTATTGGGTTGTAGCATATTATAAACACCTGTCTTCCCTAGTTACCTATTTACATTTCTTGATGAATCATGATCGGTCAATATTCAACCTGATGCATCACAAATTTTAATTTATGGTTCATTGTCCTATAGGTTGAGAATAACCTATTGCGCACACAAAATTTAGTCCTTTATTATCTAATCTAAGTTTAAAATGGTAAATTAAAATCTTCTAATTATGTTTGACTATTTTATTTTTAATTTTCTATAAAGTTTGTTGTTCTATTTGTATTAGATCTGAGTATAGGGATATATTGAATATGTTAATTTATTAGTAATTATGGTTCTTATAGAATGTTTTTACCATGATTTTCAAAAATCTAGTAGAAATTGATATCTATTGTTATTAACATATCTAATGTTGTACTTTGTGTTTGATCTAAATGGGCTCAATAGGGGATGGGTGGGTGAATTAAGCTATAATATAAGAGTTATATTGTATATAAGAGTTATATCAAATGATCACCTTTTTTAAGATTAAATACTAAACTAGATTCCCTTTAAGACAAGGGAGTCAAAAACCTTACAAGGTAATTATCTATCCTTACCTATAGATCTTTGACCATCCTAAGGACTTACCCATCATTAACCAAGAGTCTTCGGCCTTCACCAATGACTTACTTACTCTTGACAGGGATCTTTTGCCTTTGCTTTTCCCTTCACCATAAAGAAGCTTTGTACAACAAGGATTCCTTCCCTTTCTCCTAGGCTTCCTTCCCTTCCTACATGGGTGCCTTTTAAATCCTCTTTTTAACTATTTATTCATGAAGGGGATCCTTCCTTTCCAAGGTCTGCTTACCCTTCTTCTCTCTTAGCCAAGATAGATAATCACCATTCTTGTGAGAGAAAGAAAATTGGGATGTAGAAGAATGAGAGAGTCACAATATATACATGTAGCAGTGTATTTATTACAAATATCCTACTTATTTCAAAAGGATGAAGTAAGTGATTAAGTTCATGAGAGTGGAAAGAATCTCTTTTGGGGCTTTATCTCTCAACTATAGCATGGGGACCATTTTAGTGATTGGATAACCATGGGATTAAGTAAATGGGGTTCTAGTTATAGTTGAGGATGCACCCTATCCTTTATAGAAACCTAGAGTGATTTATAGTCATTTGGATGGGGTTCCAATACATATGTTTTCTCTTTCATTCCCTCTCTAACAACTAGTTTTTTCAGCTCACAAGCTGCCCAAATACTCGACCAATGACAAAATGTAACTTAGTCAATGACCAAATAAATTTGTACGATGAACAAGGTAATTTTTTCAATGAGAAAATATGGACATATGCATTTTCCACATCAACTGAGTTTCAATATGAATAGAAAATAGGCCCATAGAATTAATTAGTTTGGAAAATAGTATCGTCAATTGATTTTTTTTCTAGGGAATATGCTACCTATGAAACTTTTTGTTTGAGGAAACTAAATAATGCTAAGTGAAACATTTATTCATTCTAATTATTTCTATTACAAATAGCTTAATACAAGACATACCATTACTTTTAAGTGATTAAAAAATTGATCTAAGGGGATAAACTATGTCTTTTTCTATCTTGATTGTTTGCATGTATGCCTTGATTTCTCCAAACTAGGATTTGTGAATTTAGGAATTCAGAGTGTGTATATATGAAATCACTTAAGTAGTAACACTAGACACAAATAGGTGGAATGCATTAACATCACCAAAAGAAGGGATTAGTTAATTTAGACCTCAAGTGAACATTATCTCACTATTTGAAGATGAAAATCCATTCCATAGATGTATTGAAAGATTTCAAATAAAATCATACATTTGGAGAAACCTTGGACTCTCAAAGAATTTATCTTATATGATCACATCCAACCTATGGTAATGAAGTTAATATACTCTGCCTGAATTCATTTTGTTTCTCCTTGAAGGTTGTCTTTCATAACATTTGTAGAAACAACGTCTTCATCATATACTTATATTACTCCCCTTGCATAAGATATGTATTCTCCCCTATATTCATAATAAAAAGTGGAGGGGGAGATAAAACAACCTTAATAAAAGGAAATGGGTAGACGAGCACACTGAAAAGGGCTTGTTGAAGCAACATAGACAAGGCAAATTAGGACATTATCACCAGGTGGATTTTTAGCTAGTGTGTATCATCTTATGAGAATATAGTACAGTGTGGATCAGCCGAAAGAGGTATGCATAAAGTATTTACTCCAAGAAGTAATCAATTGAACAACTCTAGATAAATTCTAGAAAATATCATCAAAACTATACAAAAAAGTAACTCAAACTAATATATTTTCCATATAAAGAACAAGTTTGAGTATACACGATACTAGCATAGTTCTACAAAGACATCACTTGCTAGAAAAAAATACTAGTACCACATGTAGAAAAGCTAACATGTTGAAAGACTACTATTAATGATACCACAAGTTAAGGGAATACTATTAGGATACAAGTAATAAAAAATACGAACAAATAAATTCCAAATGATATTAATAGATATAGATAAATATACAAAAAGACAATATGCTAACTGATTAGCATGGATGGATATTACTCATTAACATGTATGCATCACATATAAAAGATGACTACCACTTGAATCTCAAGGTTGCACCAAACAACATTCCCAACTAGAAGAATGTATCAATTTAGAGAACAAGGGAAGCAATTTAAAATCACAACCAAGATTTACAATGAGTATACCACCAAAACATGCACAATAAGTCAAGAATAGTAATTTCAAGATATAAAAATATACTAGTTGTCGGAAAATATGAATATTGATTGTAGGCAGAAGTGATAAAATAAATTGGATTTGTCATTTGAAAACATTCTAATGCATATCACTAAAATTAACCAAGGGAAGTTCCAATAGAATAAGGAATTGAATGAGAAAATCTAATTAAGAAGAAAATTATTATTCAAAAAGTTCAAGTGTATATTATGTGCATAATACCATTGACTGAATTTTGGGTTGAATTCTCAACCAATGACAATAGCATGGAAAGCCCCAGGGTTTCTCATATGCTGAGTTTTTCTTGAGTCAAAGCCGGGCAATGAAAATTATTATCTAAAAAGAACATAATTTCCAAAAACAAGTCTAGAGGTATGAAAATTCAAGAAATGTCCAAACATGCATAAGCAATTTTGTAATGCACCTAGAAAGCATCAGGGGCAGTTTTTGACCAAGAATATGATAAGAAGTACAACATGATTTTTTTGACTAAAAACCATATGCAAGCAAGAACATACCAACTTGTCAATATCAAGAAACATTTGGATCTAACCAAGAACATCTTTAACTCTGCTCTTACCATTTCTTTTCTACTTGTTCCCAACCCACACAATTCTTTTTCTTATTTTATTTGGATTGAGAAATTACTTTTAAAATCAACAAATTATGCCAATCCATTTGTAAAAGTCCTACTAGAAGAAACATGAAATGGTGTACCAAATTATATATTTGGATACGAGGCTTAGCTTTTCCACCCAAGTCATATTGTTTTCCGGTACTTTCCTAAAAGGGATAAATGTAGAATCATGACCAATTTTCTTACAATGATTGCAAGTGGAACTTAACTTGGAATCGTATGAGTCTTCATTGAAAATTGGAGGTCATCTGTGTTTATTGTTCCTTTGGATACTAGAAAGTCCAATATCATCTCTACCAATTTCTTTAGTAGTATGGTCCAAGATTTGATTAAGATTATTTTTACCATATAAGAATCTCTACAAAAAGGAACCCAAGATGCAAGTATCACTCATAAGATTAGTAATGGAAGAAGACAATTGAGCAGTATAATCTCTAGAATGGAAAATATCAATCTCTAAGCAAAGAACTTTAGTCACATAATAATATTTTTCTAAAGTAAGAGTAGAGAAATAGTTCTATATACTAGGAATAAAAGAATGAGGTTCAAGAGCATTGACTTTAGTAAGAAATGAAGCATTTTCATTTGCTAAAGAAAAAAATCTAAGAAATATAATGGTATTTTAGTTTGTACTACGTATAGGGTAACTATAAATAACCTTCAATACTCTTAAGAACATCAATGTCAAAGTAGAGAACATCCATAGTATTAATGAGAACTTTGTTCTCAATAAGCATACTAGGTTGAAATTCTAAGGAATTTATCTTATCAGTCAAGCTAGAGTTTTCAATATGAAGAGCATTTGCTTAACTACTATAACCATTGTTCTCAAATTTCAACACCATGGAATTTCAATTCTAGTTCTAGATAAAGCTCCTTGATATTTAGAATATCATCTTGCAAGAAAATATTAGCATATTCAAGATCCTCATTTTCTATATGCAAGTTGTCAATAATTCTATCAATAATTTTCTTTTCCTTATTAGTGGAATTGAGTGAGGCACAATAATCATGATTTTAATCAATGATCCTTAATCTGAAGAGTTTAGTTTACCTCAATTAAATCCTCAAACTTGTCATGAGGGAAAATGAAATTTCTTAAGCTTATTTCTACTAGAGCTTGAACTAGAGCTTCCACTTGAATCTTCCCTTGAGCTTGAGTTGGAGGAATCCCTACATATTTTGTGCCACTTATCCATATTCTTATCTTATACTTCTCTTACCTTCTCTAATGATGATGGATCCTTTCTCATCACGTTCAATCATCCTTTAAGTAACATGAAAAGAGATCTTTGTTGATCAATCCCACATTCTATGAGAATCAAAAAGATCTTTTTCGAGTTTGAATTTGTTCATTTGGAATATGGGTTCTTCTAATTATTGATTTTTTTCTTCTATTTTTGGATTTTGATTTTTATTCCCTTCTATCATATCTTAAGTCCCATAGGTTCATCCTATAGAATGTCACCCATTTCCTCACCAATCGGAAGGCACGACAAAAATCATCTTTATTTCTCAATTAAAAGTAATATGTGAAAACATTTCTTTTCTTCTTCTTCATGTATCCCTATATCATAGGTATAGCATGTGAATCAATGAAGAACCTTTTCTTCTTTCTATGTGAATCAATATTATTACGTTCCAATTCATTCTCGAGACCATCCAAGAAAAATCCTAAATTGGATCCAAAGTGATCAGGTTGGTGTGAGTGTAGTTATGCACTCTGTACCACATGTGAAGCAATGGGTGGATGAGGAAGACTTGCCTTTGAAGAATATTAATTTTGAGTATATGGTACTAGCTTCATTTTAGAAGGGTTGTTGACATATTCTAAACACAATTGTGAACTCCATTAATTGTCCAAGAACAACAATACAACTGAAAATAGTCTTGAGCCTTGAGTACATCTTAGAATTGGTCCACGTTTTGCTCATGCAAAATTTCTCTAGTTGATGCCTGATCATGTTGATCTTGCTTTCCTTGACTTTCTATAACCCTTCCATGGTGACACATAGACTGCTCCATATGTCATGAATTGTCTTACAAGAAGATATCTAATTGGAATCAATGGAGAAGGGATTGGGCTAGAGGGTTCTTATGTATTTGAAATTCAAGATAGATTTCTTCAAAGTTGTGGCATTCAGTTCTTCTAGATTTGCGTCTGGTAGCTTGTATGGAATATGCACCATTTTACAAAACTCAATATATGATCCTTAAATGTGGAATTCATTATTCTATTATAATATTGGAAGTTTCTTCCATAAAAGCCAAAATGTTGAATAAATATCTCCCTTCGTGATTGTTTCCCATATTATCCTACTTGTGGAATTATTTTTTGGAGAAAGATTTTTTCTCTGATACCACTTGTTTGATCTAAATGGTCTAAATAGGGAGGGAGTGAATTGATATATACCAAAAAAAACTCATTAATTGTTCAATATATATATTCTAAGATAGTAATGCAAGTATAAAAATAAACAAAACTAGAGGAGGTTGAACAATCCACAAGTGAATATACTAATTAAGCTCCATATCAAGGGGTGTATCTTCACTACCTAGAAGATTCAGCTTCTAGGGTTTTAACTTTGAGTCACTCCTTAAATTCTATTATAAGAGTTACATCATATGACCACCTTTTTTTAATATCAAAGGCTAAATTAGATTCCCTCCAAAGGAAAGGGAGCCAAGAAACTTAGAAGAGACCTACCTATCTTACATAAGAATCTTCAGCCTTCTAAAGGGCTTATCTATGTTTGGACAATGTTCTGTAGCCTTCACCAATGACTTACCCACTCTTGATAAGGATCTTTTTTATTTGAATTAATATTCATCAAGGAGAAGATTTTTAAAGTCAAGGATTCCTTCCCTTGATCCAAGTACATCACCTTCTAAATACTCTTCTTCAAGAGAGTTTTCAAGGGGACACTAGTACAATTAGCACACATAACATTGGTTATAATAGACCTAAAATGTTAGTTTTGTACTGACACCTAAGTGGGAGACACTACATGTAACACCCCTCTTGTACCATTTAGCGCAAAAGCACATATATTTACTCACATCAAGGGGGATGTCACAACCATGATATTCATTGCACAAAATATAGTTTAAATAAACCATCACATGATAATTATCACAATTTCTCATTTTCAAATCTTAACAAATTTTACATGTACATAATCTTAGAAAAGAAAAAAGGATATATAAACTAGGTATGGTTGGCACCCCATCGATGCTTTTCTCCTCGAAGGTCCTTGAGCTAGGGTTTCCACCTCAGATGGCCTACCCTCTTGAGCTAGCTTCCAACTTGAGGGCATAATGCCCCCAACAATGCAATAAAACCAGAGGTAAGTGGAATTTAACATATTATATTTTAAATAAAACTTGAAAACTAAAAATAGACATTTAGCATTGTGAAAAATGCATGCAATTTATTTTAGGTCAATTTCTTTTATCTTAACCTATATAAGTGTCCCTGGGTTTCACATATGTGCCTCTTCTCATATGCACCAAAGTGCCTCTTAGGTTGCACTGAGGTGCCTCTTCTCTTATACACCTAAGTGCCTCTTCTCTGATGAGGAACTTATATTAGACTACTTTTAAATTTTCTCTTTTTAATCTCATAACATTACTTTGGACTTTATTTGTAACTTTATCATTAATGTTCATGAAGGTGATACAACATAAAAAATAAAACTCAATTCATCATAATTTTACTGACTTTAGCAATTGGAACAATAAATAGAATAAATATGACATTCATTAAAATTCACATACACGTATATACAAATCAAACAATTTAACTATGTTTAATTTGCATGGACCACTTACATTTTCACTTGGAGAGTATCTTATCCCTCTTTCTAAGTTGAATAAGCCTAATCACTCCCTGGGTCAGAAAACCCTAATTAACCTGTTCAAATTACATTTGATATTAATATATATTTTATTCACAACATCAAACCCTAGTCTTGGTATTTGAATTACTTGAAGAGATTTAATGCGGTAAACAACATTTAAAAACAACCCTAATCGATAGAAAATCAAAAGATCTTTCCAACAACTATTCATTTATATTTTTCTGAGGTCCTAAGAAAAAGTTATGCATTTTGCATTGTGGACCAATAACAAATTTAGAAACTATAGGCGTGACATCGATTTAAGTCAATAATAATGCGATGTAAATAACATGCAAAAAGATCAATAACACCAAGGTGCACGCTACACATAATTGAATAGATGGGGTCAAAGTTGTCATTTTGACATAACAAATCATTTGTGACTGATGAAACATAAGCACGTGTGGAATCTCGTAAAAGCCCTTACCCATTAAATCATTCGATCAGAATAGCGTGGGCATTATGTTCATTCCTTGACATGGCTTCTTCTACTCGCATCAATGGTGAGGTAGCATGTTTGAAGCCCAAAGCTCCGATCCAAGCTCATGGAGAGCAGAGACTCACCATAAACCGAGGTCATCAGTGGCTTCCTTGCCCCCAGCCGAGGTATTTGAGCCATTACGGAGGAACTGTTGCACACAAGGTCAACAGGATGGCTTGTCCATAGCCAAAGCAACATCGAGGAAGCAACAAGGGAAACTTGACATCAAGACAATGATAAATCACAGAACAAAGGGGCAAAAATTGATCAAGAAACATTCAACACAGTCGTGCAAGGCCAAAACTTCACTTTCCCAGGTTGAAGGGCTCCTGGAGTGCCAATACATCAAGCACCAGAGAGGACCTTACCGAGATCTATAGGGTATGACATTTGGGACCTTTGTGAGGCAAATAGACTATACGAGGATGAAGAACTAAGATGGGAAATGCTTACTGCATGCGTGATTGAACTGGGGTCGTCGGAGTAGCATGTTCCAGGTGGTCGTCTTCGAGAAAGAAAATGGAGCAGGTCTTGGAGCTCAGAGGCACGGGGGATGAAATTGGAAGTGGAAGTATGAAGGGTGATGACCAACGATACTTTTAAGTACCTTATATAGGGGCAAGGATGGTCGTGGCCCAATATGAGCATCCATGGGGGAGAGGGGTTATGAGCCCAGATTGGGTGTTTCATCCATAGAGAGGGAGAGGGGGTAAGTTAGGACTTAAGTGAAGCAGGAGGGAGAAATGAACATTAGTGACTTCAAAGCTATGAAAAGGAAAAACAACGCTTATTGCCCAACCAAAAATTTCGAACTCTTTGCCTCTTATCTTTCTCTTTCTTCTCTTTTGAATTTTTTCGAAAGAAAATAAAAGGAAAAATCAATTAATATTACTTCTTCAAATAAATGTAACATATTATAAAGGGAAAAAGGTGTTTTTGAGTTCCTTTTTTATTCCCCCCTGCCTTGTTATTCTAAAAGCAATATTACTTGGCCTTTTTGCATTAAGACCCTCAAAGAAATCCTATTTAGGGAAAACCACATTAACATTTTAAATTAACCCTAAAAATTCTAGGGTGTTACACTACAACTAAGGACCTTATGCATCCGTTTCGAGGGAAAAGCAAAAACAACGACGCAGAGTCAGTGTCTGCTATGAAAACAGAAACCAATGACTCAACCATTGACTTTGAGCAATATTAATGTCAGAGTATCACTTTGTGTCATCAACTTTGAGCAAGAGAATCAACTCTATAGGCCATCCATGTCATTGGTTTCTGTATGAAGAACCAACAGAGTAGAGAGATACCACACCATGGTAGCATCATTGTGCTAGGAAACATGGCCGTGTTGTAGGTTGGGTAGAACAACTGTGTTGGTCATTTTAGAATAGTTGTGCTATTAGTTTTGCTATAAAACTAACACCACAGATCTACATCGTCGATTTTTTCAACAATTGATGTTGTATGTATGTTTTTTTATATCAGGTTTACATACCTGATGTTCAGATGTTCAACTCAGAACCTATAATTTATTAGAACTATAGGCTTCATCCCGTGTAATGATATAGATTAGTACTACATGGTCCATCTTGTGTTCCCGTGGCCTTTTTAAATACTTCTATACCCCTATAATTAAAGTAATACATTTTATTGAAACAATACATAGTCATATAATGATGTAGATAATATATATTGACAGATATAAAAGTTTACTTACACAACTAATGCCATTTTCATTGCATGTCCCCTGCACCATACTATGTCACCTGAAGGATCTAAATAATGCACAATTAGCATCTTGAGGACAACTACTAACAAATCTCAATGCTTAGTACTGTCTGAAAAGAAGGCAAACAAAAGGAAACTCAAATTCCACAATGAAATGTAATTCACTACCCAAAATTATAAGCAAAGTGCTTAAAACTTACCCAAAATTGAATGGAGCTACAACCACACTCATTCCTACTATACCAAAATATGCAAATGCAATAGAGAATATTCAAATGAAATAGAGCACTAAACACTAATAGATGTTGTGTATTTATATACATGACTAATCAACAGTAGAACTAGAATATCCACTTTGATTAGTGCAAACTATCCATACATCCAATACAAGTAGCTATAAAAGATATATTAATACATAAAAAATAGGTTAAATATATTTTCACATATATACAATGAGGTATTTCTCCATAAGATCTCACCATATCAAAGTTTTCTCATAGCTGTATTCAAACCAATCATAAGTAAAAACCTCAATTATATATGGCAAGAATACACTAGTATCATGATTTTGGCCTGCTACGTCCTCTTGAATATGGACCATCATAGTTGACCTTTCTTCTAAGTCATGTAGACATAGTGCCAACCCCTACAGTTAGGACCTAGAGAGTCAAATAGATGTCTAATAATCCAAGCATGTAATTGAACATTTGGAGGAGGAAGTGAAGGAGGAACTATAGGAGGTTTATTAGGTGCTATGATCTGCATATATTCTCATACCAAATTCCAATTATAAACATAAGTACAAAAGAATTACAAATACAATTGTAGTGAAAATTTAGCATACATGTACTAGATAACTCACACTTTGGGCCACAACAACGCCACCTTCTAAATCACCTATTGTTTCATTCTCTTGGTAGCCACATGACAATGGTCTCTATCTCCAAGAATCGTAGACAAGCCTGATAGTCACATGAACCGCATCGGAGGGCATTTAAGAACCATAAATCATGTCATCTAGAAGGGGTGGGTAAGCGTTTCCCAATGCAACTACATATAAGCTAGGTTCTAGTAATGTAAGAAGCCAGGGACTCAACCCCTGAAAATTTTTATAGTGTTATATATACCTAAACACAAACATGTTATCAGTTCACCTGAAAGACTATTATATAAAAAAAACCTTACATTGGGAATGCCAAGTGGTGGGTCCTTAGGATTACTCCCGATCACCTCTATCATAGGGGGTTCCACCTCATAAGAAGAGTAGGGAGGCAAAATGATGTATGAGAAGGTTGAGATTGAGAAGCCCGAAATTGTCTCATTGGTTTCTCTATCCCTTGCAATCATGTCTTCTACTCTTATAACAATCCTCCTTTTTTGACAGGTTTGTGCTTATACTATGACAACCCAAAAAGGGATCTTATACCAAAACCATCCCCAACAGTCCTAACATGGCCAGGATGCTCTTGAGTACCTAGAGCAACCATCAATTCATCCCTTGTCCTTAGGGATGAACTTTCCTTCTTGTCTTTTCTTGTAGATCTCCTACTAATCATCATCAATATTAATTGGTTAGTAAAACATAACAGTTAAGGTAAAACATGAGCATGCACTCTGAGAGTTGAATTTTACCATTTTTGCAACCAGCTTAGTGGTTGAAGGGTTGGATATTTCTCCATATTGTCTTGTCCTCACACCTATCCACTTCTAATAGAAAAGTAAAGGTGCATGAGTAGTATAAGAATTAGTATACCTATGAGTAGGCTGCGCAGAAGAAGAACCTTCAATACTCTGTTGGAAATGCATTGTGTAGCCACATGGACCCAAGTTGTGGATGTGCACATTCTTTTCACACCTTTCTTTTTTAGAATCATGTAAAGCCTGGTTAACCTAAATCATGCTTTAATTGTGTAATACATTGAGTTCATCAGATCAATCATAAGAACATATTTTAATTGAGGAGGTTTAATACCTTGAATTCATCGATTTGTCTTGAAGAAACAAACACTTCCCACACCTTCAGGTCAATATAAGACCTTTTCTCAGTGGCAAACTTCATCTTCTTATCGCTCATTATGTATTTTCTTTTAAGATTTTTCCTATAATTCCATAATATCATCCCATAGTGTTGCATTACCTTTTTATGGTGCAATTTTTCATCAAGGTCAGAGATGCTCTGCAAAATTTCATATACTTAATGGAATATTTAAAAAAATAGAATTATGAATACCTTTAAAAATTAGAATATATCGCAACTATATCCTTCCATATGTAGTCTTTCATGGAAAGATCAATTTTGGCTTGTATATTCATAATGATACCATGAGCGCTTTAGAGACGCCCTCAAGATATGTTCTCAGATACCGCTATACAATTACAACCCATCTTTACTCAAAGGGTACAAAACACTCATGCTTTAGCACCTGATAAAAAAGCTCCAGGTGAAACAACAATCATTAGTTTAACTTGGGGAGGCAGTGAATTAGTAGCAGTAGAAGGCCTGTCTTGTTTTCCACATTATTATTTTCTTCTTTATCCATAAAAAATGCCAAGATTCTATTATTATGTTCACTTTACTGTGAGTAATAACCGCTAGATACTGTTGAAAGTATGGTGATTTGTCCCAATAGGATTTTCTATATCATCAACGTCAATGGTAAACTTTGATCCTTTACCCCTTTGTGCTACTAACTTGTTCATCAAGGTGATTACTCTTTCACATGCATGATCACGCAGGTACTCAATAGACCCAACAAGATCCTCAAGGTGCACATCCTCAGGATGTGCATCATAAAATTGTGAAGAAAAACATCTTAGTGATAATAACTTATATAACAACCACTAGTACATAACCGGCCTTTAGTGTCAGTTATTTAAGGCCTTTAGTGTCAGTTTTAATGCGACACCTAAGTGGGCGCCGCTAAAAGGCCAACCTTTAGGCATCGGTTCACAAACCGACACCACAACCCTTCGCACGCCACCGAAAATGCGCCAGTAGGGGGTATAGGCGTCGGTTAGCTTTGAAACTGACGCCATAAACCTTTGCACCACAGAAAGGGCGCCATCTGGGGCACTATCGGCGTCGGTTTATTAGTGATGACTGACGCCATCTCACCCGCTACCACGGTCGTGTTGGCCAGCAAGACCGTGTTGTCTGGCCCGCTGCCACGGCCATGCTGGCCAGCACGACCGTGGTGTCTGGCCTCATTAGGGAAATTGACGTCAGTTATTGATAACGACGCCACATCACATGCATTAGGCATCATTTTTAATTATTTATCTGACGCTTTAACCATTTGTCGTCGATTTTAAACAAATAATCGACACCTATTGCAAGTTTTTTTTATCAGTCTGCAGACCTGCTGTGGCTGGTCGCAGGATGAGAAACCTACAGTTCAGTTATGAACTGCAGGTTTTACGACATCCATTGATATCAACCAACAATAGGCCACAAACCTGCAAAATTAACAACATTAATTTTCACACATTTAGCAACCTGCAGTTCCATTCAATTTTCACACATGTAGAAACATTCATGTAGCAATCTGCAGTTCCATTCATTTTCACATTCACACATGTAGAAACATTCATATAGCAACTAGCAGTTTCATTCATGTTCACATTCACACATGTATAAACATTCAAACACATGTAGAAACATTCAGACATGTAGAAATATTCACACATATTATAATTCAGAAATTAATTTACAAAATATCATTCTTTAGTCATTATTCACTATCAACATCCCAATTATATGTTAAAACCCCCACTACTTGTATGGTTGTTGCCCATTCTTCTCTTACTTCATTTAATTATCCCGCCGTATAGGGAGCATGTACATCTGGTAAGGCTTTTCCTCTAGTGTGGTCAGTTTTTAACACTTGCAAAGAGAATGATGTATATATATAATTAATAATATATAAATAAGATAGATATATTTCATATTATTTAATGAGACTATATATAATACCTCAGGAATGGTATCGATGTCCACTACGACATATTTGATAATCATGTACATAAATTGCATCACATAGTATGCACATGCCCATCCGTTATCTTGTGTAGCACACTATAAATTGAAACATACAAAATATTAAAAAATACAACTAATTAAGCACTGTTCACATAAATAATATATACATTGCAATCGCGAACTTACTTCCACGTTCTTTCAAGTTATTTTCCGGTTCTTTTTCCTGGGGACTTTTCCTCCAGCCTTTCTGAACTCATCTAAACCCGTACATATTAATGTAACACAATACATTACATAATTAAATAGTAATGTAATAACATATGTTAACGGATATGAAAATGAAATATTTCTCACCGGAATAATGCCATTTTCATTTTGTGTCCATATTTTGAATTCAATTTAGTCCCCTTAGGATCTAGATAATAGACAGTGAATGTCTCGGGGACAATAACTAGTAACTCTCAATGCATACCACTAGAGGTAAAAAAGTTAAAAATTAATAATTCAAAATCCACAAGAAAAATGTAATTTTCTTAAGTCCAAATTATAATAAGCAAAGTAAACTTACTCCACATTGAATGGAGCTATTATCAACGTCTTCTTATTTTGAGCAAAATTTGTAAAAGTATCACAACAGTATTGTTGAACTGACGGAGGGTCTTTAGCTACTAGACTAATCAAAGATGGAATAAAAAATCCTACATGTTCGAATGAAAAATCTGCACATATCTTGTCTAAGTAGCTGCAAAACATGTATTACGTATGCATTAATAAATAAGAAACCAGATCCTACACAAGGTATATGGATGTATAAAAAAGATCTCACCTTATCCATAGCTCTATCACAGATGTATTTAGCCAATCAGATTGAAACAACTCAAAAATATCTTGTATAAATAGTTTGCTTTCATATGATTGACCTGCAGCATCCGCATCTATAGAAACAGTTATAGGGCAATTTATACCATGTTCGCCTAATCATATTTCCATACCCCTACAATTAGGACCTAACGGGACAGGTAGGTGCTATGGAACCCAACTTGGTAATGTAGGAGGTGGAGGTGGAGGCCTAAGTCCTCTGGGTGTCTTCTTTTTAACCTGTAAATATATAATTTCAGATCAATTGACATCATATACACACAATAACAATTTAACGTAATGTAAATTTACCATACAATTTCAGTATAGAGGACATCCTCTTTTGGCCACAATATCACTCTGCCTTCTGCCTCACCAAGCGTTGCACAATCTGGGTGGGCATATGGCAATAGAAGATCCATCCAATTGGGGAATATACGTACCGGGCTCACACGAACCCAACCAGCTGATAATGGAGACCCATGAAACATTTCCCCTGGTAGGGATGGGTAAGCCAACGCCTCTGCAATGACAAATTCTTTACTTTTTAGATGACATAGCTTCAACCCCTACAAATATTTATGTGGAGAATGTTATATACATATATACATAACATCTTAAAAACATATCATCTTGAAAAGACTAGTTACTATGTCATAAAAAAACTTACAACGGATGTGCTAGGTGGTGGGTCTACAGGATTACTCCCAACCTCTACAGTAGGAGTAGAGCGGGACGCCAACGATCCTGTCTGCTGAGTGGGAGTCAGAGATGCCTACCACTTGCTCATTGCTTCTTCGAGTTTCCTATCAACTAACGTATCTACCTATACATGGATAAAAGAAACGTTAGCTTCTGATTATTGAATTCTCTTTTATAGTAATATTATAAAGAAAGAATAGGTTACCTCTTCTTGCGAAAGTCCCGCTTTTGGGACATGTTTGCACTGGGATGGCCCAAAGAATGCTTTGATGCCCACACCAGCGCCTACATCCCTAACACGTCCAGGATGCTCTAGGTTACCCAGCGCAACTATCAATTCATCCCTTGTGCCCTCAGGGATGAACTTGCCTTGTTTCCTCAGCTCATGCAACTCCCGCAAATTGCCAAAACAAAAATTTGTAATTAAGTAAACACCACAAATAATCAATATTCGAATGATTGCTCTAAGAGTTATATTTTACCATTTTTGTAGCCGCCTCAGCAATTGCGGGCTTCCTTATTTCTCCCTTATTATTTTGCCACCCAGCTATCCAGACATCATGGCGAGGCAGTGGTGTGGAACCTATAGTAGAGGACTCCTGAGTAGCAGCAGACTGAGCATTAGACTCAGCATGTAGTCTTTGACGAATGCCTGCATACCCCTTTGGACCCATTGTGTGGTCATGCACATTCAGTGCACACCTTGCTTTTTGCGCCTCACTGAGGAGCTAGTTAGGTAACACTAAATGTTAGTCATGAATAGGTGAATACAACATATATTAATTAAATTGGGAGTGACACCTAATACCATGAATTCATCAGTTTATCTTGAAGCAACAAACACATCCCATTCTTCTTGGTCCAGGAAGTTCCACTGTTCAGTGGTTGTTTTCTTGTTCTTGCCACCTTCTTTTATGTATTCTCGGGTGAGATTTGTCCTATAGTTCCTTAGGACTCTCCCACAACATTGCATCACACATTTACGATGCAACTTTTCATCCAATTCAAATATACTCTGTAAAATAGAATTGCTATTAACTAGTATCCAAAAAATTAGTAATCTACAAAATAGAATTGCAAATTAATAATAACTCACACATAAATCCTTCCTTATTATGTCTTTATTACCCTTAGGAACTTATGCCAAGAATCTATCTTACAACCACAATGGTTACGAGTAACATATCCAAGATATGAAACAAACGAACTGCGATTCACTCCAATTGCATTTCCTGCATTATCAAAATCCACAACAAGTTTGGGTCCATTGCCCCTTTGCTCTATTAACTTCTTCATTATAGTGATGCCCCTTCTCTTGTCAACTTTTTGGTGCTACTGATCAAGTGCCTCAAGTGCTTCAGAGGGTACATGTGCATCATCAACCTAAAATTTGACAAAATAAACACACTTACAGGATATAACTATAAATGGACATGTACATATAAATATATGATATATTTTTAAAACTTACATTGTGAGGCGGCGCATTGATGTCCTCACCCTCATGGTAATCATTAGCAAACTCATCAGGAAAATGCTTAACCATCTGAAAGTCCACATTCATATTGTAAAGTTCACATTGTAAAGTAATTCACATTGTAAAGCTCACATTGTAAAGTTCACATTCACATTGTAAAGTAATTCACATTGTAAAGTAATTCACATTGTAAAATTCACATTGTAAAGTAATTCACATTGTAAAGTTCGCATTCAGAAAAATAAAACATATAAAAAATATAAACATGCCTCTAATATTGCGAGTTTTTATCAATTAACAATCCTTCATTGTGATCTCCGCGCACATACAAGTAATCATTAGCTTCAATATTTGCTGGTGTTGGAAACCCAACTGAGAATGGACTGGAGTCATCATACTTATCATAGTACTCTTCATCATCTATAGGATCTTCAATGAACTATCTTTTACCATGAAGAACAACAAACCATTTATCATTTGTAGGATCATCGATATAAAATACTTGTTTCGCCTGTGATGCCAATATGAATGGTTCACCCTTCTCGCCAATCTTTTTAAAGTTCACTAAAGTGAAACCCAATTCAGCTACTATAACTCCTTTGGTGTTATCAACCCAATTACATTTGAAGAGTGGAATTCTGAAATCTATGTAGTCAAACTCCCATATGTCTTCAATGACACCGTAATATGACATTTTAGCTTCACGTGGACTCTTATCCTTTGCACTTGCAAAAAACATAGTCGACGCTTGAAGGGTGACACCACTATTTTATATGACACTCTTATCATCTTGGCGCTTTGTGTAATATGTGAATCTATTAATGTCACACCCTTCATAAGACATAACATTCAATTTTGGTTTAAAGGTGAGGCATTTGATAGTTTTAGTAATATCATCTGGTGTTTGAGATAGTTGATGTAAGACTTTATCTTCAAACCACTTGATAAATGTCTTTTTATGCTCTCTAGCAAGCCACATTGTATTGGCTCGAGGATATTGTCTTTTGATGAAATTGGTATGTTCCTCGATATAAACACTCACTTCGTCCATGTTGTGTAAAATATACAAGTGACCTTGTTCCAACTACTCACGGCTGATTACTTTCACCCGTGATCCCAAAATTCCTTTGCCAAATTTCTCCTCAATATTCTTGTCATTACCAGGAGTGTCATTACAACTAAGAAAGTCATTGCAAAAATCCATAACCTCTCTCACCACATAACCCTCAATAATACTCCCTTCAGGCCAATAACGGTTTCGAACATCACTTTTAAAAACGCTCATGTATCGTTCAAAGGGATACATCCAATGCAAGAAAACTGGTCCCAACATTTTCACTTCCCTAGTAAAGTGGACAACAAGATTTACCATGATATCAAAGAACGACGGAGGAAAATACATCTCAAGCTGACATAGGGTAACAACCACTTCTCTTTGCAAATTATTGAGAGTATCAGGGTCAATAACTTTGCTGCACAGACTGCTGAAAAAGAAACAAAGTCTGGTGATTCCAAACCTTACATGCTTCGACAATATAGATCGAATTGCCACATGCAATATTTGTTGCATTAGAGTGTGACAATCATGAGATTTAAGACCTATCAACTTCATATCTTTCATTGATACCAATCTACGGATGTTGGATGAGTAACCATATGGCACCTTAATATTTACCAAACATTCACAAAAAGCTTTCTTCTCCTGTCTAGAAAATGTGTAACAAGCGGGAGGTAAGTATGTTCTCTGATTTCCCATTTCACGTAATTCTGTTAATTCTGACCTTATTCCCATTTCATGTAGGTCTAGTCTGGATTTTATCCCATCTTTATTCTTACCTGGTATATTCAACAAAGTACCAATGACACTATCACATACATTTTTCTCAACGTGCATGACATCGATACAATGCTTGACTGTCAAAGAACTCCAATAAGGAAGATCCCAAAATATTGACTTCTTCTTGAATAAAGATTTGTCACTCCGTGTGGCCATACATTGTGATCTATTACCAAATTCATTGACAAAGTCTTTTACTCTTTCATAAACAACCTCCCCTGGTAGAGGTTTAGGTGCACTCCGTTCCTCATTCAATCCATTGAATGCTTTGCACTTCCTACGATACAGATAGAATTTTGTAAGAAACCTTCGATGACTGAGATATACAGTCTTACTGCCATGTTTTAGTCTTATTGAATCAGTGTTCTCTTCACATATAGGACACACTTTAGCTCCTTTGACACTATATCCAGACAAATTCCCATATGTTGGAAAGTCATTAATAGTGTAAAACAACATAGCATGCAAATAAAATGTCTCTCTTTGTGAAGCATCATAGGTCATCACACTTTCACCCCAAAGTTTCTTTAAGTCATCAATCAGAGGTTCAAGATAAACATTGATATCATTTCCAGGTTGTTTAGGGCCCGATATCAACAACGACAACATTACATACTTATTTTTCATACACAGCCAGTGAGGAAGATTGTATATAACAAGCATGACTGGCCTAGTGCTATGTTGGCTGCTCAATGTCCCGTACGGATTCATCCCATCTGTACAAAGCCCAAGTCTTAGATTCCTGACTTCTTCACCAAATTCAGGGTACAGTAGATCAATCTTCTTCCACTATGGGGAATTAGACGCATGCCGTAGGATCCCATCGTTATTTTTCTTAACATCTGCATCCCACCTCAAATTCTTCACATCTATCAGATTGGCAAACAAGCGTTGAATTCATGATATTATAGGTAGATACCACATCACCTTGGAAAGAGAACTAGTTTTGGACTCCCCTGAAGTCGTCAATTTATACCGTGACACACCACATTTTGGACAATCTTTCAAATCCACGTAGTCCTTTTGAAATAATACACAATCATTCGGGCATGCATGTATCTTATTGGCATCCATTCCCATTGGGCACAACAATTTATTTACCTAGTATGTTGAGATTGGCAGCTCGTTTTCTTCAGGAAGCATTTCTTTCAACAAAGACAACAATGACGTGAAGCTTTTTTCGCTCCATCTATTGTTAGCTTTCAGCTTATACAATCTCAACACAGCGCTAAGCTTCATAAACTTAGTACAACCTGTGTATAATGATATCTCAGCATCATGCACAATGTTTCTAAAAATGGGAGGTAGATCAGTGTGCTCTACCCCACAAGTATCCAGCATCGCATCAACGATGTCTACTGGAACTGGTTCATTCACATCTATGTCATGGGAGGCAATTTCTTCTTCCACACAAGCACTGCTATCGACATCCACTGGTTTCAGGTTTGAAATCTCTCCATGCTAGTGCCATTCTATATAGCCTTGTATAATCCCATTGCACATGACATGACTTTTAATTTCGTCACCAGTGCCGACTTTCAAGTTGTTACCGCAATGCCTACATGGACAGTAGAACCTATCTCCATGTTGTTTCCTATGTTCCTCGGCAAATCTAATAAACTGGTCAAGACCAGAAATAAACTCTAAGGTGCAACTATTGCGAATGGACATCCATGATCTATTCATTCTATGATCAAAGAGAAAACAAGTATATATTACAACAAGATTACGATCTAGGGTTAACATATTAGAGTTTTTGCATGGTTAAAACTTTAGGCCAAAAAATACATGTGATGTCATTCTTATATATAATAAATGTGTACCACCTATCCCATCCTTGAACACCTAATCTAACTAGTAAGTGTATATTGTGTATTGGGTTTTCAAGAAAATTTCAGCAGCATTTCCTCACTGTTCTCTAAGTACATATGTACTTAGAGAACAAATGGGGAAATGCTACCGAAATTTTCTCGAAAATCCAATACACATTATACACTTACATCCAAAGTGAGATTAGGTATTCAAGAACAGTCCCAAACTGGGGACTATCCAAGATTTACTCCTAATGAGTAAATCTTGGATGGGTTTCTAGGCCAACAAATACATGTGCTTTCATTCTTATACCTACAATCCTAGTTTCATCATTCATATCCTAAGCTTACATCATTTAATCATACTTGTCAGTAAATAATAAACAATATATATCCTAAGTTTATATCATCAACACAATCATTACACACAAATTTAGGTATCCTATTGACCAATATAGCACAAAATCATCAAGATAATCATTACACATATAATTGAGCAATATAGCACAAAATCAGCCACCACGACTATGCTACGTAGCACAACCGTGCTACCCAGCACGGCCGTGCCAACCTGCAATTTCACAAGAAGATGTACCATGCATGGTGGAGAAGAGGAGGAAGAAGGTACTAGGAGAAGAGAGTGGGTCAGAGGGCGGCAGAGGCGGAGAGTGGGCAGGTGGGTGGCCGGAGCAGCAACTAAGAGAGGGCAGCGGCGGTGAACGACGCTGGAGGTTGACTGCGGCCAGCAGTGCAAGAAGTGGTAGTGGAGGTTGACGGCGAGCAGAGCAGAGCGGCGGAGGCAGCGAGTAGAGACGCACCAGCAGCAACGACGATGAG
This sequence comes from Alisma plantago-aquatica, assembly GCA_963693085.1. Taxonomy (NCBI): domain Eukaryota; kingdom Viridiplantae; phylum Streptophyta; class Magnoliopsida; order Alismatales; family Alismataceae; genus Alisma; species Alisma plantago-aquatica. The sequence continues at coordinate 675,641,257 of OY856411.1, forward strand.
CAGCAGGTTGAATGCGGGTGGGCGGGGGCGTCGTCGGGCGATTTTAGGCGAGCAGCAAGAGAGGAGCTAGAATTCGACTCGATGAAACAGAAGAAAGGGAAAGACTCGGGTGATCGTGGGTCTATTAAGTTTGTAAAAGGCGTCGATTATCTACAAAACTAACACCTAAAATCTTAAGTGTCGGTTGATAGTAACAAACCGACGTCCAATTGGACATTCCTTTACCCTATTTTTTTGGCGGGGACGACGCACACACCCTTATCACGTCGGTTATGCTATGACAACTGACGCCCAAATTGGAACTTTTGGCACAAATTTTATCTTCATTCAACATCGGTTATTATGTAAAACACCGACGTTGTATCTGATACTTCAGCGCAATTTTTTTTTGCTCGAAAAAATTAGATTTCACAGGCTACTTTAGGCGTCGGTTGCGTTTCTTGAACCGACACTGAATGAAAAGTGATACCCGTGTCTGGCTGGTCTTGAAATGTAGACGTCGGATGTCCTTATTAATCGACATTTAATGTTAACCACGTCAGTATTACTAAAAAACCGACACCTCTAAAAGCGACGTTGAACGTTGTTTCTATAGTAGTGAACGATAGGGAATGTAAAATACACATCTATATAATAAAACAATACAACATACACTAGAATCATCCTCAGGATGCACATCATAAAATTTTGAAGAAAAACATCTAAGTGATAAAAAAAAACTTATATAACAACGATAGAGAATGTAATATACACATCTATATAATAAAACAATACAACATACACTATAATCATCCTCATAGTCATACACCATCCAAAAATATCACATTAAAAATAGTCAAAGAATGAAATATAAGTGATAAAAAATGCAAAATGTACATGTAGCATATGAAACATATATAACTATAACAAGGGATGAAAAATGCACATCTAGTATTTAAAAAATAAAATACATGCCTCTAGTGCTGATGTATCTTTGATCAATTAATATTCCTTTTATTTGATCTCCACACATATATAAGTCGGTGTTAGCATCAACATTTACACTTAACATGCCAATTGAGAATGGATTGGAGTCATCATACTTGTGATAGTACTCTGATTCATCTATAGGATTGGAAACAAACTACCTTTTCCCATGAAGTACGACAAACCATTTTTCATTTGCAAGATCAATGATGTAGAATAGTTGCTTTTCCTATGATGCCATTATGAATGGTTCACCCTTCTTGCCAATCTTTTCAAAATTCACTAATGTGAGATCCAATTCATCCACTACAACTCCTTTGTTGTTATCAACCTAATTACACCTAAAGACAGGAGCTCAAAAATATATGTAGTCAAACCCCCATATATCTTCACGACACTATAGTAAGACATTTTAGGTTCACGTATACTCTTATCTTACACACTAAAAAATAATGAGACACTTGAAGGGTGACCCCACTATTTTGGATGACACTCTTCTCATGTTTAAGTTTAGTGTAATATGAAAATTCATCTATGTAAAAACCTTCACAAGACACATCATTCATTTTCGGTTTAAAGGTGATCCATATGATATTTTTAGCAATATTATTTGGTGTTTGAAATAGTTGACGGAAGACTTTATGTTCAAAACACCTAATAAATGTCTTATTATGCTCTCGAGCAAGATACATTTAATTGGATTGAGGATAATTTGTCTTGATAAAGTTGGCATGTTCAGTGATATAAATACCCACTTGTCGATGTTGTGTAAAACATACAAGTGTACTTTTTCCCACAAATCATGACGAATTATTTTCACTCGTGCTCCTAAAGTTCCTTTTCCAAAATGGGGATCAATATTTTTTCATGAAAAGGAGCTTCATTAAAACTCAGAAAGTTATTGCAAAAGTCCATAGCATATCTAGACACATAACCCTCTACAGTACTCCCTTCAGGTCTATAACAGTTTTGAACATCACTTTTAAAAACACGCATGTATTGACATGAAGGATACATGCGATGCAAGAAAATGGGAGCCAAAATTTTCACTTCTCTTGTCGATTGGACAACAAGATGTACTATGATATCAAATAAAGAAGGAGCAAAATACTTCTCAACTGGAACAAGGCAACCACTACTTCTCTTTGCAACTTATCAAGATTCTTAGGATCAATAATTTTGTTGCGTGAAGTGATGAAGAAGAAACAAAGTCTGGTGATTGCAAATCTTATTGCTTCGATAATATAGATCAAATAGCCATGGGAAATATTTGTTGCATTAGAGTGTGACAATTAAGATTTAATACCTATCAGTTTCAGATCCTTCATTGATACTAATATATAGATATTAGAAGAGTACCCCTATGGTACCTTTACATTAAGAAAGAACTTGTAAAAAGTTCTCTTCTCCTGTCTAGACAACAAGTAACTACAACAAGGTATATATATTTTTGGTCACTACAAACTTTTGTTGTTAATTCTTTCCTTATACCCATTTCACCTAGGTCCATTCTAGATTTGATGACATGTTTAGTCTTACCTGGTATAATCAATAGAGTATCAATAACACTATCAAAAATATTTTTCTCAATATGCACGACATCGATACAATGCCTAACTGCCAAAGAACTCCAATGAGAAAGACCCTAGGATACTTGAACTCTTCTTGAATAAAGATTTGTCACTCCATTTGGGAATAGCACATTGTGATCTCTTACAAAATGCATTGAAAAAGAGTTTTACTCTTCATAAACAACCTCCCCTGATATAAGTTTAGGGGCACTCTGTTCTTTAGTTGATCCATTGAATGCTTTATGCAACCTTCGGTAAGGTTGCACTTTTGCAAGAAACCTTTGATGACCAAGATATACAATCTTGGTGCCATGTTTTATTCATACTGAGTCAATTTATCCTCACATATATGGCATGCTTTTGATCCTTTTGCGCTATATTCAGACAAATTCTCATATGCTGAAAAGTCATTATTAGTGTAAAACACATTAACATGTGAACAAAATATCTCTGTATGCAAAGCATCATAGGTCATCCCACCTTCTCCCTAGAGTTTTTGTAAGTCATCAATTAGAGGTTCAAGAAATACATCAACATCATTGTTAGGTTTTTTGGGGCACAATATCAACAACGACATCATGATGTACTTATTTTCATCCATAACTAGGAAGAAAGATTGTATATAAAAATCATAATAAGCCAGGTGTTGTGATGTCTTCTTAATGTGATGTATGGATTCATCCCATTGCTACAAAGCCCAAGTCTTATATTCCTAATATCTTCACCAAATTTAGGATACAATAAATAAATTGTCTTCCATTTTGGGGAATCAAATGCATGTTGTAGGATCCCATCTTGTTTTTCTTTGCTTGTAAACTCCAAGATAAATTTTATACATCCATTGTATTAGAAAACATGTGTTGAAACTATGATATTATAGGTAGATACCACATCATCTTGGAAGGAGAGCCAGTTTTGGACTTACCTGAAGTCATCATTTTTTAACTTGACGCCCAACATTTTAGACAATCTTCAAAATCGATACAGTCCTTTTGAAATAAACACATTTTGTAACTTGACGCCCAACATTTTAGACAATCTTCAAAATCGATACATTCCTTTTGAAATAACACACACTCATTCAAGCATGCATTTATGTTCTTATATTCCATTTCCATTGGGTACATCATTTTATTTAATTAGGATGTTGATATTAGTAGCTCATTTCCTTTAGGAAGAATTTCTTTCAACAAAGAAAACAAAGACATGAAGCTTTTTTTCTCCATCTATTGTTAGTCTTTAGAGTATACAATCCCAACACACCTCTCAACTTCTTAAACTTAGTAAAACCAAAGTATAACTGTCTTTCAGCATCATGCATAATGTTTGTAAATAAGGAAGGTGGATTAACAGGATTTAACCCACAACTATCTAGCATCGCATGAACCACATCTATCACAACCAGTTTGTTCACATCTACATCGTTGACAATTTCTTTTTTAATGCAGGTACTGCTATTGACAATTACTACTCTCAAAGTAGGAATCTCTCCATGCCAGTACCATTTTGTATATCCCTATACAATCCCTTTGTACATGACATGAATTCTCATTTTGTCAACAAATGTCGACTTTCAATTGTTACTACAATTCCTACATGGAGAATAGTACCTATCTCGAATTTGTTGTATATGTTATTCCACAATCAATACCAATAATAAACTCTGGAGTGTAGCAGATTGAAATGGAAATCCATGATCGATCCATTCTATGATCATAGAGAAAACAAGTAATGAATGTTTAGAGACTAGATTTAGATATTAGGGTTTAGGGTTTATAGATTAGGCTTTACGGTTTAGGATTAGGCTTTAGTGCTTAGGATTTCCAAATTAGGGTTTAGGGTTTGGTAATGAATGTGTACCACCTATCCTATTCTCGAACACCTAATCTCACTAGTAGGTGTATAATGTGTATTCAATTTTCAAGAATATGTCAACATCATTTCCCAACAATTCTCCAAGTACATTGATGAGATGGGAAAATACCCACCTAGATATGTACTCAAAGAACAAACATGGAAGTGTTGATGAAACATCTCAAAAATTGAAAACACATTATACACTTACATCCTAAGTGAGATTAAGTGTCCAAGAACAATCCCAAGCCATGGAATATCCAAAATCTACTCTAATGAATGAACTCAAATAGGTTTCTAAGATGGTTTCATGATTTAGAAATTAGGGTTTAGAAATGAATGTGTTCCACCTATCCCATTCTTGAACGCCTAATATCACTAGTAAGTGTATAATGTGTATTTGATTTTCATGAATATTTTGCAGCACTTCCCTATAGTTCTCCAAGTACATCGATGTAAATGGGAAAATACCCACACATGTACTTAGAGAACAAATAGGGAAGTGTTGAAGAACATATTAAAAATAGAATACACATTATATACTTACATCCTAAATGATATTAAGTGTTCAAGAAAAGTACCAAACTAGGGACTATCCAACTCCTAATGAGTAAATCTCAGAGGGGTTTCTATGCCAACAAAATACATGCATGTTGTCATTTCTATACCTATGATGTTAGTAACATCATTCATATCTAGATTTTCAATTCTAATTATATTGACATAATATTCAATATTTATACGAAGAATTATGAACAAACCAAACAAACAACTATACATACAATTTTCTTGGGATAGTTTTAATTCTAATTAAATAGAAAAGTAGATTTTGGTGACTTAATAATCATGCAAAAAGAAATTATACATGCATTTCAATATATAAGGACAATCAAGCACATAATTGGAAGAGTTTATTACTAAAATAGAAAATAAAAAATAATTGATAAATAATTTTAGAAAAGAAAACAACATACTTTATCTATAGAACAGAGAAGAATGGGTGGAAGAAGCAAGAAAAATTGACAAGAGCAGACCCAGTAGTGACAGTGGCTGAAGCAGCAATATGGTAGTGGACGGTGACATTGGTGGATAGAGGAGACTGCACGGTGGTCATAAGAGAAAGCAGAGGGACATAGGTGGTGGATAAGAATGATGGAGGGACACAGAAGAAGAGAAAGTTCATACGATGGAAGTAGAGGTGCAATACTAGTGGAAATGAAGGTGACGGTGGTGCAGTACCAGTGGTGACAAAAACTAAGTAGTAGATGATGATCTTCATAATTCTATGTCTCATGCAAAAAGGAAGTTTTAATGGTGCTTTTAAGTAGAGCTCAATTGTTGGTTGTAAAATAAAATCAAAGACTAAAAACTTCATTGTTGGTTCCTTAATAAAAATGATGGCAAAGATTACCCTATGTTGTTGATTGGGTACTACAAAATTGAAGACAGAGGTCCTTATCCCTAGAAATGCTAACCTCACCAAGGACTTAGTCATCGATTTAATAAGCAAAACTGACAACATAGGATACACTCTATGGTTGACTAGACAACCAGAAACCAACAATAGAGGTGCTTGCTTCTAATATCATATGCCAACCTCACTAAGGACATAGTCATCATTTTTGCATAATCTAAACCGATGAAATAACTCAAATTGAGGGAAATATTATATTGTGGAGCATGTGATAGGAATCCTATGTCATTGATTCGGTATTAAGAAGCTGACACCATAGTCTTTGTGGAGGTAAAACATTTTCACGATACAAGTGATCTACGACGTCAGTTTCTTTTGAGAAAAATCAGTGACAGAGGTGTTTTTGAGGCAAAATTTATTTTACAGGAAGGGTTATATCATCAATTTCTGTACTGCCAATGCTAAATGTCTATATGAACTTTATCTTGGAAAATTAAAATTCATGGGTTGTCCATGATGTTGGTTTTTTCAAGAATAACTAAAGTTATAGTAAAAGCAGTACCTGTATTTTTTCTTAATCGTCAAGAATTGAGCAGTAGTTTCGTTTGTGATCTAGAAACCAATGATACTGGGGATATGTTTCATTTGGAACTGACTTATGAAAAGTGACACCTCAGGTCAAAAATGTACCAGTGGGATCCTTATTTTCCCAAGGCAACCTACCTTTCTTTTCATTTAGCTAAGAGAGAGATTATTATTATGAGAGATATAAAGACTGGGACGTAGAGTATTGAGATGCTCACAACATATACATGTAGGAATGGATCTCTTACAAATATCCTACTCACTCTAATGAATGAAGCAAGTGACTAAGTCATGAGAGTGGATAGGGACTATTTTGGGGATTTCTCTCTCAACTTTAACATAGTGACCATTTTGTTCTTGGCTAACCATGCAATGAAGCCTAAGGGGTCCTATTTATAATTGAGTATGCATTCTTTCTAGACTTTAGAATCCCTTAGAGTGGATTTAGACATTTGAAGGGGTTCTAAGGGATCGATTTTCATTTTCATCCCCTCACTTATAACTGGTTTTGGCACTTCAAAAAGTTGCCCAAAAACTTAGCTGAGAAAAATGTAACTTGGTCATTGACTAAATAAATTTATCTAATGAACAAGGTGAATCAGCCTTGCCTTCTAGCAAATTTGTATATAGGCATGTTTCACATTGGTTGAATTTCAATCTTAACCAAAATTCTTCCCATTGCATTAATTAGATCAGTAGATAATGCCCTCATCTTAGTCTATTACTGGACAAATTTAGACAATAAAAAATATTTTTAGAGAAACTAGTTAACTCATTGTGCAATATATTATTATAATTATTTTTTTCACTCTTTTGAGCTTAGTTTGGTCAAATTCTAGACGGGTGATTTTTGGTATCTAAGAACTTCATCACGTATTTGGTATAATGGAAATCTTGTATATTATTGATCTAGTTAAATAAGAAGTTAGTTTATCTAATTATTAATGGCATTGGTGTCACTCTTTATATTCATCCAGATGGACATGGAGTAGTCAAACCCACTTTCAATACTTGGATATTGTATCTTTACTTTAGTTGCTGAAATTTTGCATGCACATCGACAGGTGCTGAGTAAGTTCATTATTTATCTGATTATGGAGAACCTAAATGAATAAAATGTGTGTGTAAAACACATGTGTACATTTCAAATTCATATGGGATTATGATTCTTGATTCATTGAACACAATGTCGTGAGTTAGAAGATTATTACTAATTAGGTCTGATTATCTACGTTGCAAACAAATTTGGATTTGGTTATTAAATAAAAAAGTACACTAAACTAAGGAAGAGAATAAAAGTGTATTGTGAAGAAAATGGATGGAGAATCTTTGGAGTAAATAGTTTGACCATGATGATATCTATGGTTGACTTTTATTCATTTACTAACAAATAATCATTGATTTATGATTAGATATCTATAATCAACATGACCTTCTTTTAAGGTGCAATATCATATTCAAACTAGTCAAAATTTTATTAGCAATTCTTATTCCACTTTGAATTATGAAGAATGATCTCTCAATTATTTCCTCCCAATGGTTTGTGTTATAGATGTGTTTACAAGAATTCCCCTTACGGATATTTTCAATACAAATTTTGACTTCATTTATAAAGAAAATAAAATTAACATCAAAGTAGAAGACAAGCGGGCAACAAGTTGTGCCATAAGTCCTTTTTGGATTGCAAAACCAATCCTTTGAAACACTGCATCCTTACACTTGGTAGTTATAATATTACTATTCATCACTTTTTGGACCCTCTTCAGAAGCTCTACATCCCTCTTTTCAAGAAATTAAAGTATGAAAAAACAATTTAAGGTACACAAGCTTAAATAATAAATATATAATCAAATTCCATAAGAATCATGCAGCAAAAAATATACTAATAAAATCAATTGTCAACTACATCATCACACCATACTACTCTCGGTGCCTAGAGATTAGAAAATTGGTCACAAAGATCTGACTACTATCATAATAGAAAATTAAGAAAAGAAGAGAGCATGAAAATAATGAGATAGAACTAAAGAGATATGATTAATGGACATCTCCTTCAAATATGGTTATGAACACATGTCATTTTGACTGCCAAATTTCCATCGTAATTTCCATGTACAACACTATTCATCTTCTCCTCCTCCATTCCTCTCCTCGAATGCTAAAATGTATTTGGAATAATAAGAATGAGATACCCAACAACCGTCCTCCGTTTGCCTAGGTATAAGGGAAGTAAATATTCAAGTTATAACAATAGCCTTGATAAGAACACTTTAATCTTGGTCGTCATTAGCAAAAAGTCAGTGCCAGTGACTTTAAAGTTAGTGCCACTGACTTCAAATTTTATTATACTTTTTTCTCCAATTTGACTATGAAGTTAGTACCACTGACTTCAAAGTTGATGCAACAAAAATTTGGCAGACTATACAACTTTTGCACTTGTTTTTTCAAATTCCAAATGCCTTGTCGGTTCTACCAACTTGGGGATCAAATTCAATGATTTTAGGCATTTATTTTCATTGTTGTAACATTAAAATAAGCAATATTAGGCCAAAAATATAATAATAAATATTCCTAGTTAAGCACAAGAGAGGAAGAATCGATGCAAAAATGATTGTATCTCAATTTGGGTAAAATATGAATGAAAATATGTTCAATTAAGAATAATTCAAAATAGAGACAACTCAGTAAAATACCAAAATAGTGGCAATTATGTGTTCATTAGAACCTTAGTTGGTCAAATAGCGAAGGTTCTATTTGGCAGTGGTGCAACTCTTTTTTTTATTACATGATCCTTCCACGTGTTGAAGTAGATACACTAGACATCTTGAGTTGTGTGGTTGAATATGTCTCAAGTTATTGTCAAATTCATGACAAACATTAGTTTTCTCAATTACTCTACACTATAGTAAAAATATAAAAGTTCATGTAGATTACGAACACATCTCTTTATATTCTAAAGAAAAATAAAATTATTTATAGCCATGCAAATAGCCAAAAATGGATGTTATCAACCACTGCACACTTAAAGCATTCTTGTCATCAAGAATAACAATTAACTAGAGTTAACAAAACTTTTGGATGAATATATTTTGTTTAATTGAAAAAATATTGTGTTCCACAAAGTTGAATATAAGAAATTTCTTAAGGATTTTAAACATTAGAAAATTCTCATTCTCTTTCCATAATATCTAGGAGTCAGCATTAGTGATACCACCATTCAGAAGAGTGTTCCTACCTCTTCTTATACCACACTTGGAGCCTCCACCTCCACCCAGGCACCTCCATCTCCTCAGCCATACCGACCTGCCCACGCCTCTTTTCATGTATCAAATGAAACCCTCATGGGTTACATGACACATCAATAGACATATAACCTTCAGGTTTGGGAGCATATGCATCCGGATCTTTGTGCTATCATATCTACCATGTACTTATCTTGTTCCCATCCTTACCCTACCTACCAGCCCTACCCAAGAGGTGATTATGCATCCTATGCATACATTAACTTTTACCCAACCCCTCACCTACTACTTCCACTGCTACACCCTCTTCTTTTGGTGGATCTACCTTTGGTGTGCTATCTCTCCCTTCTGGTCCTATAGCTACCTTTCTTGATGGACTTGACACCTCTTCTCCTACATTTCCTCAAGCCTAAGAGTTGCATGACCTTGGTATGTATTGGGCTAAACAGAATGCCATGTGGCCCGTTCATGGATTCGGTCCTTCTATTGATGAGGAGATGCCAGAATAGGTTGATGAGGAAGTTGCTACTGCTGATGAGGAGGAATCTGAGGATGATGGAGAGGATGGTTTAGATGGCTCTATTGGTGCATCAGTGAAACCACTATCTCTGCTACGCTTTCAGACAGAAATGGTGACTATGAGCCTGAAGTTTATGATGATGATGTTGATGATGATGATGTTGTAGACATAGATAGTCTATATGTTTAGGTGTTTTAGTTTTTAGTCTGTAGTATAATATATTTCTTTTTAGACTATTTTTTACTAAAAACATCTGGGCACATTATTTGAGATGTACTATTTCTATCATCATGTTGTTTTCATTGTTTTAGCTTGTAGTTGTTTTAAGGACATTCTCTCAGTGTTGTAATTTTAATCATTTGTACACTTACTCTTTGATTGATTAACTATATCTCATGAGTGGGTGCTATGTTTTCTATATTTTGATTATGACATAGATGGTTTGGTTCTCTCTTGTCTTTGTTTCATGCATGCTGTGAGGTTGTATGTTTCATCTTGAGGATTGAATATTTTGGTTTTGCTTGGAGAAGACCTAATTTTGTTCTCTTCTTCCCCCCCCCCCAGATTTTTATAATGCCAAAAGGGGGAGAGAAGTTCAATGTTTTGAAGCTCAACCATATTGATTTTATTGCCTATGTGATCCTTTTCTTGTTCAATATATGCTTTATCATGTGACTTGCTAAAGGACCACATAGTATATATATGTTATATTGCTTTGTGTAGAGACTAACTATGCAGGTAAGAGTGAGCATAGATTGAGGGGGAGCAATTCACATTCTTGAAATTCTGAATCCCCTTGCAATTCACAAGGCTAAGTTATAACTTTACATATCCTTCTCAATATGATCGAGGAATGGTTTGTCATTGTCAAAAACGGGGAGAATGTTAACTCAAGAGTTATACATTGTTCATATTTTGATAATGACTTAACCATTCCATTCATATGTATCTAATATGTTTGTTTAAGATTGATTTTAGACTTTAGGTACTTGAAAAGGATCAACTTACACAAGCCCTAGCTTGTCCAAGTTCAAGCCAAAAGCAATGCAAGTGTGCAATACGGGAAATCACTCCAAACCACCTTGGAATATTTTTGTAATCACTTGTATTGATGATATGACTTGTAACTAAGATGAGAAAAAACCAGGGACACTTAATTCCAATGTTTGATCACTCTAAAACTATTTTGAAAAATTTGTCACAACAACTTTTTCGGTCGAGTTGGAATCTCGACCGATCAGTGATTAGATTTTTGGAAATGGGTCAATCAGTCAAGTTGCACACTCATAAAACTTGACTGAAAAATTTAATGACCAAAATTGATTTTGACTCATCGGTCGAGTTTCTCAGAACAAACCCGACCGATAGTTTGGAAATTAGCTTTGTCAGTTAGTGGATCAGTCGAGTTATCTTTATGGAAACTCGACCAAATGTACTGTATGAAAAATGCAAAAAAAGTGATTCCAACCTTTGGAGAGTTGTTTGAAATGAAAATAGATCCGTTACGAGTTGTAAAATGATATTTTCATTCTTAAGTGATCCCACACTCAAAGGAATAACCCCAGCTATAAATAAGACCCCTGAGAATTCATTCCAAGTTTTCTCATTCATGCTATCCTTGGTCCTTGCTATAGTTGAGTGTGTTGTAACCCTTTAAGACCCTTTCTCTCTCTCATTTACAAAGAATTTTGTTATTATGAGTGAGTTAGGCATGTTGTAAGAGAGCTACCTCCATATTATCTTGTAAAGCTCTCATTCCTTCCATCTTCCCAATCTCCTTTCTCAAAAAGAAAAGGTTGAAGTGAGCTTCTCTGAGTGAAGGTGAAGTTGTTGTTGTTCTTCAAGGTTGAAGGAGTGAATATCTTCTCCAGGTGAAGGAGAAGGGCAAGGAAAAGATTCAAGAAGAGTGGGTAAGTCCTTGAAGGCCAAAGACTTGATGCAAGTGTGGGTAAATCCTTGGTTAAGGCTGAAGACATCTTGATCAAGTGTGTAAGTCCTTGTGCAGGTGAAAGACTTTTGTCTTGAATAGGTAAGTCCTTGGATGTATGGTGGTCTCCTTGTATCTCTTATGATGAAATATAAGTATACATGGGTTGCAAAGTCCTAGAGGTTGACCTCTCTAGGTAGTGGAATGACAGTCTCCTAGTTTGGAGAATGGAACCATTCTAACCATTTTGTCCAAGTGTATGTTTCAATCTCTCTCATCCTTGCTATGCTTGCTTAGATAGGACTTCAAATTGTTCTTAAGCACTTGGTTTTAATTGATACATTTTGAAGGTCTAACTACTCTTGTAAGAATTTTGAAGCTCTATTCACCCCCCTCTAGAGATATAGATCCAACAAGTGGTATCAAAGCTTGCATATTCTCCAACACATCTCCCACAAGATGAGAGATGGGTGAGAACCTACTTGTTTACTCAACCTAGAGGGAGGCTTCTCCGTGCACCCCCGGTCTTTGATGACACCAACTTCCTCTATTGGAAAAGGCATATGCATTTCTACATCAAAGGGATGAACTTTGATATGTGGAAGGTGATGATTACAACCTACAAAGAGCCAACTAGAGCTGTGTCAACATGGGATGAAGCTTCCGTAAAGAATGCCCAGCTCAATGCCAAAGCAATTAGCATTCTCTATGCAACCCTCACTCCAACTGAGTTCAACAACATCTCCTCATGGGATACAACTTATGAGATATGGGATACGTTGTGCATCACTTATGAAGGCACAAAGCAAGTGAAGGAGGCAAAGATCTACATGTTGAACAACCTCCTAGAAAACTTCAAAATGGGGATGAAAGAAGGAGTTGCTGAGATGTACTCTAGGCTCAATATCATCATCAATAGTCTAGCTGCTTTGGGACACACTTTGGATAGATGAGCAATCAACTCAAAGATCTTGAGATCTCTACCAAAAAGATGGGAGTCAAAGGTTACCTCCTTTGAATAAGTGAGAATTCTTAGTGACATTCCAACCGAGGAGCTTATTGGGAATCTACAAGCTCATGAGCCAAGACTTGACAAGCAAGAAGAGGAAGCCAAGTAAGAAGAGAAGGAAGCAAGGATGATAAAAGTTAGTGCCTTCAATTCTCAAGTGGAGGCTAGAATCCTTCAACAACAACTTGCTTTCCAGACCTCTCCTTCCTCCTATAGTGAAGATGATGGCCCTAGTGAGCATGAAGCCAACTACTCTAAGGGAAAGCACTTCAAAGGAAAGCAATCTTCTTATTCTACTCCAAGGTGCTACAAGTGTGTTAAAAAAAGGACACTACAAGAGTGATCTAAGAAAATAAAGTCACACCTAAAGAGAAGATCCAAGAGGGAAGAAGAGTACAAGAAAGATAGCAAGTACAAGAGGAAGGATAAGGAGGCACAAAGATGCAACTCATGCAACTTGGGAAGGTCATCCTCTAGTGGCTCAAATGGAGAGTGCCACCATGCACTTATGGCCTATGCAAGTGAATATATTGATAAGGTAAGTGAGGTAAGATTGTATGAGTTAGCTAAAGAAACTCTTATTGATATGCTTGTTTCTACCCGTTCTTCTTATTCTAAATGTAAATCTAAAAACAAGAGGCTAGGAAAAATCATTGATGACTTGTATGCTAAAGTGGAAATTCTTGAGAAAAATGAGAAAATTCATATTGAGAGCATTGATAACTTGCAAGGACAATTTCTTGATCTTAAGCTCCAATACAATGGAGTTGAGGTGGAAAATGGTGTCTATCTTAAGAACATTGAGTCTCTTAAGGAAGATAACCAAAAGTGCGTAAATGAGCTTGAAATACTTAAAACCAAAAATGCTGAATTCATGCTTATTGTTGATGCTCATAGAGATGAGATGGATGTTTATCTCAAAGAAATTCAATTGCTTAAATATGAAAATGCTAGGTTTCTTGGTCAAGTTAATGATTTATCTTCTAGACCTATTTTTCCTAGTAATGATGTTGCTTCTATTTCTCTTGAAAAAGATTCTTATTTGACTAAAGCCCTTTGTCTAGAGGACGACCTTGTCCATGCTAGATATGATCTTGCTATTTTGTCTTATATGGTTATATCTCTCACCGATGACAATCATAGACTAAGAGCCTCTCTATAGAAACTCCTCAAAGGGAAAAACTCCCTAAATGAAATTCTTGACCATTCTACCATACAAAGTGGTACTAGTGGTTTGGGATTTGTAGGTGGAGAACCTAAGGGCAAGAACAAAGCTAAAGGTGATAAAAAGAGTAAGGAAACCTCCTTTTTCATTGGAGCGTATTCTGGCACTAAGAGCCCTATGATTTGCTCTCATTGCAAAAGTGATGGTCATTATTCTATATTGTCCTTACAAGCCAAAAGGGGCCCAACCCAAATATGAAATGGGTCCCCAGGATAACTCTAGATCCCAAAGTTTGAGTTGGGAACCGACGCTCTCTTTTATTGTAGGAAAAAGGAAGATGGATTTTTGATAGTGGATGCACTAAACATGATAGGTGATAGAAGCCATTCAACAATTTCACTAAGAAAAAAGGAGGTTCGATTACTTTTGGAGACAACAAGAAAGGTAAGGTAAAAGGTGAGGGTGATGTAGTTGAATCCTTGTGTATCAAGAATGTCCTTTTTGTGGATGGCCTACATCACAATTTAATAAGTGTAAGTTAATTATCTGATAATGGTTACCTTGTGCTATTTACTTCTTTTGAATGCGTGATTCTAGATTCCATCACTTATCATGTCATATATAATGGAACTAGAAATGATAATCTTTATGTAATTGTGCTTGACTCTATTAAGCCTATTGTTGCTATATGCCTAGTAGTCAATTTGAATGATATTCCTCTTTGGCATCATCAACTTGGTCATGTAAATATGCATCAATTAGAGAAGTTGAACAAAAAGGACTTGGTCAAGGGACTTCCCAAAGTGGATTTTCAAAAGGATGAGGAATGTGAACCTTATACCCAAAGAAAGCAAACCAAGTCTGCATTCGAATTCAAAGAGTCCTTAGTACCAAGAGAGCTCTTCTACATATTGATCTATGTTGACCTATGAGAACTCAATCACTTCATGGTTCCAAGTATTGTCTTGTTATTATCGATGATTTGTATCGATATACTTAGACCTTCTTTCTCATTTCTAAGAGTGATACACTTTATGTCTTCTCTAGTTTTTATAAATGAGTTGAGAACAAAGCTTCCTGTCGGATTGTTTCCATCTGTAGTGATCATGGGGGAGAATTTGAAAATGATCTTTTTGAACATTTTTGTGAAGAATCTAAATATGCACATAACTTCTCTTCATCTCAAACACCTCAACAAAATGGTATTACAGAGAGGAAGAATATGTCACTACTGGAAATGGCTAGGACCATGCTTTTAGAGTATGACACTCCAAAGAAGTTTTGGGCCGAAGCCATTAGTACCTCATGTTTTGTGCAAAATTGAGTTTTCATACATCCTTCTTTGAAGAAAACCCCCTATGAGCTATGGCATGGTAGGAAGCCCTTCTATCAAGTACTTTCATGTTTTTAGATGTCCTTGTTTTGTTTTGAACATGAAAGATTCTCTCAACAAGTTTGATCCAAAATTATACAAGGCTTTCTTTCTTGGCTATAGCACTACTAGCAAGGCTTATATAGTATTTAATGTTGATCTTGCTAAAGTAGAAGAATCTATTATTGTTAAGTTTATTGAGACTAATCCCTCTATTCCCAAAGATATTGTTCCAAATGATAATGTTGCAGGTGAGGTGATTCCTATCCTAAAAGAACACAACATCACCCAAAAGGGAAAAGAGGTGGACACTCAAGAAGAAGAGAAAGATGAACAAAAGAAGGATCCAACTCCCCGCTTTGCAAAGAATCATTCAAAAGAGTTGATTTTAAGTGACCCTTTTGAAAGAGTGAAGACACAGGCTACCTTCAACAAAGAACAAACCAACAATGCCTTCGTCTCACAACTCGAGCCAAAGAATGTCAAAGAAGCTCTTGGGGATGATGAATGGATGCTAGCTATGCAAGAAGAATTAGAGTAATTCGAGAAGAACAAAGTGTGGACCCTAGTACTAAGACCATGTGGATAGAAATATCATTGGCACTAAGTGGGTCTACCGCAACAAGCTAGATGAAAGCGGCAAGGTGGTAAGAAACAAAGCAAGGTTCATGGCTCAAGGATATAAGCAGCAGGAAGGTATGTATTTTGATGAAACATATGCACGTTATCTAGACTTGATCCCATTCGTATGTTGCTTGCTTTTGCTAGTTACAAAACTTTATTCTTGATGAAATGGATGTTAAAAGTGCATTTTTGAATGGTACAATTGAGGAGGAAGTGTATGTTGCACAACCCCCAACCTTTGAACATGATAGTTTACCTAACCATGTTTATCTATTGCAAAAAGATCTCTATGGACTCAAACAAGAACCTCGAGCTTGGTATGGGAAGTTAAATAACTTTTTCTTAGATCATGGGTATATCATGGGCAAAGTAGATTTCTACCTTGTTTCTTAAACACACTTATAACAATTTTCTTATCATTCAAATTTATGTTGATGATATCATTTTTGGTGAAACTAATCTTGATTAGTGCAAGGAGTTTAGTGATCTTATGCAGAGTGAGTTTGACATGAGAATGATGGGTGATCTTACATTCTTCCTCAGATTTCAAACCAAGAAAACTAAAGATGATAACTTCATCAACCAAGGCAAGTACACAAGTGAGCTACTAAAGCGCTTTGGGATGGAGAACACCAAGCTGACGGACACCCCCATGTCAAACATCGCCAAACTTGATAAAGATGAAGAAGGTGAGAAAGTGGATGAGAAGCTCTATAGAGGTATGATTGGAAGTTTAATTTATTTGACTTCCTTTAAACCTGACATAATCTTTAGTGTTGGCTTGTGTGCTCACTTTCAATCAAATCCCAAGAAATCACATCTCATAGCTGTTTAGAGGATTTTAAGGTACTTAGGCAAAACTCCAAATTTTGGACTATGGTATCCCAAGTCAAGGGACTTTACTCTTACGTCTTATAGTGATGTTGATTACGTAGGATGCTTGATTGATAGAAAGTGCACAAGTGGCACTTGCTTCCTCCTAGGACCATGTTTGGTGTCTTGGTTCTCCCAGAAACATAGCACAATGACTTTATCAACTATCGAGGCTGAATACCTTACAACCAGGAGTTGTTGTGCCAAGGTCCTATGGATGAAGCAAATGCTCCAACACTTTAACATTTATTTTGATGCTTCTCCTATCTATTGTGAAAATACTAGTGCAATCAATGTATATTACAATCCTATATTGCACAGTAGAGACAAGCATATAGAGGTTCTTCATAATTTTCTTCGTGATCACATTGCCAAGAAGGATATTTATATTACACATGTGGACATGGAAAATTAGTTGCCGAACATTTTCACTAAACCTCTGGCTAGAGAGCAATTTAATTTTATCAGATCTAAACTGCTCATAACTACTTTGGATGAATTGGATATGCCCTCTAGTTAGTTGTTATCTATCCTATATGCTTTGCTCGTGTCTTGATCACCCTTGCTTGCTTAAGTGCTAAATTTTCATGTTCCTTTGCCTTGTTTTTTGCTTGTTTTTGGGTATTTATTTGCAAATGCTTGTTTAATCTCTAAATAGTACCCAATGATGAGTGATATGTGCCTAATTATGTTTAAAATGCAAAATGGACTACAAAAATAAATTTAAGTAACACTCAAGCAGCTAAAAATTAAAAATTCTAATGATGGTTCAGGTTGACCATCGAACGAGTTGCCAACTTGACCAATCCGTGGCCGAGGGCTTTAGTAAAAAGCCATTCAGTTGAGTTTCCATCTCACAGAACTCAACCGATGGTCAGGATGAAGCAAACTTCTGTGTGTTTCAGTTGAGTTTTCTCCCTCTCAACTAGAGAAAAATTGACCAATTCACTCTCCAGCTCCCTCAAGCTCTCAACCCTAGCCCCAACTATCCTCTTCCTAGTTGTAGACCACCCTTACTTGACCTTCATAGACCTCTTGCACATCAACCCTAGGTTTTTGGTCAATTCTTGGCGATGCTTCCTACATTTTTGACCTCTCAATATTCTTTTCTCGTCTCCATGTCTTCAAATAGGAGAAAGAGAGACACACCCTCTGGAGTACCATACTCCTCTTTCAACTCTCACTTTATCCCATTTGATGATACCTTCTTTGTCTCAAATGATTCTCTAAATAGGTACAAGGAGCTCCTTCCTAGGAACCCCTTCCATTTTCATTCCTTGTTTGAGACACACCCACGTAGATAAAAGGTCATTTATCAGGTTGTCCATCTGTTGTACGACCATCACCTCTCCACCCTGAGTGTTGAACGTGTATGCTATAACAATTCCATCACAAGCACCAAAGTCATTCACAAATTCTATGCAAACTTGCAATGGAATTACAAAACTCTTTTACCCCGACCAAATACTCAAGTCATTCTTACTTCCATGATTTCCGGGAAGAAATTCCAAGTCTCAGAGGATATCTTGAACATCTTTTTCTCTGGTACTGAGGTGACCGACACATGGAGGAAAGATTACCCTGAGTATTTTTACCTCCTAGACCTTGAGGCCTTCTTCAAGCAATATGAATATCCCTCTCCTTGACATACATAAATTCTTGAAGAAACCTTAGTATCCTTATAGGAAGAAGTCTACCCTTCCCTTCGCTACCTTAAACCTAAAGAACCACATTCTTCCTCTGGTAGACAATTGCAATATTCATCGAAAGAAAAAGTAGAGAATAATGCAGGGATTATGTTTTGTATCATGAAGAACATCAGAGTAAAGTGGTCTCGATATATTCTCCATCACATGACCTACTTTGAATCTGGTAAGAACACCCGTGGAACCCACCCACTCTACCCAATCTTGATTTGTGGTTTTTTTTCAGTCTACCACTGGCAAGTCTCTTTTTCATGGCCTTCATTACAATCCTGCTAAAAAAGAAGTCTACATCAGTGAGACCACAATTTAGAAGAGTGTGCCTACCCCTTCTTATACCACACCTAGAGCCTCCATCTCCACCCAGGCACCTCCACCTCCTCAACCATCCTGACCTTCCTGTGCCTCTTTTTATGTATCAAATGAAACCCACATGGGTTACATGATGCATCATAAGGTGTATAACCTTCAGGTCTAGGAGCATATGCATCATGATCTCTATGCTATCATGTCTACCATGAACTTATCATGTGCCCCATCCTTACCCTTCCTATCATCCCTACCCATGAGGTGATTATGTATCCTATGTATACAATAATGTTTACCCAACCCCTCCACTTGTTGCTTCCACTGCTACCCCCTTTACTGCCGGTGGATCTACTCCTAGTGTGATACCTCTCCCTACTGGTCCTATAGCTACCTTGCTTGCAGAACTTGGAATCTCTGCTCCTACCTTTCCTCAAGCCCAAGAGTTGCATGACCTTGGTATGTATTGTGCTGAGCAGAATGCCATGTGGCCCAATCGTGGCTTCAGTCCTTCTATTGATGAGGAGATGCCATACCAGGTTGATGAGGAAGCTTCTACTAAGGAGGAGGAATCTGTGGATGATGGATAGGATGGTTCAGATGGCCCTAATGATGGATCTACTAGTGCATCTAGTGATGAAGGTGAAACTTTTATCTCTTATGTGCCCTCAAACAGAGATGATAACTACGAGCCTGAAGCTTCTTATGATGTTGTTGCTGCTGATGATGTTGTGGACATAGATAGCCTAGACGTTTACATGTTTTAGTCTATAGATGTTGATCATATATATCTTTCTAGACTATTATGTAATAAAAACATCTGGTCACATTATCTGAGATATACTATTTCTATCATCATGTTGTTCTCATTGTTTTAGCTTGTAGTTGTTTTGAGGACACACTCTTAGTGTTGTAATCTTAATCATATCTAAACTTACTCTTTGATTGACTATATCTCATGAGTTGGTGTTATGTTTCCCATATTTTGATTATGACATAGATTGTTTGGTTCTCTCTCGTCTCTGTTTGATGCATTCTATGAGGATGCATGTTTCATCTTGTGGATTGAATGTTTTGGTTGTGCATGGAGAAGACCTCTTTTTGTGCTCTTCCACCCCCCTTACTTTTTGATAATGCCAAAAGTGGGAGATAATTTTAATGTTTTGAAGCTAAACCATATTTCTTTTATTGCCTACGTGATCCTTTTCTTGTTCAATATATGCTTTATCATGTGACTTGCTAAGGGACCATATAGTATATATATGTTATATTACTTTGTGTAGAAATAATAACTATGCAGGTAGGAGTGAGCATAGATTGAGGGGGAGAAATTGGCATTGTTAAAATTTTGAATCCCCTTGCAATTCACAAGTCTAAGGTATAACTTTACATATCCTTTTCAATATGATTGTGGAATGGTTTGTCATTGTCATAATAGGGGAGAATGTGACTTGAGAGTTCAAAATTGTCAATATTTTCATAATGACTTAACCATTTTATTCATATGTATCTAATATATTTATTTAAGATTGATTTCAGGCTTTAGGTACATGAATAGGATCAAATTACACAAGTCCTAGCTTGTCCATGTTCAAGTCAAAAGCAGTGCAAGTGTGCAATTTGGGAATTCACTCCAAACCACCTTTGAATATTTTTGTTATCACTTATATTGATGATATGACTTGTAACTAAGATGAGAAAAAAATCAGGGACACTTGATTCCAACGTTTGGTCTCTCTAAAACCATTTTGAAAAATTTGTTACAACAACTTTGTCGATCGAGTTGGAATCTCGACGAAACACTGATGGATTTTTGGAAATGGGTCAATCCGTCGAGTTGCACACTCAAAGAAATTGACGGACCGATTTACTGACCAAAACTGATTTTGACTCATCAGTCAAGTTTCCCGGAACAAACTTATTGAGTATTTTGAAATTCAACTTTGTCGGTTAGTGGATCGGTCGAGTTACCTTTATTGAAACTCGATTGAATGTACTTCACGAAAAATGCTGAAAAAGTGATTCGAACCTTGGGAGAGTTGTTAGAAATGAAAATACATCCATTATAAGTTGTAAAATAGCTATTTTTTGTTCTTAAGTGATCCCACACTCAAAGGAACACCCCAACTATAAATAGGACCCATTGGAGTTCATTCCAAGTTTTCTCATTCATGATATCCTTGGTCCTTTCTAGATTTGAGTGTGTTGCAATCCTTTGATCCCATTTATCTCTCTCATTTATAAAGCATATCATGATTATGAGTGAGTTAGGCATGTTGTAAGAGAGCTACCTCCATGTTATCTTGTAAAGCTCTCATTCTTCCCATCTTCCCAATCCCCTTTCTCAAAGATCAAAGGTTGAAGTGAGATTCTCCGAGTGAAGGTGACACTATTGTTCTTCTTCAAGGTTGAAGGAGTGAAGATCTTCTATAGGTGAAGGAGATTCAAGAAGAGTGGGTAATTCCTTCAAGGACAAAGACTTGATGCAAGTGTGGGTAAGTCCTTGGTGAAGACTAAAGACATCTTGATCAAGTCGGTAAGTCCTTGTATAGGTGAAAGACTCTTGTCTTAAATGGGTAAGTCCTTGGATGTATGGTGGTATGTTGTATCTCTTATGATGGAATATAAGTATACATGGGTTGCAAAGTCCTAGAGGTTGACCTCTCTATGTAGTGGATTGTCAGTCTCCTAGTTTGGAGATTGGAACCACTCTAACAACCTTGTCCAAATGTATATTTCAATCTCTCTCATCCTTGCTATGCTTGCTTAGATAGGACTTCAAATTGTTCTTAATCACTTGGTTTCAATTGATATAGTTTGAAGGTCTAACTATTCTTGTGAGAATTTTGAAGCTCTATTCACCCCCTCTAGAGTCCTAGATCCAACAACTGAGTGTGGTAGGGTTTCATTAGATATCTTCATGCAAGTATTTTGAATATGTGAAAATGACTACTTTAATTTCCATGAAAAATGTTTTTCAATAAAAGCATAGGGTGCCAGGTTATTACTCCAACATCTCAATGCAAGAATATCTCACATATTATTGTTAAATCAAGTCTTGTCAAGAGTGAGATAAATGATTGCTCATAGAAAATTTTGAATGTATTATGTGTCTCTTTAAATCCTTTAGTTTCTCTTTTAAAATGTGAGAGTAGAGTGAAGGCATTAATTTAAGAGACACTTGTTTTATACTTCTTATTTAGTTGTTTAGTTCTTTTCTCAAAGTCACGCCTCAATGATTTTTTTGTCCCCTCAACTTCTGGTGGGTCTTCTGCCTTTTTTCCAATTTTTGAACAAGTGATGTATGTTGAAATATTGGAAATGATGGTGCCTCTTAAGGTTGTCAGTGCAATCACCCTATGCTATACCTATGTGTTCAACATGATCAGAGTGTGATTAAAAATAAATGTCAGTGTTTCTATTCTTTAAAGGGATGGCCAAGGGTGAAGAAATGTTGGCAGATCTAGGGTGGATTTGTTTTCTTCATCTACTAGATTCAAGACACCAATATAGAAATACACATCTACTATAATGGAGATATCAGACCTCCTCCCTTCCTTATGGGTCTTGAATACATTAACAAGCCCTCAAATTGGGGTGATCCATTCACAAATGATTTGGGGGATGATAATTCTAAATAAGATGACTTGGAGTAATTTTGATGATCATATTGAACCTAAGAGGTGTACGAAGGAGTGGTATATTTTGGTTTCTCTATGTATGTCCTTTTATTTACAAATACCTTTATGAATATCCATAAAAAGGAAATGGAACTCCTCTTTTGCAATTGTAAGTAGTCTGATTTTAGAAAGAGAAAGATCAAACATCATTTTGTTAGATCATAACAAGTAACAATAAGAATGTGAAAATAATATGGTTAAAGATTATTTGATCAAGTATCATATTATTTGTTCATAAATCACTTTGTGCATGGTAATAATAATACACTCTTTATAGTCCTATTATACACACTCATTGCTCTAGTTATTGGAATATTATCTGTGGGGAGTGACAATGAGTGCAAGTGTTGAAGTTGGTAGAATTGAATGATCTCCATATTTCTTCAAGATTCAGACGACTAGGTTCATACATGCATGGAATTCCCCTCTAACGATGTGACCATGTATTCCTTTTATAGATCATTTTAGGTAGTAGGAATGTTTCTACTTAGCACTAGATAATCGAGTTACTGCATTTATTCAACATTTCATGCTTCAAATCTAATTTCTATTCCCCATCCTTTGAACAATTTGTAAGCATAACCATAATCATCATATGAGGCTCCATATTCCTCCTCCATGCACTTTTTAGAATATAATGAATGTTGTGAGTAAACAAATGTGGGTGTTGTGTAATTACCTATAATTATCTTCAAATCTCTTTGGGATTTGTTTCAATAGAAAGCTCCATGTAGTCAATGGAATTTCCCTTCTAATGACATGCACATGTCGTCATACTGTAGATTGTTCTGTATGGCCCTAACACCACTAAGAATCTCAGATTGGAGGGTTATTTCCCCAGTTTTGGTTGTGATGCTAGGGTACTCATCTAGTTCATATTTGTGAATCACTTGAATTAGGTAAGGTATCATTATGGGTGTTTTAGCTTTGGTTGCACCTAAATCATCATTAGTTGTGGCTAAAGTACATGGAAGTATGGGTGGGGACCCTTGTGTAAGATCCCTGACCCAGGTTTATGCTTAATTGTAATTAATTTGCATAATTAGATTCTTATACCTTAATTTAATCTTGTGAGATGCCTTAATATCATTTGATAGGCTTATATTTTCATTTTGGTCCAATATGATTGATGTTTGAGCTGTCTTTGTAATATATGTGCTTATTTTGGACCAAATTGCAATTTACCCATAAGTGAGGGTTATCTTGAAAATTACCACATGTTGAGAATGTTTATTGTGCTCTAGAATCTTGAGAGAGAAGATATATGGGAAACCTCATTTGAATCATGTTTGGTGATGTAACATCTTACAGTGACTCTAGTGTTTCTAGGGTTTGCTTAGTTGATATGGTTATTATGGTAGGATTTGAGTGTTGCGACCACTACACCACTTTTGGGTGAGTGTAGCGACTTCAACACATGCCTTTGGTAGTTTTGTCTTGACCTATATGACCTATAGGTGAGGATGGTCAAAACACCTTGTCCTTTAGTGGAGTATCTTGATCATGTGTATGGTGCTTAGGGTTTTGGTAGATACCAAGTGTTAACGAGACATGTCTCAGATGACAAGGTTGTAGCCAACCTCAAAGGCTGTTTGCTTGTAGGGCATGTGTCCTTTGATATTCTACTATGTTGACACCTCATAAATCTTTACTTCCCTCCTCCTTTGGGTATATAACCTCCTCTCTTCACATGAGAGCAACTTTTTCAGCCCTACTCTCTTACTCCTTCCTTGTGGGCGACCTTGGAGCCTTGGGAGCATGGGAGACTTGTTCTTGAAGCTTGGGTGGCTGATCCATCTTGCATGTTGAAGATCTTGTTCTATAATCAACCTCTGGTAATTTTTGGAGATTCTTCTCTTAGTAAATGATCATAACTCTTGATCACATTTCCTCTCTTCAAAAATCTCTTTCTTATTCCTCCTTCATGGAAATGAGACCGTGGATCATCCATGGTGGCTTTTCTTGGATATATCTTCTTCACAAGGGTCATAGATCATGTTTTGACATGATGGTACCCAAGTGAGAAACAGACTCTTCTTTCTTCTTCTTTGGTTTGACCTAGGGTTTGAGCTTTCTCTATAATTAATCTCTCCTTTGACCACAAGGTTTCTTTCTCTTCTTGAGGTGGTCTTTTGGCCTAAGTGTTGAATCTTGGTTGGAGTTCTTAGAGCTTGTGATCTTGGGAGATTGGTTCTCTCCAAATCAGGGGGGTTATATAACTTTTCCCACACATATTATGTGCAACTTAAATCTGATCATATGTTTTTGTTTTAGATCTCAAAAATGTGTTCTTTATGGAAGAAGGAATGATAGTGTTTAGGGTTTAATCTTATAGTATTCTTTAAAGGATTACTCTTCTTATAAACCCTAAATCTTCATACCCGATTTTGTGGTTATTTAAAATATGAATGTGTTTCTTTGGATTATCATCTATGAAATACTAATACCTAATATATGGTTTGTTTATCATGAATAATAGTAAGTTTGAAGTATATTAACATGCATAAGAATCTTGGTTTTCTATCTCTAAACATAATGCTTTCGATGACCTTCTATGATCATGTTCTAAAGTTTGATAAACACCTTTGAATGAAGAAATCCACTTAGGTGACATTTGGTATTCCGTGTTGCTGATCACTTGTCTTGACCTGGTTTGGCCTGTTCAGATGTTGGCATATGACTAAATTGGGGTCGTGACAACCCTTGGTCTTCCATCACAGTCAACACCCTTACAAATGGTGGTTTCGGTCGTGATACCCTAAAACCTCAGGGTGGTCGCTACACTTGATGCAGTGTTGCTGCATGGTCACTCAGTCTACTAGACGATGTTGTGGACAAGATGGATAAGTGTAATGGTCGAGAAGCATGTTTAGACTCTTTCATGAATGTAACATGTCAATTTTAAGTTTATTGCGGTCGAGACACTGATATGTTACGTCTGTAACACTTTATGATAGTGAGTTGACACACCTTGATAGGGTAACTGTCGTAACAATGTGTTGATGTGTCCCGGTCATGACACCCTGTTAGGGTGATGGGTGGTCGAGACCATGTGTTATGAGGGGTTGAGACTCACGTGTTATGTAATGTCAAGACCCATGTGTTGTGATTGGTCGAGACACCTATATAAATGTATGTACATGGTCAATATATAATGTAAGGGTCTACATCAAGTGTTGTGATTATGAATGTTTAATCATTACTAATAGTGCTTAACCCTAGTACTCTCCAACAATGTGGGAGGTGATGGAATTAGGGTCTAGTGATTCATAAATGGTATGAAACCTTAATCTTGAGATGTAAAATACATTTACTTATATTGTTTGAATATCATTATTTTATGATGGTATTTTCTCTCTCCAACTTGTAAAACTCTATCTTGTAGGTGAGATGAATGTCATATCTATGAGGATGTTATATTGATCCCAATTTAATATAGGATGGTTATTATAAGTATTGTTGTGGCATATTTTGATATTGAATGTGCAAGAGATATATGAATTGGTCTAATGACCTAGCAAGTGCCTTGTGCATAAATTGAGGGATTGATATCCCATAGTGATGTAATATTGTTGATGACCTTGTAATGGCTGCGATACAAGTGTCATGTGATGATGAGACAAGTTCTCACTATGTACATTTTATATCTTCTTAAGTTGTATCTTATCCTCAATTTTGTAGAATTTGTTTAGGGTTTATACATTGTAACTTGATTGATGCATTAAAGGATACCCAATTGGAATATCTAATCAAGTGAAACCCTAATCATGTAGTTTCTATGTACTATAGATCCATCTTAAATGTCAATATCTAGCTGGATGGTGAAATGAATAGTAACTCCTATGGGAAACTCGGTGCACATATTATTGAATATGCGGGGTCTCAATGGAGATATCTCCCTGTATCCTTAAATTGTTGATATTGTGGTATGATGTTTTATTATGAAACAATCATGCATGATCATGTTCTCTAGTGTTGTTCCATGTACCAAGGTAGGCTAGTTGTTTACATGTACATAACATTGACTATGAGTTGTTGTCTACAGAACTATAACTTTGACTATAAGTTGTCGTTCAACAATTTGACTATTGTGTCACTGCATTGCAAACTCGACTGACCGAGTAGTGTTGGTGATAATCATGAAGTCCAACTCTTCCATAGATCTGTTATGGTACTGATTTTGACTTAATAGTGGTCAGTTGGATTTGAACCGTACACCTCAAATCCTCAGGGCATATTAATTATAAGAGTTAAATAGTCATGTAATATATTTTCTTAGGGTCAAACACAAATTATGTTGGATGACCCCATGCCATATTTCTTGTACTTTTTAGTTTATAATAGTTATACATGTTCTTCATATTCCTTCTAAAATCCTATGACATTTATTGCTCAATTGTAACTGCTTAAACTACTCAAATAGTTATACCTGCTCTATTTAACTGTCCTATTATGTTATTGTGCTTATAATAGTTGGAAGGGAACATATATATCTCTGGTTGGGACATTTTTTCTCACTCCATGGGCTCCACAACTTTTTAGGTGGTCATGGACGAGGAGGTAGAGGTCTTGGTGTAGGTGCTAAGCAGCAAGGAGATCAGTAACTGTTAAAGGTTTCTTATTCTACTAAAGTTTTGTAGTTGAGTCCTATGTGTTGTCCCTATACTCTTAGGTCTTTGGAGAGAATTTGTTGTTTTTTTATCGACACGTAGATTTTGGCTTTGTTCCATGAGTGAATAAAAATGTCATGTACATATTAACAAGTTGTAATTTGTAACAATTGTGTATTTAAAGCCTTTGAACATGATATGTAACTCCTTTTAGTATATATAGAATAAAAATCTTGTTTATGAAATACTTGCATTTTTATATTGAATTGAATTTACAAGATGTCTATAAGCATTGCTTGAATGTTGTGATAGTTGTCTTGGCGTTAGTGTAGATTGTAAGGTTTTTCCAACCCTTCTCTTTGCAAAGTATCAAAGGCTCTAGTATACCATTGATTTCAGCCTCCAGAGCCAAAGATGCATAACTAGTGAGACCCTTCCCCAAGATGCAACATCCTAATTGTCGACCACATGGATACTAATACCTGATTTCTAGGAGCATGTTTGGAATGCAACATCCACAAAGACAATGATGTCATAGCCATGGGATGGACTTATGGATAAATCATAGACCATTTTGATGAAGAGGTAGGGGGATTGCTAGATTAAGAATGTAGTTCGAAGCTTCTTGATGAAATCAATAGTGAAAACAATGGGTTTTGAGAAATTACCATGGATAAGCTCATTTCTATTATGCCAGATTCCCCAACATCCTACATAGTTTAATATTTTCTACTTTGTGTCCCTATTATTTAGATACAATCATAGAGATCCATTTTCATTCTGATGAGCTGAAGAAGGCATGACCCATGTTGAGCTCTAACTAGATTTTCTTAGCGGAGGGGAAATTGCATAGGCAGTTCAAGAGGTTTTCCTAGGAAGTATTGTAAATCAGCCAAATGTCATCAATGATGATATGCCTTCTCACTTTTTCATAGTTGGAGAGGAGGGCATGGTGATTGAGAAGACTACATACACACACATACAAAATACTATATACATGCGCGTAAGGAGGGACGCTACGCTACACTCACAAAACTCCCTGAGTTTTGGCTGTTCTTCCCATCCAGACAAAGGAAAGGCATGGTTCCTCTGTTTACCTTTAGAGTTAGTAGAAACCTAGGATGAGACGATCAACACCTTCTCCAAGAGATTTTTCCCACCACTTAATACAAATGACTTGGTGGGAAAATTCTAAAAATTCAAGAATCATACTGAGGTATCATATTCAGAAGCATGGGAGAGGTTTTAGAACATGCACAACAAAGTCCATCATCATTGTATTGATCTATTTGGCCAAGCTAAAACATGTTATTATGGTTTTCATAAAGGGGATTTGTGATTAATGATAATTCCATGCTTTGTTGAGTAATCTCACTTTGTGTGGCGAAGGGCATCACACCTTGCACTTAGGGCCTAGGTTGAACATGTACAACGTGTTGAGTTGGCACTCTTAATTGTGGCAACTTTTTTGGGCCTCCATCACTCAAATTTTGAAAGAGATGTTGATATAAAAGGTAGCATCAAATTGTCAAGTTTCCAAGTGTAGGACACAACAATGTAGGTGTCCATTGGGCTTCCTCCTTGTAAAGCATGGGTGACTATATGGAAGGCCAATGAACCCTAGGACCATATTATCTAGGTGTTGATATATTAGTATGATGTTAGTGTTCCCATGTTGTCTCAAACCCATGCCTCAATTTGGTTATATGTCCATATCACATAGTCTTTGAGTAACATGTGCTAGATTATTGAAAATGGCATGGTATGAGTCACCATGGAACATGTAGTTGATGGTGGTAATGTGTAGGTGTATCTAATTGGATCCATGTTGTCTTATTATATGCCTACAACAAAGCCACTTAGGTTGTCTCTCTGGAAGGTAATGATGGTGTTGGTCATCCTATATTTAGGATTTTAATGTAGAGACCAGGGTGCCACCTTCTTATGATGGATACATGACCTCAACATGATGATATTGAAGGTTGGACTCAGCTCAATGACCACAAATAGTAATGAGAATATTTGTTCTCCAATTTGGAGAGGAGTGTGATCTCTTGCAGTGCATACTTAGGTGTCCTTTTAAGGGTGGTGGCTTTCTTTATTGTTGGTGATATTAGTGGGATAGCTTTCCAGGACGATAATTGATTTGAAGTGGCATAATCTTATGGTGTCTATGAAACATAATAGTATTATAAGACCTCTATGTATAACTATGATGATAAATGGTCGATTATTTTCCTCTCCTTCTAGTATCTACTCTCACAAAAAACCAATTAGATGTGGGGTTTCGATGAGCTCAACAATGGAAGCGAGTGATCCTGTCTTAACCTCTTTGGAAACATAGTATCCATTAAGGGTCTTCATTATAGCCTCACAATATGCTATAGAGTTTTGAAACATATCTTTGAGTGAAACCTATCCTTCATGCTCACCTAGAAATTGGATGACTACTGCTCCCTCAGATCATGTCTCTATGCGTAGCTTGGGAGTGGGAGGTACTTACTGATTATGGGGATGACGATTCACACAATCTTTTAAATAATAGGTGATTTTGGAGTGTTGGTAGGGAACCATTTGTAGAATTTAACATTTATCTTCCCTTTGCCTATGGGTAAGGGAGTCTCAACTTAAGTAGCTTGCGCCAAGATCTATGATAGTGAAAGGATGTGGATCTCTGGTACTTTTCCTTTTCATAATATTTTAGTATCATCATAGGTGTGGTTTACTTGGGTCAAACCACAGATGTTATGATCATCAATGTTGGGTGTTTGCATGGGTATCTAGACTGGCTAAAGATTTTGACATGGTCATGCCCCTGGTATGATGAGTGGTATTTAGATGAATTTAGGAATGGTTACCCTTTCTTCTAGCATAGTGGTGATAATAGTAGTGATTTGGCACCAATTATAAAGGGTCTCTCTTAGAGGATGAATGGAACCTACAATGATATTCGCAAATGTAGTTCTAGTTTGCACAATATTGGATGATGTGATGATCCTAAATTTTGGGTTTTTGATATCCAATTAAGGACCATGCATGCTCTATAGATGGTTGACCCCAAATTGAGGAACAATTATTCAATTATGGAATCTTATTCAGGAAAAAGTGTAATTGGAGATACAATATATGGTTATGATTGGATTTTGTTTAGCCTAAAGTGAGTATTTATGTAGTAAACCATCCTTTAGTGATATTCAAGACTCTTATCGGTTGCACCATGAACATACAATAAAACTGAAGTTGTGTGGTTACTATCAGATATCAAATGATTTTATTTTGACCATACCACTTGTAGAATTGATCTTATTTGAAGATACCATTAGACATGTCATACAATGGGTTCTAGACCTATGACTCGATGGAAGTATTTATCATTATATCAAGAACTTATGTTAGAAATTATAGATCTAATTATGTTTCTTATAAAAAGTTATTCATGTTTTAAAACACATAAATGATGTATTTAATTGGGATTGAGAACTATGGTTCAATCTTTACATGTTTGTCACACAACCCACTATAGTTAGAGGAGTACAAATCTATTTAGGTGATGACTTAGATGTGATACATGGATCAATCTCAGCCATATCATTGTGATATGGAGATAGAGACTTTATCTCCTACCTATGATTCACAAAGAGGAGTCACCCACTCAAGCCACAATCTACTAGCTAAGATTTTGCGCCCCAAAGAACGAGCATCATGCATTTCCAGTAGGACTCGTACATCCTAAATGCTTGGAAAAGTTGAACAATCTTGGAGAGTTATGAGAAATCAACCTCCACCATTCCTCCACCCCTCCATCGGAAAACAAAGTGGCAAAAACCTTATCTAAGATTTCCCAAAGTTAGTCGACTACTTGCACATTGGGATTAGGTCACCTATCTTGGCTTTCAAACAAATTCTCTTCTGATAGCTCATTGCACATGCACTATGAGAAGCATTATTAATGCAACTACATGCCATGGTCCCCTTGGAGATATAGAGACTCATAGAAGGATGGGAGGGCAACCTCAACAAATATGCTTCTACCTATTGGAGATACTCCACTACAACACCAATATGGGGTTGGGAATGGCGATCCGGCCACCATGAGCCTTAGATTTTTTATATACAATACCCTCTCACCTTTATGAATGTGAAGGTAGATACAATTTCTCTCAATTTTTACCTCCAACCACCATCCATTTTCCTTTAGGGAAACAATTCTACTTATAGTAAAATGGAGCAACACAAATCTGATAAGGGAGAACGTGGGTGACAAGGTAGAGCACCGGTTTAGAGGATTAATGAGCTCATGGATCTACTCAATAGATATGGTTCACCTCACTTGTGCCCCTTATAGAGAAACATGTCACTCATCTGGAGTCTTTCAATGACATTTTAACGACCGTGCTTAATCTCATAGAGGTAATTCCTAGTCAAATCCAAGTTAATACCCTTATCTTACAAAAACCATAGAAACAATCTCTTTTGGCAAATAAATTCACAAAAAATATTTTCAAGACTAGAATAATAATGTATTCCAGTGAACCTCAAGATTGGACATTTGAGATATCATTATTGATGATATTTGATTTCGACGACACAACTTCTTATCTGTGTCAGTTAAATAGAATAATTAGAAAGCATTGTAAATTAAATCTAACAAAAACACTCTTGAACCCTAATATCATGTTGAAACTCGTTTATGCACTCTTAATGAAACCATATTGCCCAATACTAGGTCTTTCCTACTAAAGACTAATTAGATGCTTTTAAACTCATTTTAATTCTAGAAAATGGATAAATCATTAGAAAATTATGGACATTGAACTAGAGTGTAATTATGACATATATATGAGTAGAAAAATATTATAGACATGGTTTAGGTCATTTTGTGGCGAGTTTTGGCCAAACTAATTTGTACCTAAAATATCAAGAATATTTATGTAGCTTTATCAATGATTACTAAATGATATTAACAATATGATGAAAATGTTTCTGGATGATCCAAGATAAGTTAGGAAATCTAGATTCATGTTTGTAAGTTTATTTAATTATATGGTTATGGTTTTCTTGTTTGAATCATGATGTATATGTATTCTCTTTCGTTTGCAGGTATTGGATGTAGTATTACTATAAGTACTTGATTCTTTGTCACTTAAAAACATAAATGACGAGTAGATGTTTATTAGTTTCTAAGGTGCAAAAATCTTATCTCTATATTTATGGTCACCACACCCTCAAATTTCAAGGGGTATGGTTATCCCAATAGCCCTAGGGATGAGGAAGGCTCAACATGTATGTTTATGGTGTTAACACACCTCAGTAATGCAATTCATCCAGAAAAATGACTATAATTGGCGTGATTCTCTTATGAAATAATTGTTTTCTATTATCTTCTTTCCTTGGTTTTGGAAATCTTTTCAAGTTATGAAAATCTTGTTTATATGTTTATTTCTTCCCATGTATACAACACCCTATGTGGAGATTCATTATTTCACTTATGTTTTAGGATCAGTCCTAGCATGAGAGATACAAAAAGAAGTGACAAAGTGTACATTTTGTACCTAATGTCTAAGATCTCTATTAGCATATATGGTTATACAATTATAAATTTCTCCATTCAATATGTAATTATTAGTTGTAACGATTCATGTTGTACATATATACATGTTGAATATACACAAAAATGTTTGGAGTATGCCACTGGTTGTTTGTTCATGTATGCATGGCTTGATTCTAGACACTCTGAGTAACATTTTCGGAGTTCGTTCTCTTGGCCCCTCAATATTTTGTGAATGTAGAACTCAGGGATGTTACATATGATGATGATGTGTCTTCAGTAGCGGCCAATCTAGACTAGTTTTAAGTAGATCAAGTCATTTAGAGTGTTCTTGATATTTATACATGAGCTTGTCTTGTACCCCTTGTTATGATGATAGTAGCGAACATTCTAACCTTTGGTAAGGAATTGGAGAGGTTACTTATGGCTACATATTTCATGAGATGTTGAATATTTGTTAGAATGATGGTGCACAAAGATCCATTTGGAGTGGAATTCCTCTTAGACTTTAGAAGATCTTCTGTGGCTACAACTATCACTCACACATTTCCTTTTGGTGCCCGATTGGCCATAACAGGTTGTTCACTAGTGTCTCAAATGTTGATGGTGCATACCCATATTGTTGGTTGGTTTGATAGTGATGTTGTGAAATTAGGATATATTGTGGTTCTATCCGGAAATATTGTGTATCAGGCTATAACTTGTTGCATCAGTGGTTGTAGATGGTTCCATAGAGATAATGTTGACTTGAGATTGTTGAGCCTGATTTGGATCTACTTTGGTGGATGACTGACATCTCCTGTTGTGGCTTTCATTGGATGGGATCAACACTTTCCATAGTAGTATATCAACATTCTTTATGTTGGCAGTATTTTTCCATCCTAAATTTATGTTTGTTATCAAATACTGTGTTGGAGATTGGAATTTGAGGCTGATCTTCGAATATATACCTCTTCTAATGGAATTTAAAATTCAAACCTAGCTTGGATCATCTTGAAAAATATTTGAATGTTTAGAAAAATAAATGCAAAATGAGCATGTGCGAGGTTTCCCTTATCACCATATCAAGTGTTTGTTTGTTTGTTGGTTTGAAATTCTGATTGCACTAATAATTCTTGCCATATCCTTATAAATGTTCTACAAATTATAGGTGTAGTACAAATTTTGGAGGTTATGTAATAACCTACAGTTTAGACAAACATATATTGAATTAAGGCATAGTCCAAATTTGCAAGAATATGGTGATTCGCTTCAGGGCCTCATCATGTAGCTACAACACTAATAGTAAATTTCTCCCTCTTTAACAGAATAATTTAAAATGCTTGGTTCACCAAGTTTAGGGTGGTCTCTATAGACCAAGAATTGGTCATTATTAACCTCCGACCTTTTAGGTGTTGATTGGATATTGACAAGATAACCACCCTTGTAAAATTCTCTCCTATCCTCACGTACAATCGAAAACCAATGTAGCTTATACTCGATCTAGATTTGGTTTTTATTGGTTTAAAATCTTATTAGTGAAAGGTGGAAGCAAAGTTGGGTGATATTATTTTTGGTGTGTATGCCCAGAGAGCCAATCTTATGATGATTGTAATAGCATATCTTGTAAATGATTTGATTAATAAAGGAAATCTTCCAATTTATTTTGTTAATCAGTTATGAGTTAATGATGTAACATAATAAATGTCTAAAGAATGATATTACTCAATGATATATATCTTTGGGTTGAGGACCTGAACATTAAGATCATACAGATGTCAAGAGTTATGCATTCTTTTTATGTCCCTAGTCAGATGTAATTGTGGAAGGATAATAGACAACAATAACACATAAGGCTAGAGTGTGTTGGTTGATGACAAAATCTCATTAATCATGATATGTGATATCAAACCAAGCACATAAATACTTT
This sequence comes from Alisma plantago-aquatica, assembly GCA_963693085.1. Taxonomy (NCBI): domain Eukaryota; kingdom Viridiplantae; phylum Streptophyta; class Magnoliopsida; order Alismatales; family Alismataceae; genus Alisma; species Alisma plantago-aquatica. The sequence continues at coordinate 675,676,135 of OY856411.1, forward strand.
AGAGAACAATGTATCAGACATACCCATCTTGAGAGTGACACATGGAACCATGATAGGTAGTCAGAGTCATCCCTCATAGTGATGGTGATGATTGTGGTTCTGAGACCTAAAGTTAGCGCACTCGTCACATGTCGTTCGATGTCCTTTGACATCATCCATCGTTGTCCTGAATAAGGGTTGCCATAAAGGTGGTGTTGGATGCACCATGACACATGGGGATGATTGTGAGTGATGTAGATGGGATTTTCCCCTCCTACAGGAGTTTGATATCTTGGATACTTGATAAGCGAGACTGAGAAATGTATGGCCATGTTGATGTGATTCAATATGTGATATTGGGCTTACACATATCGTAGAAAATCTACTCTACTTAGAGAAACATGGATTGAATGTTGAAGAGGATGACGACTCCATGCCTTGAGTTCAATCTGGATATGAGAGATAAAGAAACTATACAATCGATGTAACACCAATAACAGATGATAGGTTACGTTGTTCTACAACTTCTCCAATTACTTGGGTAGAAATGATGTCTTTCTAGATACCAATCTTTTCTTGTGAAATCATAATATGACTATGAATATCACTGCCAACGTAGTGTGGAGCCTACCAGGTCCCACACATAGGATGTGATTCGAATAGGAGTATACTTGTCAACTTGATTGAAAACATATTGAATCAAACTGATTACTAAAATTGATTGCTCAAACATTTAGTAATTCTACTATAATAATACTGAAACATAATATGAGTTAATTGGTTAAAGTGTTTAATCCAATTAATTAGATTTAATCATTAAGTTGGCTAGCTATTCTCGAGAGAGAATGAGTTAAGATGGATGATGAAATTGATTGGTCAGTTAATATGATTAATTAACTGTTTCCAAGATATTATTTTAATTATCCACGAGTGGCTCATTTTAAATGAATCCATTACCTTTTTCTTTACCAAGGGTTTTGGAAAAACCTGCTTCCTTTCTCCTGCTATTTATAGGGGCATGAATTCTGTATTAGATATGTTAGAGATAGACATCAGTGGTTATAGTCTTGTACGTGAACCCTAGCCATCATCATCCCCAAGCAAGAGAGAAGGAGAGCAACCGATGCTAGCACATCATCAAGCAGATGGATGCTCCTTCCCGCCAGCTTGCAAGGCATGCCATGAAGTTCTAGTCCATCCGTGTGGATGAAGTAGAGACACAGACGCTGAGTTGCCTACGTTTAGAGGATGACTAAGGATCGCCTGTGCATGCTAGGAGCAACACACATCACCGTGCAAAGGTAGGTCATTAGACTTGCTCTAGGACGAGGCATATCTCACACAGACATATTTTGAATATGTTATTATCAGTGAGATCTTGTTTGTAGGAAACATGGTGAATTTTTTTTTGCTTCCATTGTGCATGTCGCCTCCACAATTCCCAAAAATTATACGATAAAGGAAATGGGTGGCCTCTCTTAAGGATCTTAGGCATGGGTTAAATAGTCTAGTTTAAGGTTATAGTCCATGATTGTCTGATATAAATTGTTGGTGGGTTATTAGTTTTAGGTCATGGTCTAAACTATCTGACATGAAAGTGAATGGGGACAGTCAAGTTTTGTGTCTTGATTCATGGTCGTTGTGGGTAGGCTAAGATGGGAAGACCAACATGATAATGAGTGACATCTCAGTCAAGTGGAAGATCATTTAGATCTAATACAGCTAGTATGCATAAATCATGAGTTAGGATTTTACCTTTATTAGGAAGTTATACCCATAATTGATGAGTGAGTAGCCTTGCAACATTATCAGAAGGCTAAATTTGAAGAGATCAAGGAAAGTTCAAGAATATTTTAAATAGGTAGACGTAATATGCACACGTTTTAGAATTCTATATGAAAGTATGTATAGCTCAGGGCTAAATCATGTGGGTTGTATGGAATTAAGCTAAATGTGGTGTGAAAGCCTTACAACATGAAGTTGAAGGTTTAGATATTAATTTCTAGATGGCAAGGTTTCTTGACGATTTTTTCTTTGATTGGACATCCTTTTGGCGTGTTTGATGAATGTCAATCTTGAAAGGTGTTTGATAAATATTTTGAGTGAATTACAACATCACTTTTATGGATAACATGAGTTTAGATATGAGTGGTAGGCTCATGAAATGAGACTAAAATTGGGCAGCCTTTCTACGTGCATCATGTTGGAAGATTTTTGGGACCAAGTTTCTGAAGTATGAAACAATTTGAAAGTTTCATTTTAATAGCCTTTTGGCATAAAGTAGACCACCAAGAAGATGCTAATTTATTACTCAAGTGACCACAATGTAAGGGTAAATGTCGATAGCCTAAGTACATAGGATGTGATAACCATGATTTTAGGATAATGATACTTACTAAAATTATGATGTTTATAAGTGATGATGATAACTAATTGAGTTCAAATATGTTGATCTAGTTTGGTTAATGGATTTGTGTACTTGTGAAGCCAAGGGGCCCATTTAATAGTATCAGTGAACTCAAGTGGTATATAAGTGGACCTTGAGGTGTGCCAAGATCATAATTTGTATTTTTGGACTAATTTTATACAAAATCTGATGTTTTTTTTGTATTTTATTTAAGGCTTAAGAACCTTTTTCTAAGATTGTTTAGAAAAAAATTCTTAGTGGAATCAATGGTCTAGAAGTTTTTTGGATGATATATTATTCATTAGAAGAGTTGTTTTTCAAATTTCAATAAATTTCTAGATGCCTACTAAAAGATATAATATTTTGAAAAAAATTAATATTTGATTTCAATAACCTTCCAAATGGTAGTGACATGTTATTTAAGAACTTAGGGCATACAAGCATCTTTCTAAAGCCTTAGGATTTTATGGATCGGGCAGGTGAGGAATTATCTGTTGGATATAATGGTTGTATGTCATTTATCTACATGGGTTGAGCCCAATGTATGTGCAACTAGTAAATAAGGAGTATGGAGTAAGAAGTATTATTTTTCTTTTGTGCAATTAGGAATATGAATAGGAAATTGTCTTCCGTTCTATCCCTTTTCGTGCACAACATGATAACTTCTTTATTAATTAACTAATTGTTTAATTAATGTTTTTTGAAGTGGAAATGGACTCCTTGTATATCTTCTTGATTGTAAAGGGATTCATAGGTTTCCTTCTTAATTGGAAAGAGACACCTTCTTTTCCTTATTGATTAGAAATTTACTTCTATTTTCCTTCTAAACTCGAAAGGGACTCCTCATTTTTCATTTTACGCATGCAAGAGAGATTGTGTGATCGTGTTTTACTAGGAAGAGGATGCATGGGTGTTGAAGGGTTATAAAAAGTTTTTGGTCATTAGGATTAATCACAAACAAACCACATGATAACAACATTTTCCACTATTTGAGTGTGAGAAAACCCTAACCCTAGAACTTGCTTCTTGCTTTGTTCTCACTCCAAAAGTGTATCATAGAGATTGTTATCTAGTGCAAAGCTTGATCGCGCTTCCTTCTCTCATAGATGCATCTATCAGGTGGTGGTACATGCGATCTTTGGGCTACATAGGTAGTGCACACTACTTGTCATTAAGATAATATTCTGCTTCGTGTTCATGACTAGATTGACAAGAATGGTTCTCATCCATGAGGATCTCCAATCACTAATTTGTTTAAGTATTATGTCCCATTACTCAATGGATGCTATGGTATGGAGTTCCTAACTCTATTTTATTTTCTGTTCAAATGCAATGTTTGTAACATGTTTTTCTTATATGGATCTAGCTTGAACTTGTAACTGAATTGTATTTGTTGTTGCATATAACAACCTAAAAATTTATATTCAGTATTCTTAAAGAAATCATCTTATTGTCCTTAGTTAATAGTGACCGACCATGATTTTGGTAATAAAATTGACACATTGAATATGCTTGACGAATTTACTGGTTCTAACATCACTCGTTGGAAAAGTAGAATGCAAATACAACTGAATATGGTGGGTTAAAAATAGTTTAAAAGAGGATGAACCTGTACTAAATGAAAAAGACCCTAAAAATGCACAAATAATTTTGGATTGTAAGAAGGGTAATAGGACGTGCTAAGGGTTAATCTCGTTTGCTTTAAGTAGAAAACTGTATGATTCATACTCTAAGTGAGATGTTACCTCTTCTAAGGTTTTGTGGGGGTCTTTAGAAAAGAAATATAATATAGAAAACCAGGATGATGAAAATTATCATGTTTCCAAGTTTTTAAAGTTTTAAATGGTAGAGGGTGAACCCATTTCTGTTCTAACTCATTACTTTCAACTATTGTGTCATGCGATCCTAGATGTGGGCATAAATTTCTTGGTTTTTGTATCCACTATAGAGAATTTCCCTAAATCTTGGGAGTCATTTGGCATGAGTCTCAAGCATTGCAAAGGAGACATGTCAATGAAAAATCTTATGATGGATATTAGCATGAGGAACACTTGAAAGTCAAGAATGTCAAGATACCACTGATGCAAACCCCACTATCAATGAAGATAAGAAATCAAAGAATGCACTTAAACCTAAGGCTGAGATCTACAAGAAACCTAAGAACAACCCTTGTTGGACATGTGGATAGGTTGGCAACTAGAGCAAGGATTGTCCTTCTAAATAGGCAAATAAAGCTACCACATCTACAATTGAGGAGATTGTAGTCCATATGCTGATTACTTCCTTGAACCTCAGTGATGGGTATGTGTCTATAAAACCTGAAGTTCTTTCAATTTTTTGAACCTCTTTATTGGATCCTTGACACTGGAGATAATGTGCATGTTTTTGCCAACAAGTACATGTGTGTGTCTTACTAGGTATCAAGAGGGCAATCCATGACTTTCAGTGACTCAAGGTTTGTATAAGTAAAAGAAAAAGGATAGGTTGACGTGAAGTTTCCTTCAGGGAAGGTTTTGACACTTGATAGAGTTACATATGTTCCATCCATTCAACACAATATCATAAGTGGTGCATTCCTGTTAGGGATGGCTTCAGAATAGACTACAAATGTAGTAAGGTAACAATAACACAACTTTGTGACTCTCTATTATTCAACAAGCAATATTTATGTGACATGGATAACGTTTTTAAGATTCTTATTAATCCTATATCAAATTTAATTTAAATATGAATGAAAATAGTTTTGTTTGCATGAATCTTGTATCTTTTAGTGTATGGCATAATCATTTCAGACATGTTAATGTTGGTTCGATGAAGCAAATGATGAATCAAGATGTAGGTCCTAAATTTGAAATTAAAAATAGTAGATGTGATATTTGTATGCAAGCTAAACTGCATACAAAGATTTCATTTAGTGAATAGGGATTATAAAATTCTTGATTTAGTGCACACTAATATCTATAAGCTTAATGGGATTTATACTAGGGATAAAAATGTTATTTCATAACTTATATCAATGATGCAAGTAGATAATTCTATGTCTATTTACTTAAAGTAAATATGGTGTTAGAAAAAATCAAAATATTTAAGGAAGAAGATGAAACTCAAACTAGTTAATTTTTTCATTAGGTCCTATTTTCAATCGGCTCAAGTCTCGACATTTTCTCTAGAGCTTGTTTTGTCAGAGAAAAATTATATAATATTTTACTAAATATGTAAGTAGAAATAAAAATTTGTCCCCACACACAAGACAGTAGGAGGTAGTCATGAACCATAAGTAAAAGGGAGTGGCATCAATCTATAAGAGAGAGTAGCTCTAGATTAAATGTCTAGAGCCTTATATATAAGGATGTCTAATGGATAAATTAGAGGATAGAATGGTAGTTGATATAAGCATGGATGATCTTACCAAAGTTTTATTTCTGATGATATGAGTTGTTTTATAACAATTTAAGTTGTATACGAGGTTTGGATCTAGTTTTTGATAATATGAGCTATGTCTTGGTATTAAAGTACATACTCTTTCATACTTAAATATAAGTTAAGACAAGTTCGTACATGCATGAGCCTCAAGCTCTTTTATGAAGGAGGACCTATAATGTTAGGACAATTTGATACAAGGTGAACTCCAGAGAGAGTGAGACCCACAGAGAGAAGGTCAAGGACCAAACCTCCAATATAAAAGAAATTTGAGATATGTACAAATTGATCCGTCCTAAATTAGATTGATCCTAAGTAGATGAGTTGAGTCCTTATGCATGATTTTTGTAGATGATCTAAATGCTAGATGTGAGAGTTGGGAAAACCCAATGTTATGGATACAAAACTCATGAAGTGAAATTCAATCCCTTGACTTGATTAGGTCCTAGCTTGAGTGACTTAAACTTGTAAAGCTCGTCATTAGCTCCAATGAAGGTTATATATGAAACTATTATTCTACGAGTAAAATGACTATTAATCAAGATACTCATATACGTTGATCCTCCCACTTATATTTATTACAACAGGAAGCTAAAAACCTCACTTGAGCTATTTGCATAACTATGTATGAAGATTCACGCAGATAAGCTTGACCTAGAAAATGAAGTGGAACCCTAGTGGTGAAGTACGTTTTAATACCAAGAGGTCATGAGTTCAAACCCCATGGCAACGAGATGAATGAATCACAAATTTAAAAAAGCATAAGCTTGACCTTTTCTATTTTCACCCTACCATACATGATATATATAAGTTTGAAATCATCATACAAAAATGATGATATCTAGTTACATAGATTACACAAACCCTAAGTATAGTGCCTAACCTCGATCCTTCTGAATCTGTGCTTCTAGTTTGAGGGTAACTCTCACATAATAGGGTGAAAACCCAAATATGTAAATATGAAAAAATATTCACTCTGGTAATGAAATCCTAGTATAATGTTGATCATAAACCACAATAATGATTCTAAGAGTGAAAATTCCATTAATAGATGATATGGAATCTTGATATCACCATACATGAGTGAGTAGGGTGAAAGATGAAAAACCTTGAATATACCTTCTTAACTTCATGTTTGTAAAAACACTAGAATATTATGTTATGACTATTTACGGTGGGGTGGGTACACGTAGATGTGCAAGATGCCTAAGATGACAACTTAGGTTACATCCAAAACTATGACAACCTTTGTACCTAGAAGTAGTGCCTAGTTGTAGTAGAAACTCTTTAATATCCACTTGAGTATGATATTAGTTGAATTTCAAGGACAAATTCCTTATAAGGTGGGGTGAATGTGATAACCCTGATTTTAGGATAATAATACTTAGCATGATTATGATATTTATGGTTGATGACGACAACTGATTAAGATTAATTATGATACAATAGTTTGGTTAATTGATATGGGTACTTATGAGACCAAGGGGACCATCTAATAGTATCACGAAACTCAAAGGGTTTATTAGTTGTCCTTTAGCTTTTCTAGGTCTCTAATGTATTTTTTGGAACTATTTTAAGGTTGTTTGCACAATTTATTGTTAACGGTCTTGGTCTAAAACTTTGTATGAACGAGAGATTATTTAGTAGAAGAGATATGTTGCAGATTTCATTTTATTTTATGGTGTCTACTAAAAGATATAAGATTTTGAAATTACTAATATTTGATTTCAAAAATCTTTTGAACTTAGCGGCCTGTTATTTAAGAACTTAGGCATTGTGACATTTGGATGTCACTTCTCCCAAAACTTAAGTGACATACAAGCATATTTCCCAAACCTTACATGATTTTATGGATTGGATGGGTGAGGAGTTATCTGCTACCTCTAGTTAAAATAGAGTGGTGGAGGCACAATAACCACTATATGCCATCCTAGCTGATCATTTGGATCATGGAATAAACAACCTTCACAAGATACTTAACAATATCCATGGGATTAGAGGAACCCATCTCACCCCCACTCGAGGTTGGACACCCTTGTTTTGAAAGATGGTATCTTCCTCCTCACCACCATGCTTCATCATATCTAAAATGTGTTAGCCATGGTGGACACGAGGGGCTTAGGATTACCTCACTTTCCCCCTTTGAGGTTCAATTCAAGTGGAAAATACCTCCTTGTACCTCAACACATTTGACTCCAACACCCATCACCAACTTCCCAACCTTAATCCACAACCGATGAATCCCTATTTAGTAGCAACATCAGGAGCTAAGGAGGGTAAGTGAATGATTAAAATATATTTTTAAGAACTTAGGGTAGGGGAGTTTGGGGAGGTACCAACCTTCACCTGAACACTTTTCTAGCACCTTGGTTGCTTAGAACCCATTTCCCTCTTCCCCTTATTTGTGGAGGATCCATGGTATCCAATCAAGCCTGGAGATCGAAGGGACCTCACAGGTCATCTAAAGGATGTGAGAAAGCACACTTATGCCACCATAGAGGAGATTCAACATCCATCTCCCTACTTTGGAGTTAGGTTCTCACTCACAAGCTGTCAGAGCTTTCCTATGTGGAGGCACCCACACAAGTTTCCTACATGAGAAGACACAGTAGAGCGTCTGGTTGAGAATACAAGGGAGATAGGTGGGACAATCCAAAACAAAACAATTGCGACTGGTAGACAAATAGAGGTCTGAGCCCAATTTATTTAACTACAAGGCCATTTGTGAGCGTCCTAGCCTACAGATCTAATGGTCAATGTTTTATGACATCAAGGTAAATAGTGACCAAAATTTTTGTGTAGACTTTCACTTGGAAAATGCATTATAAACATCTGCTTTGGAAACATTATGCACAATTAATATTCATGGACCTTAGAAATATCCTTTCCCTTATAAGACCCATTGATCAGACTCTTAGAACATTTCAATGATGATATCTATTTAGATTACAATGCTCCTTTCTAGGGTTTTTCTTTGGAATAATTTACTAATGAAGGATACTAAATCTTAGAAAATTCACGTTCAACCCCAATCTCATGTGTATACTGAATATAAACCTTGTATCGATTAGAATGTCAAAATATGAGGTCTTTTCTCATTAAGTTATGAAAAGTCCATTTAAGCTTGAATTCTTACATCATTAGAAAGGAGTAAAATCTATACCAGACCTTAATAATGACCTATATATTGGATACTAACTTAATATATTATTCACTATGGTTTTTCCTAGTCCCTAAATTTGGACCTAAATAATCAAGACTAAATATTTACCTTTACTCATGACAATTAACTACACTTCATTAGATGATGGCCAGAGATGTTTACGATCAAGGGTAATTAAGAATCTGTGATATCATGTGTCTTGATTTTTTTAAGTATATGAGTATGGTTTTCTTGGTTCAATGCATGATATGTATATATTCTCTTCCATTTCAATATAATGGGTAGTATTGTTATCAATTACTCCTTGTTTTGACACTTAAAAACATAAAGTATAAGTAGACTTTTTTGGTTTCTAAGGTTCATGATCTACTCTCTCTATTTATGGTCAACACACCCCCAAAGTCCTCAAGGGCAGGGGATCCCCACAGACCTAGGGGAAAGGAGGGCATAACATGTATGTTTATGGAGCGCACACACCGTAGTAATGCAAAAAATCAAGAAAATTGAATAAATTAGCATATTTTTCTTATCGAATAATAATTTCTAAGATTTTCTTTCTTTCTATGAATCTTTTCTAATTATGAATATATATATATATATATATATATATATCCTTTTTCCCATGTAGAGAACACCTTATGTGTTGATCTACTATTTCATATATGATTTAGGTTCAAAGCTAGCATAGGAGAAAATATTGGAAGTGAGCAATGTACAAGTTGTACCTATTATGTAAGATCCTAGTTGGTATAAATGTTTAGAGTATGTAAAGTTCTCCTTTAAATATGTAAATGTATGTTTTCATAATTTATGAAGTAATAATGTTACATGTTGAATGTTGGGAAATTTCTGTGGGTATGCTAGTGCTTGTTTAGTCATGCATGCATATGCTTCCATATTTCCCTCTAAGTAACATTTTTAGAGTTTTCCCTCCCAATCCTTTAGGGCTTTGGGAAGGAAGAATTCAGAGACGTTACATAGGCAAACTGAGTACATCTTGGTAAAATTGTTTGATTTGTGAGTAATTATTAATAGTAATTGTTGACATAATTCTTCTTGAAATAAAAAATGATAGAAATCAATGAGCAATCAAAGCAAGATCATTAAAAACAACAATATTCAACCATGAAGAAAACAACCATCTTTTGAATTTAAAGAGAGCAACATTAATTGTCCAAAGATAACACTCCCCCCATTTATCCCATGAGTTTAGATGTGATTTACGTCCTCACTCAAGTATTAAATGTCTGATAGATTAGGTACATAACTCTTATGTTGCACGATGACACTCACACAAGGTTAACATGGTTTCTTTAGATTTTGGTACTACTCCCCACACACCTCATGACTATGATGGCCATAATCAATTATTAGTGATAGGAGAAGAGAGTGTCCTCAATGCCTTTAGATGTCCAACATTGTGATGCTCTAGTACCTTTACTAACACCCCACACCTCATCCTAGGATCCAATGTGAGTGTTGATAGTTGTTCCATAAACACATGGGTTTAGTAGGAAGTTAAAAGTGCATGCATGAAAAAAATTTGGTATTCAATTGCAATCACATGATTCAAAAATATAGGAAAGTAAAGAGCAAGAAGGATGATACAAGTGGACCTGAAATGTTCCCCTCTTCCCAAAACCAAGAAATAACATAAATAATCAATCTTGGATGTGAAAGGGAAACAATTACCTTTCGCATGATAGAAGGTCATTTTTATGTTTTATAGTTTTTTTAAGAAAACCAAGAAACAAAGTAGGAAATCAAACACAACCTTAATACATAAACCCTATAAAGGAAAAAAGGGACTATATAGGAAACATAAAAGGGGAAAAAAATGAAAAACGTATAGGAAACCATAAATGAAAAGCAAATAAAAAAGCAAACTTGAAATAAGAAAAGAACTAATGGACTGTATAAAGGTACCCATTGTAATCACCAAATAGTTTCACATTTAGAGAATAATCTACAAAGAGTTAATTTTAGTGTTCTTTGTAAAAATAAAAAATGAATAAATTATACTTGTCTCCTTATTTTATGAGAAAACTATAACTCAACGTATAAATCAGTGTAGAACACAACTCAATCTAAAAAATGACTCCACCCTATGGCATATAAGACAAGAAAAACATGGCTAAGAGACCGGGAATGAAAAATTATAGGGGAAGATGATAGGCACCCACACACTTCCTGTAAAATCTGTATTGCTTTTGAATTATTAATTTTATGGAAAGCCATTTGACATGGTTTAATTAAAAAAATGAATAAAACATGATTGAGGTGTGTGAGTGTTCTAGGACTTGAGATAACCATTGAACTTTAAGTCATAATCCCCAAAAGACTTAAGTTTGATTAAATTATATCAATCTCCTCATGATCTCCCACTGTAGAGATCCATTCTAGCAAATTAGTATTAGATGTGGGAAGTAGAGAAAATGATGCAAAGGAAAAATTAGTTAGATCAAGTGAGGTATAGATATACATGATTAATGATATTACTGTTTGCACGTTCACATGATTAATTAAGATGCTTTGGAGAAGTAGTCCTATGTGATCAAGATGCAATCATTTTTAGATCACCAAGCAAACATGTAGTAATGTAGTTATAACAACTAGTCTGCCATACAATTTGGTCATGAACAAGAAATATTTAGATGAATCGAGTGAGAAATTGTTACATGTTGAACACGTAAAAAGATAGGAAATTGTTATTTCACGTAGATAAACAATTTTATTATATATATATATATATATTTAGTAGTGGGGATTAAAAAATAAAGCAATTCAACTAAATCTATAGGACTTGGTTAGTCCATACCATTTTGCCAGCCTCTTGATGTATCAAAATCTTTGTTCTATATGATGAATCTTAGACAACTGTTGATGGAGTCCTAATAAAATTAGGTAGTTTACTCTCTGGATTCCTCAGATTCCAAAGGGGCGTTGGTTGATGGTGAACATGGTGGGGTTTTATAAATATTTGTGAGGGTCATAGGATTCATTGTTGAGAAATAATTTTTGTGAGAAAATTCTCATCAGACTGGTAAAAGGAAATAGAAAACAAGATTTGTGCTTGAGGGGTACCAATGGAATGTAGGTTTTCAAGGGCTATAGTGCTAATGAAATGTCACAATCCTCCATGTGGAACCCTGGAAGAATTTGATAGTCTTTCAGGTTGAATCCAAGTTGACAAGCAGAGTTTTCCTTATTTCTGTTAATCTGGAAGATTTTGAGCAGATTTCGGATGGGATTGTTTTCCAATCGCAAGATTGCCATTGAGAAATAAAATTTCAAGTAAAAGATTAGATATGAAAATGTGAGGCACAAGTCCTCCTTTTTTGCTTTATTTATCAAAAGGATAAGTAATTGAATTCAATATCTACTCCATTAAAATATTATTACTTTTAGAAGAGAGATAAAATAGGAAATTACATTTCCAACTAAGATTTGAGTTGAATTTTTTTATTCATGGATGGTTTTATCAAGAGAGTTATAGATAAAAATTGTTGATAAAGCTTACTTAAAATGCAAATTGAACTTCGTCCCAGGAAAGAGTTTTTTGTCCACAAACCCACCACAAGTCGCAAATGAGTGAATGTGACTGATTAGATTGTTGGAAAATGTGGAATAAAATCTTATGAAATTCATTATTAACTACAGAGTAGAACTAATTGTAATAGTTGATGGAATGACCAAAAATGGGGTCTAAACATTGTGTATGATAATTTGAGTCCAAAATGTGAACATATAATAGTAATGAAACATCCCATGACAAGAATCACATAAAAATTATAAACTAAAGTTCAAGATCCAAAATAAATCAAAGGATAAATATTTTTAAAAATTTGGGAAGGTTGTACATTGGATCAAGGGGTGTTCTTTATAGATGATGAAGGAAATTGATACAAGATGTTTAGGGAAGGTTGTACATTGGAGCAAGGAGTGTTCTTTAGAGATGATGAACGAAATTGATACAAGATTTGGAGAAAATGTGGTTAACTCGGTATTGTCTACATATAACCTTGAGAAAAAATTATACTAAACCTAAAATGTATTCTATATATGAAGCTTTATTGGATTATATAAATTAGGGATAATGTTCTTTTTTCGTTTATAAGTATTTTTTTTGTCTTCCTAGGACTCAATATGAAGATATTCAACATCGTGAGAGTCATACACTACATATGTCAAGGGTTAATGTGGAGCGGATGTGTAGTGTTCTTAAATAATGGTTATAGAACATCATAGAGGTTGAAATGTTCCTGATGTTATGCAATACATGGAAGTAGTTTTTGCATCTATTCATAATGTTCTATTTCATGAAGTTTATCTATGTAACAGTGGTAACTATGTATGATATACATTTAGTTAAATTTGTTTTTCGTATATATAAGTTCTATTATTTTGAATATTAAAAAATGATTTGTGACATGGCCAATTGGTTTACATCAAATGTTAATTCAACAAAATGTATAACTAACTTGACTTTATTGCCTATTATATCATTGATGAGAGACATCAATGAGAGATTTATGTGAAAAATGACGAATCCAAATAAATTATTAAACCCTTGATTTAGTGTACAATCAATCAAGTCAACGTGACTACCATTATGTCTAATAATTGATGTTTTACTACTTACATTGAAGGTTACACTAGGTATTTCCATGACATTTAACTAAAAGAAAGGATGAAGCATTATACAAGCATCAAATATCTTAGAATGAAGACAAAACATTGACTCATCTACTCAAGAGGGGGGGATACACCTCAAAGTTTTTGAAATTTCACTTTTAGAATCATCGTGTTGTATAACATATTATTCCCTACTCACCTCAACCAAATGGAATATGATACAAATCAATTGAACCGTCACAAATTTTCGTATACACATTCCACCAAATTTGTGGGTTACCTTCTTCTTCGTGAACGTATGCTTTAAATACAAATTTTCATATTATGAATAAAGCTTCCCATGTACGACGAATGCAACCTTTTTTAGATTATGAGAGGTTAGAAGACTAGTCCTAAATATCTTTAAATGTAAGTGTGATTTTCTAAAGTACTTGTATTGAATACAAAAGCAAGAAACTTGGGACCAAAATATACTAAATCCAATTTCTAGGGTTATGTTGAGACTATATATGCATACAAATTCTTGATGATTATATTTTCCATACATAGAACAGAAGTCAACCCTGTTGCAAAATTTAATCATGGTATTTTTTTAATGTATTCCTAATGAAATAAGTTTGCCCCAACAAATTTTTTACTTAAGGTACAAACATAAGTTCCATTCACTGTCATGTGGAAAGAATGAAAAACATAAGTGTTGGAAAAGTGCATAGTGTTTTTGATCTAGTGATTATTAAGAAATAACTAAAATAAGGAGTAAAGAAACCAAATATTTTGGAGGTGTGTTTTTCAACTTCATCACTAAGAGTAATATTATCACTTTCAAGCAAGATATCGATTCTCCCGAAGATGTGTTTCAGAAGGAAACAAATAATTATGTAAACTAATGAATAATGTGAAGTGGGTCTAGGAATTTGGAGAATTCACCTCTATTTGTTCTTCTCTTGGTGGATGGGAATCTTTAAGAAGAAACCATGTATAGTCATGATAATCAATATGTACAAGGAAAGCATAGTTACCAGATGGTATTCTTAAAAGGAATGAGTAGATTGTTCTAATAAAAGTATTTCAATGTCCCACATGACCACAATATGTTCTCATATAGTATTAGATTCCATATATAACCTATTTATCTATTATATATATGTAAACAACTCATCTCTAACATGGAGAACTTCATGGTACACACACACACACACACACACACACACACACACACACACACACACATATATATATATATATATATATATATATATATACCAATACTTCCGACATATATATATATAT
>OY856411.1:675693528-675716028 GCA_963693085.1 Alisma plantago-aquatica
CTACTATGGCGAAAGCATTGTGTAGAATTTTATAGACATAGATGCTCTACTTTGGAACTTGTATACCAGCCCATACCTACTCCATGTGTCTATCCTTTGTTGCTCTGGATCGTGTTACTTCCCATAGATTAATCTTTGTATCCTTGAGTTTCCATCCTCCCACCTCATGTGGATCAAACAAATATCTAACGTGTTGCCACATTTCTATCATAACATTGATGGTTCATAAACGTCCTTCTCATATCTTCGGTATGAAGTCCAGTCCTCTATGATATCTTTCTCTCATCCATTTTCCCCAAGTACACGTGCCCTCTTGATATATAATAATTCTTCTCATTGTTTCCTACTTTAATATATCTCTTGGTATTTTTAAGTCCAGTCCACCTTCATCTTTCGGGAGTGCCAAGCGTACATATTTCAGTGGATGGTGTGTACTAGCCCAAAGGAAGTTTGCCATCTTCATTTTCATTCTATCCAACACTGCCCCATGTATCTCTCCTTGCTGTATCCATAAAATTAGAAGTCCCTCAACCGCCACCTTCAAAAGAGTGGCTCTTCCAGCCATTGATGTTTTCTGTGTTGGCCATCTGTAGGTCATTTCCTCCAATCTGTCCATACAATCAGCAAAGTTTTTCACATGTAGGTTGCATCCCACCAAAGGAAATCCCAGATATTTAGTAGGAAATACCCCCAACTCAACATTTGACATGTAGGTTGCCTCCCACATGGTTTTATAATTTCTATTTTATTCCATTATTTTTTTCTTGTTTATAATTCTTTAGATTTTTTATAATTTTTAGACTTGTTGTATAAAGTTGTTATTTTTTTGATTTTTTTTCTTTTTTCACCTATCGAGTCCTATTCTTGTAGTGATACTCCTCTTTGTACCGAGTTTTCATTCCAGTAATACATCTTTCTAGTTTATTTTATAATTTTTGTTTCTTTATAATTTTTAGTTTTACTCTATAATTTTTAGACTTGTTTTATAATCTTAATTTTTTCCATTATTTATTTTTAGATCTCATTTTCTTATTATTTAGGTCTTTGTAATTTATTTTCAAAACTTCCTATCAAGACCTATTCTGGTAGTGTATCTCTTCCTTCTACTAAGTTTCCTTTTAGGTAGTACTTCTTCTAGTTTATTTTATAATTTTAGTTTCTTGTAATTTTTAGTTTTGTTCTATCATTTTTCTTAGTCTTTCTTTATAGTTCTTAGTTTTGTTCAATAAATTCTTCTTAGATTTTATTCCTTTTTTTAGGTCATTGTAATTTATATTCAAAACTTTCTATCGATACTCATTCTGGTGGTGTATCTCGTCCTTCTACTAAGTTTCCATTCTAATAATACAACTTTCTAGTTTTTGTAATTTTTAGTCTTGTTTATAATTTCTTAGCTTATATTGTAATTTTTTTCTTTTGTAATTCTTAGTTAACTCCTTAACTTTTCATAATTTAGTTTCTTTTCATACTTTTTAATTTTTTATCTTTTCCTTTCCTTCTATCCTAAATTCCTCTTTGTACTTTATTTCTTTCCAAATAAATCTTTCAAAATAGAATGGTCAAAACATTATGGTTCACAATATCAATTATGTAGGTATTACAATCATGCATCACTAGATTGTCCTAATGTGTCCCCTCATATTTTGGCAGTACCTTGTAATACTGAGTCTTCCTACCAAGGTGGATACAATGAAAATTACAGTCCACAACCTTTTGACAACTATTATGAGAAACAATGTTGCACATATCAAAATGTAGGATTCAATACCAAAAGTGTTATGGGGGTACAGTGAGGATAACCAACAAAATTTTGAGGGTTATTGACCTCTATACGAAAACCAATATACATCTCACCAGGAGAAATGAATTAGAGCCCTTAAAGAAATAGTAGTAGAACAATAGGTAATATTAGAAAACTAACAAAACCTGTTAGCTACTTTACTCGAGACCCAATAATAGAGACCCCTAGAGAAATCTAAACAGCCTAAGTTGTTTTTTCCCATTGATTATAATGATGATCCCATGTTTATATCATCCATGTCAGATTCTACCAAAATAGTGCTGACCAAGGAGTCACATTCTTTGTGTGATGAGGGCGTTGGTATTCTGAAACAATTGCTAGTGGCTTTATTACTTTAGTATGAAAATTCAAAGCAGGAGAGTTATCCTTATCATGAAGCTTCAATAACTTTTCCTATTAATGATAAAAATCCAGGTGCTAGTAGTAACTAATCTGCTTTGGTTGAATCTATCCTAGATAATGAGCCACCAACACCTAATGACAAAATAATTCCTCAGACCCTATCTCAACTACATCCTATTTTACATATGATTGGTGTAGAAAGAAAAACACAATCTTTGGAAGAAGTATGCATGCCCCCACTCTTTGATTGCAAAAATGTTATTCCCATTTTTATTCCCCCTGAACCCTTGGGAACATATTGTATAGAGGAACTTGAGTGACATGCTATATCAACAAGGAAACCCATTAATCCCACTAATCACTATGTTGATTGCATGGTTTTTCAGAAGAACACAAATATTTATAATGTTGATTTTACTGAATTTATTCCTTTAATATTGAACCACTTCTCCTATGTGCATATCTAGGTGATGAAGTAAAACTCGATCCAGATCTTCCCCCTGGTCATGCATATCTGACATTGTATGTTTACCCGTCGAGGACCCACCAATCTCCTCCAATCCACATTCATGACCAACATTTCGTTCACTTTTGAACAAAAATCTATGGATCCTATTGGAGGGACTTTAAGGTGAAATGAATTATGAAAGAGATTTTGAGATTCCATGATCACCCAACCATTAGGTTCACTATGAAGCTCCACTAATCAAGATCCCAGTTCTCATAGACATTCCAATCAGTTGAATGTTCTTTGAGCTACTAGGTCCCCCTGGTGATCATTGTCCTTCTTTCCCTCTATCCTAGATTTAAGTTATGATTGGGATGAGCACAATTTTATGTTTGGGATGGACGTTGGTGGTACGTACTCATTCCTCCTACTTATCTTAAAATTCCTACAGTTTTCTTTAAGGTATAGTTTAGCTTCAATTTTATTCAACAAAAAAAATCTTTAATTTTGGCCTTTATCTATTCGACCAGTCCTTTGTCTAGTTGTCCATGATGATAAGCATATTTATCAATGTACCCCCTTGAATGAAGAAACCTTTTTTGTTTCATAAATTATAAAATCCGCCATTGATAGAAATTATCATGTCACTTAGGATTTTAATTAACACAATTTCTTGGAAAAGATGGAAAGACATAGAGGATTGATAAAATTCAAAAACAACGCTTCCTTATCTAGAATTATAGATTAACTTAAAAACTTTCTTTAGCTTATAACTCAGAATTAAATATCACGATGTATGATACTTCCAATGAGCTTAAATTTAGAAAAATGAGTCACACAAAGAACAACCTTTTTCTACACTTCTTCCACTGCCTTGTTATCTTTCTATCAACAAAATAAAATAAAAAGCCAAAGTGTCAAAATTCTAAGTTTGGAGTGGCACCCTTCTCCTCCTTTATTTACTTCTTCCATACCTTCATATATTTTTAGGGTGTACCATCAAGAAAAGATGTCAAAAGAGCACACCAAAACATGCAGTCAATGTAACTGCAAGTAAAGAAATAAAAAGGTCTCAAGTTGAATAGAAGAGAGATTGTTCTTTCCATACCTCCCTTCACTCCATTCTATACCCTGGGGAAATACATAAATCCTAACCAATCAAAATAAGCCTTATTCTTGTGAAATGACTTGCAAGAATATGCGGGAGTTTACATACAAATGGAATATTAAATTTGTTTTATTGTGGGTTTTGAAATGGAACTAAGTTATGAAATAGTCTTCAATTAAGAAATATAAAAATTGTTTTCTATGAATCCAGGAAGTCAAGGTTGCTTGGTCATATAAGGGGGAATGACTCAAGTGGTTTTATGTGAGTGAGGATGATAGGCTGAAAGTATTATGTGACAACTTTTTTGATTCAATGTTACTTGAGCAAGAGCAATGTTCAAGTTTGGGGTAGTCGATAAATGTATATTTATCCATTTTATTTACATCTTTTGGATATCTTTTTAAGATTGTTTTGTTGATTATTTTACTAGTTTTAGATTAAATTGTCTTAGTTTAAATTTTTTTTCTTAATTGGAGTTTTAATTATATTCACTTAGATTTAATAGGAAAAAGGACCAACACTCCAAAGATCAAATACTCTCGGGATATGATTGCACAATTTTCCATAGTGCCTGATTAAATAATACTCACACCAAAATTGCCATAATGTTTGCATACCAAGGCTAAATTTAATGAGAAAGTATGTGTTGGAAAGGAAATTTAATTATATATAGGAAAAGCATATTTGAATACCACTTTTGAACTTGTGACTAACCAAAAAATTGACTTAAAACTACTATTGCGGGAATCTACAGTAAACAAAAAGTTGAACGGTCAAGGTAATTAAAGACAATCTACAATTTAATCCATTAACCTGATCCAGAAAGTTCCTAACTCTAGAAGGAACATATTTTAGGGTTTCAATCCTCATTCTGCTCCCATCAAAATATGGGGTGTCCAAGAATAAAGGCATCTCATTTTTTGGGAGATCACATCTCTTTCCTTGGGGAAATCATGTATGTTAGATCTTTTATTTTAGTTTCTAGCCTGCTAATATTGTGGATTTCTTGTATACTTGGGTAAAGATTGAATAATGATTTCCATTTCATGATAGCTAGATCAGATTCAATTCTGAGTCTTATTTCATTATTATCTTATGGCTCCCCTTCTTCTTTGTTTTGCCCTTGTGTTGCTTTCTATAATGTTTGAGTAGTTCACTTCTGGGGCATGGTGAGTAGCCCCATAGAAAATTTTTATTTAATATAATCGACAATCTTATTTCAATGAAAGAATGTTTTCTCTTCATTTCTGCTTGATTGTTGGATGAACTGGTATACTATTGTGGGGTTATGTGATCTCAGATCCCCACAAAATATACCTATAATCCCTTAGTTGTGATTATTATCTTTTTGTCCTTCTAATCTCATATTCGTTATAAACCATGGTGACACGATCACCTAATCCATGGTTTTGAACGTCGGATATAAATCAACTGTTTCTTGATAAGAACGTAGATAGTAGTGTGTTGGACAGTTGGACGAGGATCTACAAACACTGATATCAAAAGGTTTGTGGGAAGTCTAGCCTATGTGAGATTGTCTGAAAAAACATGAATCCACATAGTCCTAATTTGATCATTGAATCTTAGAAGTTGATTTGTTAAATAAAGACATGGTTTTAGTTGTGATCCCCCAGACCCCAGTTCTTTCCATCTTAATAGTTAAATTTTATTTCAGCATTTTTAATTTTATTCTTGACATAATCAAACTCTATCAATCTAACTTTTTCTTCCTTATTCTTGTGATTGGATCTAGATCTCAACCACTCTTTTACCATCTCTTGGAATTGATACTTTACTATACTGAATGTTTGACTTGTTTGTTACATCATGTTAACAACCTTTATAGAAGGTTAAACTCTAAGACTTTTCCCAGTGATTTGTTGTGTGTGCACCAACATGCATAAGTCGGCTTTTCACCCATCTACTATGTTGATGCTACTGCTAGACTATTCTTGTTGTTGCATTGTTAGTTTATTATTATCTAACTATTTATTGTGTGAGTTGTGTTAAACTTTAACCAAAATGTAATTGATCAGATATACTTTGTGATACTTGTAATTCAACATTGATTACACTTTAGTTGTGTAGAAACTTTTTCTATTTGTGTTTTGTTTGTACTAAAGATGCATTATAGTTCATTTGGCATGTAATATATTCTTCTCCCCTATGTTCATTTGGCATAACTATACCCATGGTTACATTTATCATCCTCCCTATATAGCTTATCCAATATCAGCTTTGAGCAATCCTTCTTGCTACAATCTATTCCTTATTAAGATCAGACTCATTCTCTTACAGTTGAATCTTATGTTACATTTTATGTCAAAAATATAGCTTTTTTACCCTATAGTAACATGTTAGGGTCAAATGGTTATGTTACGTTCAATATGTTACCTTTTGTTTCTCTTTGGTTATGGGTCTGATTCAGTGATCCATGTTTTTCTACACAACCATGGTGTTCCCCACGACCATGGTTGGGTGATGGTGGAATGGTCGTGTGAAGCTACACAGTTACATTATATGTCCAACAATTACATTTTTGTTTATAAGGTTATTTTGTAATACATATAGTAACATTTGCATTCAAATAGTTACTTATAGTTAGAACAATCATATTTTGTTATTTAGCATGATGTGTACTTTCATTTATGTTCTAGTTATGCCAGTTGTTGTGTTACTTATAGTTACATTTATGTACAAAATGTTACATTTTTGTTATTTCGTAGCAGGAGCACTACTACTGTGTAACTTTATATTCAAATAGTTTCCTCATATATTCATCTATAATCATTACATTGTGGAACCTTACATTACTATTGTAGTACTAATGTTACTTTATATGTCCAATAGTTATTTTTTCTTCCACACTGTTACTTTCAGGTTCATATAGTTATTTGTAACTTCATCTTGTTACTATTCAGTTGACAAAGTTACTTTTCAGTTCATATAGTTAATTTATATCTGTAACGATCATACTTTGTTATTTTAGCTATAATTAACACAACAAATGTATAACTTTGTGTTCAAGTTGTTACCATCTTATTAAAAGATTCTTTGTAGATATATTGTAGAAATTTTTGTTACTTTTTTTTACCCAAAGTAACTTTATATGTCCTATAATTACTTTTCATCTCACACAGTTACTTTTTCGTTCACATAGTTCTTTTCCAGTTCACATGGTTACTTTACGTTTCACATAGCTACTATTTATTTCAGAGAGTTGTTGCATAGATGGAAGCACCTCACAGCTGACCACGATAATTATCTTTTAGATTTTATATGACTTGTGATACAACATGTCATACACATTAATTATCATACATTTGAACACCAACTAGCTAAAGTTAAAAAATCATGTAAAGAACATCAAAGTAACAAGTTCAAACATCACACAGAAAGCATCAAACCTAGAGAATTTACTATAATTAGAACCATAATATTTTTATAAACATAAACCCAAAGAACTCCTATTCTCTCGAGATTCCAAGTGTAACTTTTTGTCAAACACAAAACATAATTCAAGCTCCAACTGTATTTTTTGAGTTTAGATACACATCTTCTCAAGCATCATTTCAAAATCACATTGTTTTACAATATTGTTTTGGAAAAATTGGACTCAATCTAATACAAGCCAAGTATTCATGATTGGCATGTTATCCTCAAAGTTGACTTCATTTTTCTTGTCACCTACTCCTTTTGTCTTTTCTTGATCATGAGCAGGTTCTCCAACGGGATACAGTTTTACCTTCTTCATCATTCCTTGGAAGATATCTCCCCTAATTGTAGGGATGTCTTTACTTGTGAAGTTCATCTCTTTCCCATTCACGAAACATTCAAGATACTTCATAACATATACTTCACAATCAACACCATCATCTTCTTGTTGAGGGCATTCAGGATGCTCAATTGTCCATTGAGACATTTGACTTCCACACTCTCACACACCCCTAGAGAACTCGTGAAAAAAGGACACCTACACACAAAACCAAACATTATTAGGGATAATGTAACCAACATCATTTCATTCAATATTGCATTAACACTTTTTGTTTTATCTTACCCATCTAATGACTTCTTTCTTATTATTGGAATTTCCCAACACTAAATTGCAAGACTTGTGCATCCCATCTCTAAAACATGCTTCAAGTAAGTGCCAGTGATTGTCGTTGTTAACTGTTGTAAACACTTAATCCATTGCCATAAATTATTTGTTAGTTAAATTGTAGAGAGATGACAACATATCAGTCTCCTTTAGTGGTATGTCAGCCGCCATCATGTTTAGTTTTAGCTGTAAAAACAAAAATTTCACATTATATAGATGCAACCTTTAATGTATTGTGGTAAGTTGTTGTATTCTAATGTGATAGTTGTTTTTCTTACCAATAGATAAATGCTCAAACAATATCATGACAATGCATTTTTCCTCTTTTTTCTTGTTGTTTATTTCAACATTTTCACAAAGTAGTCCACAACCTAAAAATCCAAATTCATCAGTTAGCAATCCATAATATGGTGATAAATACTTACTACTTCAGTTCTTATAGGTGATTGCATCATTTTGTCTTTTAACAATAGTGTTGATATTTCCGTTCCCGTGCATCAAGTATCTTTTCTAAAACTCCATTCTTTCCTAGACCTACACATTATCTTTTTCTCCAAAAGTTTCATACTAAAGATATTACATATAATTTATAAATTGAGCAAATAGTCCGTAATGCATGTTTCTATTATCTATAACAAGTAACTATTGTAGGTGATGTCTAAATTATTGGTACAATTTTAAAAAGTAATTATAATATCTATTGTGTTAATAATTTTTAGTCTATGAATACAAAAAATAACTCCTTACACTTCGTCTATGCTCTGAATGAAATAATGTACATCGTCTTTCATTTCTTTTGTCTTGAAATGCTCCAATCCTATGAACATGAAACTCTTTTTCTTTTTTTGTTTGATCTCTTTAAGAGATCTTAGGATACCTTTTTTTTCGAAAAATTTTCTCTTTTTTGGGCTCATATCAAAATATGTGGTACAAAAATGGACAATCTATTCCCTTTTGCAAAAAAATGATCTTGGAGGTTGTAGTTTCAATGAAATTAATGAGGTTTTTGCTCTCAAATATCAAGTGTGGACTGTGCTAGTTGCTTATCTAAAAGATACATAAAAAATTAGATATTTTCTTCTATGGTTTACCCTTACCATTTCTTCTAATTTTGATATTTTCTTCTATGCTTCCAATATCCATCTGCATGTTCTTCTTTCTCTTTCTCAACATTTTAGGTATTTTCCTTTAACTTCATCAGAAAGTACTTCAACTTCTTTTTCTATATCAATTATCTCAAATTTTTTCAGTATATCTTCAATTCCTTCATCCAACTTTATTCATTTTTTCACCTTCAAAACCTTTTGATGTAACTTCTTCTCCTAGTTAAGCATATTCTAGGACAATTTATGAAGGATGAGCATTTCCTTCTTTGACTTTGTCATCTTCTTCCATTATAGATAAATCTTGCTTACGGTCTTTCTCAACCACTTTCCTCTGTAGACAAAGTTTGATGTTCCTTGGTGTTTCTTCCTTGTCTTCATTCTTGCTTGTCAATTTAGTTATTGAACCACCAGATTTCATCTCTATCCTGTTCAAAATGGAATCTCCATGTGTCCCATGTTGGTCTATATCTACCAACTTCTTTCTCAGCTCCTCTATCCTCTTTTTAACTACATTTACATCTACTGAATCCCACCTACCGTGAAGATGAAGACCGATTGGAGGCATTCAACTCCAAACCATTTAAACTCAAAACCGTGTGAAATGGACTCACATTGAAATCGTTCAAGACTCAACCGAAGCCTATAAATAGGACCAGCAGGGTCCTCATTTGGGCATCAGACCCAGGACACTGACAGGCTGCCTAAACATAGGTTTGATCCTGATCATCCATGCCATTGCCACTTCACATGCTGCTCCTACTGCGAGCAAGGAGGTCAAGATGAGAAAGAAGGTGGAGAAGATGATCTACCTAGTCTGCCTTGGTGGTTCTTCCTCCTTGTCCAGATCTGCTCCGACATGACGTAGAAGACCACATCATCTTCACCGAGCTGCGACTACCTTCTGTATCATGTTCATGGTGAAACCATCCCTCTCTCTTATTCTTCTTATTTCTCGCATCATGAGCGAGTAGTTCTTTTTTGCTAGGGTGCGGGGACTAGCCCCACTGCCCATGCAAGTATGTTCTCTTGTTAAACATTCCATGGCAATGTATATAACTTTTCATTTTGTTGTTAATCATTAATGTTTGTAGATTAATTACCGGCTTGCTTTTATCTTGTTCTTTCCTATGTTGCGAGAACTTCTATATGTAAGGTAGAATGTCAATTAACGAGGTTGACTCCCAAACTAGAAATAGAATGGGATTCCTTGAGGTCGTAAGTGTATGATCCGTGAGGGGATGACCCATCTAGCCCACGATGACGCTTCTGTGAGCCTAAACATCCCTCAGGGAGGGCCACATACTCAGTTGGATATATGTATCTTCGTTGTTAATTGTCAATATTTTCTTGTAGATTAATCACCTGCTTGCTTGCCGATTAGCATGGTTGACTCCCTAACTAGAAATAGAAAGGGTTTCCTTGAGGTCGTAAGTGTATGATCTGTGAGGGGACAAGCCATCTAGCCAACGGTGACGCTTCTTTGCGCCTAAACATCCCTCAGGGAGGGCCCCAACTTCAGTTGGAAATCTGTATCTTCAGAACCGTAAGTGCATGATCCGAATGGCAACAAGACATCTGACGCCTAAGCTGATGCTTACGTGAACCTAAACATCCCTCAGGGAGGGTTCACAACAGTTCTATTTGGATAGTTAGATCTTGGCTGGATGTTTGATACTTGGATGTGCTTGCATGTATAGTGGTGGTGAAATCTGGTACCATCCCATTGTTTTCATATCATTAATCTAGATCAATTTTAATTCTGCTCTTTACTTTCCTACACTTAGTTTAATTAAACTCAACTCAATCTTTGTTATAAATATTAGCCCTGCTTGAACTGGACTAGACTAGCAAAGATTCTTAAAAACATTATCCCTTGGGATTTGATCCTTAACTATACTGCGATAAGACCTGTCCGCTTGCGGGTGGTATTATTCCACAAGGTTTTGGTAAAATCTCAGAAATTTCAACCCTGAGTGAATTTGTTAGTGCGATAATAAACCATGTCAAATTTTAGCGCCGTTGTCGGGGACAACAGAATCAGTTAGTCAAGTCTAGTTCTTTTAAGGCTAATCTAGGATTTGCTTTTTTTATACAATTGATCATTCACTTGAATTCGGTTCTACTCCGTCAATCTCACTTTTGGAAAATCTTTCCATCTCAGGTACCAACAAAGACTAGTGCATGCAGTGTTCAAACAGTCTCGGTCTCACTGCTAACTTTGATCTTGAGGGAGACAGAACCTTTCTTCGTCAGAACAGAGAGAACCAAGCAAGGATGGCTCAAGAGGAGGAAATAGCCCGAAGGGTTGCTCAAGCCCTTGCTGCACAAAGAGATAGGCTTATGCAAGAAGTCAGAGCTACAGTTGAAATAGAAATTCGAGCAGCTCAAGCAGCAACACAAGCAGAAGAACTACAAAAGGACCTTAGGGAATTCTTGATCCTAAAGTTGTCGATGTTCATCATCTATTGCAACCTCCTCCCATCAACGCCCCAAGTTTTGAGATCCAGGAATATTGGATCACCTTGCTTCAAAACAACCCATTCTATGGTAAGCAAGGAGAAGATAGTGAGGAACATCTTCTGAGGTTTATCGATCTATGTGCTATGATAAAGAGAAATGGAGTATCAGACGATGCCATCTGACTCCGTCTCTTCAAGTATTCTCCAATTGATAGAGCTATAAGTTGGTACAATTCCTTGCAATATGAACCCATCACCACTTGGGAACAACTTCAAAACATTTTTCTGGAAAAGTTATATCCTCCTTTTCTCACCTACGAAATTATAGGTTGAATAACAATGTTCACTCAGGTCCCTCGAGAATCCCTTGTTGAAGCATGGGAAAGATACAAGTAGATTCTACGCAAGTGTCCACACCATGGCATTCCTAAGAATCAACTCATTGAGATCTTCTATAGGGGTGTGGATGACGATATCAAGAGGTTCTTAGACTCCTCATCTGGAGGAAACTTCATGCATCAAAGTTATGATAGCGCATGGAAGGTTGTCACCCTTAGAGTTGAAAATCAAGCTAATTGGGGTACATATGTAGGATAAGGAGTGTTGAAGGTAGCTATGGCTGAAGCTATTCCTGAATACAAGTCTATCGCTGAGACCCTCAAACTCTTAGTTGCCAAGTAAGACCATATCAAATCATCCCTTGTTGCATTTGGAAGAGGACGTTCACTCCCTCAACAACAAGAACAGATCAAGTCAGCTTCACTGTTCTGTGAAGCATGTAAAGGTACTGATCATTCCACTTTAGCATGCAATATTCTCTACAATGTTGTTCTAAGAAACGCATGTGGCCAAGGAGATAATGTTGGCCGATCTTGGTGCTAGCATCTCTATCATCCCACTTAGCCTTTGTAAAAGGCTAGGGTTTGCTGAACTGCTCCCAACTAGCATGACCATACAGCTTACAGATAATATCGTGACTCTTCCCTTGGGAATCATTGAAGATGTACCTGTCATGGTAGGCAAGGATTCATATGTTCCATGTGACTTTATCATTATGGACATAAAAGAAGACGCCAGATACCCTCTCATATTTGGTCGTTCGTTCCTTGCCACTGCAAGAACTCTGATTGATGTTGAAGCGGGAACCTTGCTGCTCAGACTAGGCTAAGAAAATCTCGAGTTCAAAGTTTTTGAAAGTATGTGAAGACCAAGCATGCAAGAAGAAGTCTACTTGATTGAGTGCATAGAGCATATGTCACTCCTCACGCAAGAGGATTATGAACAAGAAGATTCTTTAGGAATGGCCCTTACTAATCCGAATGCAGAAAGTTTAGTTGACAAACAAGTGAAAAGTTGTGTTCCCCACCTCGATACTGTTGAAGAAGATCCTGAAGCCAAAATTGAGGAACTCAAAGTTGTGGATGTTACTGAAGAAACATGTGAGAACCCACAAGATCTTGAAATGAAACCCCTATCCAAGGGATTAAAGTATGTGTTTCTAGATGACCTCAAAGTCTGCCCAGTCATCATAAATTCTGATCTAACGGCAGAACAAGAAGATAAACTCTTGACAGAATTAAAAGAAAGAAGAAAAGCCATAGGCTACCAGATGAGTAATCTCACCGGGGTCATTCAAGCACTGTGCATGCACAAAATCCCAATGATGGAAGGTCACAAGCCAACTGTTGAACACCAAAGGAAGCTTAATCCGAATATGAAAGAAGTTGTCCGCCTTGAGGTTATAACGTTGCTCAAGATAGGAATTATCTATCCGATATCCGATTCACCATGGGTAAGTCTTGTGCATGTTGTCCCGAAGAAGGGTGGAACTACTGTGATACAAAATGAAGACAATGAACTCATCCCCACTCAAATAGTCATCGGGTGGAGGATGTGTATTGATTATAGGAAGTTGAACAAGGTGACACAAAAAGATCATTTCACGATGCCTTTTCTTGACCAAGTCTTAGAACGGATGACTCACTAAGAATAATTCTGCTGTCTCGATGGTTACTATGGATTCTATCAAATTCCTATACATCCAGATGACCAAGAGAAAACTACTTTTACTTGCCCGTTCGGAACATATGCCTTTAGAAGGATGGTGGCCATATTTGATGGTCTCACTGAAACGCACTTGCAACTTTCCAACGTTGCATGGTGGCCATATTCGATGGTCTCACTGAAACTATCATGAAAGTTTTTATGGATGATTTTTCCATATATGGAGATTAATATGAATCATGCCTGAAACACCTCTCCCTTGTCCTTAAACGGTGTGAAGAAGCACATCTTGTGTTGAATTGGGAGAAGTGTCACTTTATGGTAAAGGAAGGCATTGTTCTCGGCCATAGAGTCGGCAGTAGAGGGATCGAAGTAGACAGAGTGAAAATTGAAGTGATTTCTAAACTAGCTATCCCAAAAAATGTAACAGAGGTTCACTCATTCCTTGGTCATGTTGGCTTTTACAGATGATTTATAAAGGACTTCCCCAAGATAACCAAGTCGATGACAAATTTGTTGCTAAAGGACGTTGATTTCCAATTTGACGAAGAATGTGTCAAGAGTTTCAACAACCTAAAGAATGCTCTCACAACAACACCCATCATCAAAACTCCCATTTGGGATCACACATTTAAAATTATGTGTGATGCCAACGATTATGTTGTGGGTGCTATTTTAGAACAATGTATAGAGAAGAAACATTATGTAATCTACTATGCATCTAAGACCCTCGATGAAGCTCAGAGGAACTATGCGACTACTGAAAAGGAACTCCTTACAGTCGAGTATGCCTTTGACAAATTTAGATCTTATCTCATTAGTTCTAAAGTCATTGTCTACACAGATCATGCCGCTATCCATTACATCCTGGCAAAGAAAGATGCAAAACCTAGATTGATAAGATGGATTCTCTTCTTGTAAGAATTTTATTTAGAGATAAGAGATAAGAAGGGTATAGAGAATGTTGTAGCAGACCACCTAATTCGCATCCACACCTTGGAAACTGAGAAGATCCCAATTAACAATTCTCTTCCAGATGACCAACTAATGAAAGTTTCAGAAGCTATCCCTTGGTACTCGGACTATGTGAACTACCTCACCGCTGGTGTCATCCATCCTAAATGCACCGGAAATGCACTGAAGAAATTTATGCATGATGTGATGCAGTATCATTGGGATGAACCGTACCTCTTCAAGTTTTATATTGATGGTCTCTACAGATGTTGTATTGCTGATGAAGAAGCCCAACTCATTTTAGAGCAATGTCACTCAGGCCCAGTTGGAGGCCATATGAGTTCTAAGAAAACTACTTTGAAAGTTTTGCAATGTGGTTTCTTTTGGCCAACCATATCTAAAGATTCCTACAACTTTTTTATATCATGTGACAAATGTCAGGGAATGGGTAACATTATGAAAAGAGATGAGATGCCACTTAAACTATGGCAAGAAGTTGAGATTTTTAATGTTTGGGGTGTGGACTACATGGGTCCATTCCCACCTTCACATGGATTTTCCTACATCCTAGTCACAGTGGATTGCATCTCAAAATGGGTAGAGGCCATACCCACTGTAACTAGCAATTTCAAACCAGTTATCAAGATGTTCAAAGATATTATTTTTCTCCATTTAGGAGTCCCACGCACTGTGATATCCAATGGAGGTTCTCGTTTTCTGGAAAGAAGCTTTGAAGCGTTGTTAAGAAAATATGGTGTGACACACAAGGTAGCCTCTCCCTACCACCCACAAACAAGTGGACAGGTAGAAGTTTCTAACCGTCAACTCAAGGCTACAGTAGGCTGCAACCAAAAAGATTGGTCAGTGAAAATTAATGACGCCTTGTGGGCCTACCACACCGCTTTTAAGTCTCCTCTCAGAACTACATCATTTTATTTAATATATGGAAAATCATGCCACCTTCCTGTAGAACTCAAACACAAAGTATGGTGGGCAATCAAACAACTAAATTTTGACATGAAGAAAGCAGGAGAAGCCAGGATTCTGCAACTTCAAGAGCTAGAAGAACTCTGGATGACAGCTTATGAGAATGCACAAATCTACAAAGAACGCAACAAACTTTGGCATGATGGTCATCTAAAAATAAAGGACATTCAAGTGGGAGACCAAGTTCTACTTTTCAACTCAAGATTGAGGTTATTCCCAGGGAAACTCCATTCTCGCTGGTCTGGACCTTACATTATCAAGAGCATCTACCCACATGGTGTTTTCATTTTATGGAGCAAACAGTCATGAGAATTTGTGGCTAACGACCAACGCTTGAAGAGATATTTCACCTCAGCCGACATAGGCACAAAAGCAATGATGGATCTTA
The DNA here is from genome assembly GCA_963693085.1 of Alisma plantago-aquatica. Taxonomy (NCBI): domain Eukaryota; kingdom Viridiplantae; phylum Streptophyta; class Magnoliopsida; order Alismatales; family Alismataceae; genus Alisma; species Alisma plantago-aquatica. The sequence goes on from OY856411.1 coordinate 675,709,228, forward strand.
CCAATCCAACATATACACCAGAAAATTGAAGGACTCGCGTCTAGCCATCGACGTAAAAAAAAGGCACTTGTTGGGAGGCAACCCGATCAATAACTTCATTTTTACTTTTAGTTCTGAATTAGAAAATTTCCTTAATCTTGTTTTTACTTTTTAGAAATTTTTGCACTAAATAAAAATCACATCGCGAGATGCTATTTTAAGTTTTGACTAGTCTTCATTTTTTAGATTTTCAGATGGAGGACACACACTGATAGGAATGCAACCACATCTGGTGGTCCAACCGGCAAGAATTTCCCCCTCCATCTCGGATTTAGAGTTTGCTCGAGACGAGCAAATTTCTAAGTTCAAGGTGGAGGGTGGGTGGTATGTATTTCACTTTCCACCTACACCCATTCATTTTAGACTTAACATTTCATCGTTGCAATTTTGATCAAAATTTTTAAGTTTTCAAAAAATTTGAACAGAAACTTGATGAAGTTTTGATGCTTTTGTTTCAATAATAGCAATTTCCTAGCTGGCTAGTTTTTCTCTCCATGCTTTTCTTTACATCATTATACCCTCCTTATTTGAAATAGATCCTCAAAAGGACCATTTTCTTGAAACTAGCCTTTTGATTGAAATCATCGTGTGAAGCTTAGGAATCCTAACATCATGATCCTTCTGCAAAATGGCAAGTGTCTGTCGAATTGATAGAAATCAAACGCATCGTGCTTCCTAACTGATAAGTGGAACAATAACATGGAATCTCCACCTGATCCTCATCAAGTCATTATTTGAGCAGAGTACGATAAAGAGAACAACTCGGTGCACAGAATTGTAAATCAAGTTGCATTCTGATCTGAACTCTCTTCTACACTTCTTCCATCATCTTCGTACCCCTCCGTCCATCAAAAAGAAACAAAAATAGCCAAATAGTGCCAAACCCTAAGTTTGGGGTGGCATATCACCTCCCTCTATATCCGCTTCTTCCATACCCCTCACCAATAAAAAGGGGCGTACCACCATTAAAAGATGCCAATGTGTACACAAAAATAAAATGCAATCTTGAGTCGAATAGAGGAGAGATTTGCACAAAAAATGCAATCAATGAAATTGCAATCATAAAATAAAAATCTCGAGTCAAATAGAGGAGAGATTTATTTCCTCCTTCCATACCACCATTCACTCCCTTTTCCACCTAAAGGCACAATGAATGCCTCCACCATCCTGAAATACACCAGTGTCAGATCAGATGCACACTTGTTGTTCTGTGGGTATCTCTAGACTCTTATGAAACTCCTAGAACTGCTTTTTGTTGGAAAAAGTGAGGAGGAAGTGATGTTGGAAAACAAACTCAGGAACGAAGATATTATAAGATGTGTTTAGTGGTCTCGGGAAGTTGAGATGCTTAGTCATACTATGCAGAAAGGAAACAAATTGTGATGTGAAGATGAGGCAATCACACAAATTGAATTCATTAATATGGTGATTGTTTCAGATTTTGTGTTACCCGAGGACGAGCAACGTTTAAGTTCGGGGTATTCTGGTAATCCAAATTCATCATGATTTTCAGTCGTCATTTTGGGCCCAATTCGACTAAATACATTCGGTTTCATCTCCTTAAAACTTACAATGTACAATTTTGTTTGGGTGATCAGATTATCAAGTTATTAACTAGTTTTATATGGATTTCATGCATATTATGCAGGTCATGTTGAGGTTGAACCATCAACTGGAACTCACCTTCACTCAAGATCCTCTCAGCCTCGGTCTTGACCAAACGGTCTTGGTCCATTCGGTTTGCATCCAAACGGTTTGCTCTCCTTTCTCCAAATGATTTCACCTATATGATCCTCTTCACTTCCAGCAAACAGTCTTGAGACCGCATGGGCAGCAAACGGTCTTGAGACCGCGCAAGCCCAAACGGTCCTCAAACCATGAGAAGCGAACGGTCTCCAAACTGTTTGGGCGATAAACCCCCAAACCGATTGGACAGCAAGACCATGAAAGCGTAATCGATCTCCAAAATCGATCAGACAAGACCGTGAAGATCCCAGGACTGTTTGATCATCCAAAACTGTTTGACGACATACGTTCCTCAAGACCATGTGGAGGCAAATGGTCTTCAAGACCGTTCAGCCAGCAGATAATCGCAAGACCATTTGAAGTGCATACCATTAGGTCCTCAAGACCATTAGGCCAGCTGAGGGCACAAGACCGATTGGAGGTAGCAAACCATGAGCAACCGAGACCATTTGGAAGTGAAGATCGATTGGAGTAGAGACAGTTTGGAAGCCAAGACCATTTGGATGGAACGCGAGATTGTTTGGAGGCCGAAGACTGTTTGGACGCATCAGAGCAAACGATCGTGAAGACTGTTAGAACCCGAAGACCGTGAAGGCCACGAGATCGGTTGGGTGCAAGACCGATTGCCCAAGACTGTTTGGGTGCATGGTGAAACCTTTAGAAGCCAAGACTGGTTAAAGCAGTGGGGATGCAAGACCGTGATGAGATCTAAGACCGTGAAGAACCAGAGGCAACCAAGACCTATTGGAGACATATTCCAAACCATTTGGATGAAAGCAACTGACTGAGAAGACCCTCGTGGTGTCAATACTGTGAGGAAGTCTCACGATCCCAAACCGTGAGAAGACTAAATGGTTTCCAAAACCATTAAAGCAAGACCGTGAAGATGAAGACTGGTTGGAGGCATTCAACTCCAAACCGTTTAAACTCATAATTGTGTAAAATGGACTCACATCCAAACCGTTCAAGACTCGACCCAAGCCTATTTCCTGATCATCCACGCCATTGACACTTCACCTACTGCTCCTACTGCGAGCAAGGAGGTCAAGATGAGAAAGAAAGTGGAGAAGAAGATCTGCCCGGTCTACCTTGGCGGTTCTTCCTCCTTGTCCAGATCTGCTCCGACATGACGTAGAAGACCGCATCATCTTCACCGAGCTACGACGACCTTCTACATCATGTTCATGGAGGAACCTTCCCTCTCTCTTGTTCTTCTTGTTTCTCGCATCATGAGCAACTAGTTCTTTTTTTTCTGGGGTGCGGGACTAGACCCGTCGCCAATGCAAGCATGTTCTCTTATTAAACATTCCATGGAAATGTATATAATTTTTCAATTTGTTGTTAATCGTTAATGTGTGTAGATTGATTACCTGCTTGCTTTTATCTTGTTCTTCCCAATGTTGTGAGAACTATTTGTAGGGTAGAATGTCGATTAGCGAGGTTGACTCCCTAACTAGAAATAGAATGGGATTCCTTGAGGTCGTAAGTGTATGATCCATGAGGGAACGAGCCATCTAGCCCACGGTGACGCTTCTGTGTGCCTAAATATTCCTCAGGGAGGGCCACAACTTCAGTTGGATATCTTTATCTTCATTGTTAATTGTCAATATTTTCTTGTAGATTAATCACCTACTTGCTTGTCGATTAGCACGGTTGACTCTCTAACTAGAAATAGAAAGGGATTCCTTGAGGTCGTAAGTGTATGATCCGTGAGGGGACGAGCCATCTAGCCCACATTGATGCTTTTGTGCACCTAAACATCCCTCAGGGAGGGTCACAACTTCAGTTGGAAATCTGTATCTTTGGAATCGTAAGTGCATGATCTGGATGGCAACAAGACATCTGATGGCTAAGGTGATGCTTACGTAAACCTAAACATCCCTCAGGGAGGGTTCACAGCAGTTCTATTTGGATAGTTAGATCTTTCCTGGATGTTTGATGTTTGGATGTACTTGCATGTGTAGTGGTGGTTAAACCCGGTACCATCCCAGTGATTCCATATCATTAATCTAGATTAATTTTATTTTTTCTCTTTACTTTCCTGCACTTAGTTTAACTAAACTCAACTCCATCTTTGTTCTAAATATTAGCCCTACTTGAACTGGACTAGACTAGCAACGATTCTTAAAAACGTTGTCCATTGGGATTTGATCCTTAACTATACTGCGATAAGACACGTCCTCTTGCGGGTGGTATTATTGCACAAGGTTTTAGTAAAAGCTCAGGGACTCCAATCCTGAGTGAATTTGTTAGTACAATAATAAACCACATCAATAATCTATAATAAACTACTCATTAGACCAAACCTAAATGCTAGAAAATCCATGAGTGAAATCTTTGTATGTTACCCTAGAACTACCACAAAACATTAAACCACATATTTTCATGTGTCCATTTTCTTTGTTCATATGGTTGCCACAAACTAACAATCCCAGACTTTGATCAATTCTCCACCAATTCCAATACTTTATATTATACTAAAAACAAGCACAGACCAATGACATTTGATCAACCTTTATGTATGGAGCATTTATCTAAAATTAAACAAAGGGTTATTTAGGAATGAAGAATGTTCCAAAACATTTTTTTAAAATCAGAGGCAATCGAATATGATTACTGCTTGTTTTCTTAAACGCCTTCATATCCAATCACATAACTTTTTATTATAATACCATTTAAGGTCTCAAAAGCCCAGACAATTGGGCCCAATATTGGCGTGCCCTCGACCAGGGAGAATAATGCTCCTTCTATATCATCATTTTTGTATACTTGGGATTTGTACTAAGGGAGTGCTCCATCCAACGGCTATTAGTCCTTTCTGTTAGGTAGGACTTATGGGTTATCTACCAAGGATATGCATACAATCTTAAAATTGATATACATCCTCCTATTCTAATTGTTACCTATTATCTTACCTTATCCAAACCATATAACCAAAGCCGAAGACGCATTGCAAACTCTAAATGGTGAAATTTCACATGTATATTTTTTATTTCCTAGTTAACAAGTATGTAATATAGTGAGTTTTTATAAAGTTAGAATAAAACAACCACAGATACATGCTAATTTATAGAACAAAAATTGTACAAAACACAAATATTCTAACCAAGTTTTGTGACGAAATTGGTCAGTACAATTGCATGTTCTAAGATACACACACATTTCCCTTTTTGTAGTTACATAATTAATACATATGTAATATTGAATAACAAGTTTTTGTATTTAAATTCTTGATATTTATTTGATAGATAAGACAATGAGCTATTGAACAAAATCTAGGTCAGGTGCATGCTAGAGGATGATCATTTAGAGGACTATTTAACAGTTTTGGAAACCGTTTAGTCTTCTAATAGTTTAGGATTGTGAGACTTCCTCACGATCTTGAGACCACGAGGGTCTTCTCATTCTGCTGCTTTCATCCAATTAGTTTGAAATATTCCAATCGGTCTTGGTTGCCTCTGGTTCTTCACAGTCTTAGATCTCATCACGGTCTTGCATCCTCGCTGCTTTAACCAGTCTTGGCTTCTAACGATTTTGGCATGCGCCCAAACGGTCTTGGAAAATCGGTCTTGCACCCAACCAGTCTCGTGGCCTTCACAGTCTTTGGGTTCTAACGGTCTTCATGATCGTTTGCTCTGATGTGTCCAAATGGTCTTCGGCCTCCAAACGATCTCGTGTTCCATCCAAAAGGTCTTGGCTTCCAAATGGTATCTACTCCAAGTGGTTTTCACTTCCAAACGGTCTTAGTTAATCGTGGTTTGCTGCCTCTGATTGGTCTTGTGCCCTTAGCTGGTCTAACGGTCTGCGCCCCAAACGGTCTTGCGGGTATCTGCTGGCTGAACGGTCTTGAAGACCATTTGCCTCCAAACAGTCTTGAGGACCGTATGTCGTCAAATGATTTTGGATGATCAAACGGTCCTGGGATCTTCACGGTCTTGTCTGATCAGTTTTGGAGATCGATTATGCTTTCACGGTCTTGCTGTCCAATCAGTTTTGGAGGTTGATCGCCCAAACAATTTGGAGACCTTTTGCTTCTCACAGTTTGAGGACCGTTTGGGCTTGCACGGTCTCAAGACCATTTGCTTCCCATGCGGTCTCAAGATCGTTTGCTGGTAGCGAGGAGGATCATATAGGTGAAACCATTTGGGGAAAGGAGAGGAAACCGTGTGGATGCAAACCAAATGGACCAAGACCGTTTGGTCAAGACTGAGGCTGAGAGGATCTTGAGTGAAGGTGAGTTCCAATTGATGGTTCAACGTCAACATGACCTGCATAATATGCATGAAATCCATATAAAACTAGTTAATAACTTGATAATCTGATCACCCAAGCAAAATTGCACATTGTAAGTTTTAAGGAGATGAAATCAAATGTATTTAGTCGAATTGGGATCAAAATGGTGACTGAAATTCACGATGAATTTGGATTCATCAATTGTAGGACAAATTATAATTTTACTTTGGATAATTTTTTACAAGGACACACATGCACATTTAGGATCAATGAGACATGTATACTATAAGAATATTTAGTCTAGATTGATAGAGAATATTGTGGCCTCATTTCCATGTTATACAATGATTGTGTTAGGGTAAATTTTTTTTTGTTTTTACTTACTTTAAAATTGGTCTTGGTATGATTTTTCTTTACAAAGGATTATTCAAATTGATTACTAAAGTTTCTAAGGAGATACTTTGTATCATGTTTTCAGTTTATGGAGGAAAATGTGGAGCTGGGATGCCGAAAGTTCTCTTGATATTGAGGTCTTCATGAGTCACCTTGGAAAGATAGGTTGAGATAATGTATAATTATAATAATTATAAGACGTATTTCACAAGAAGTTCTTTTACTATTGGAGTTTCCATATGTATAAGCATTTATATTTTATATGATTTGGCCATATGGGTTTGTTTTGTTAGTAATTTATTATCATTAGAGGAACATGGTATATATATTAGACCTCCAAGTAGAAGCATCCTCTCCCAATAGGAACACATTTCTTGATACCCCTCCCGA
>OY856411.1:675718528-675738528 GCA_963693085.1 Alisma plantago-aquatica
ATGATATGGTCCATATGGATAAACATATACTTCAAAATATGACTAATAGACACCATTATTCGACGTCGTTATATATACACATTCGTAACCATTGCTATTTTTAAAATGACAACGTCGTGCAGGAAGAAGCAGTTCCTTCAGTAGCAGTTCTCTAGCAGAATCGTAAAAGTGATCCCCATGAGAGAGAGAGAGAGAGAGAGAGATGGTCATACTCACTTCCAATGTTCGCCTCCATTGTAACTAATAAAGACTAATGCCACAATTTATTGATAAAAGGAAAAAGAGTTCGAGACACGTGCAAACTTTTATAGGTCACATTGTAACATCCATTTATATCTAACCACACCCAAACAGGAGGCGGTAAATTTTCCATGACTTTGATAGCAACTGAGTAGTCGGTACTTAGAATTCCGGAAACTACATCCTATTACACCCTACCAAATAGATTTGATATCAGAAAACATTATGTTTAAACTTATCTTTTTCCAACAACATCCTACCAAATTAGGCCTAATAAGGGAATATTACACGGAGAACATAAGACTAGAATAGAAGGCAATAGTCTATTCATAGTGAGATTTTCTTATACAAGAAAATAGATTACAAACTTTTATTTTTTTAACTCAACACACTCGATAGTGCATGTCTATATATATTCATAACGGAGTACAGACACTTACCCACACATACAAGCTAACTGTTAGGTGGTTACGTATATAATTGACATTTGCACCTATAGTGAACAACACAATAGTTACAACTCCATTATATCCATCGGAAAGGGCACATACAACACATACTAATACATACATTGATACAAATAACTTCCACACACCCCTTTTACACATACACATTTTTTATACACCCCTTCACAATATAGCACACGACACATCTCTTCGTATAAAATTTGAACACATCCCCTTGATGCAAAATCTAAGACACCGAATCTATAAACACATACAAGTATACAAATAATGGTGCTTCAAAAATCATATATTCAATTCCATCCATCATTTAGAGAGCCTTCATCAATTGGTTTGGGTTCCATATACAACCCATCTTCAAATTTTTCTTCAACAAGGTTGACTTGATGCTTGACCTTCTCCTAGCATTGAGCCTCAATATCTCCAAAATTATTGCAGATGTAGAACGTCTCTTCTAGTAAGCTTTATGAGCATCACCATCATGTGCTTCAACTTCATCATTTTATGTGTCACATTCTAGGTCACAATTTTTATCTTTTTCATACTCACAAACATGCCATTTTCCCTTGTTGCTACTAAATGCACATGTTGACTCATATCTACCACCTTCATATGCCTTTCTTTTTATATATTCAATATTGGATTGAAATACACTTTTGGCGTTGTTTTCATAAAATCTATTCATCCTATGTTCATGTGACATGAAAGTGTCCATAAAAGTACTAAGAGAATAAACAAAAAGATCTTTTGACTCCTTAATAACAACAATAAGAAAATCACATTTTGAGGGCAAAAATTGCAATACCTTTTTAACAACTTTCTTATCAAAAAATTTCTCACCATATCTGCACATCTGGTTCACAATATTAGATAGTCAAGAGAAAAAATTGTGGAAGATTTCATAGAGAAAACTTTGAATTCTCTACGTAGTGTCTGCAACTTCACTACATTGAACCTTTCTTGTAGTAAAATTCTCTCTTGAATATATTCCACTCATTGGTGGATTAGAAAACATTCAAAATCCTTAGAAGTTTTATGTTTGCCATAACATGTTGCAAGATGATAAGAGCCTTTGAGTCCTTCATGCAAATCTCCTTCAAAACACCCAAATTTTCCTTCAAAATGCTAGATTTCTCCTTTGAACTGTCACCATTTAGGTATCCGTTCTCCATGAGATTGCAAAGATCTAGTGAGTTGAAAAAAAAATCATCCTAATATTCTAAAAGTAATAGTTATCTCCCAAAAACATGGGAATCAATGTATGTTGTAAATCTAGACTGTCGTTGGACATCTTCAATAGCTACCCTAATTCTGCACATTGTCTTAATACAAACTACACCAAGTTCTTCAAACATATGCACCAACGACTAGATCTTTATATGATGTATACCATGAAAACATGTCAAATAATGCCCAAATCATGATCAAACACAACTCTAATATCAAAATATTTGAATAATCTGCCTCGTGATCTCACACACACATAAATATAGTGCACATAAGTAGTGGAGAGCTTGCATGCAGATTGGAACTTGTAGTAGATCGTTCACCTTAGTCTTTTCACAAGGTAAAGAACAAAGTACAAGAGGCAGAGAACTCTTGCACCTTGTACATGAAGTGATGAACACAACTAATAAGAGATTATTGCATAGAGAACATAATACTAGAATAGAAGGCAATAGTCTATTCACAATGATATTGGCTTATAGAAGGAACAAATTACAAAATTCTTTTTTTTTCTAACTCAACACACTTGACAGTTCGTGGATATATATAACCATCACATACTAGAGACATTTATCTACACATACAAGATAACTGTCAGGTAGTTACTTATACACTTACCATCCACACTTGTATAAAATGATACAATAGTTATAGTTTCCTTGCATCCACTGAAAAGGGCATACAACACATACTGATACATACATTGACATAGATAACTTCCCACAGACCACTTGAACACATACACACCCTCCGTAAGAACACACATGCACGTAGCAGAAGCAACACTGAGTTATCCATAACTCATACACTCAAGGGGACATTGCATAAAACTAACATACATAACAATAATATAATCAATCACACAAACTGAATTGTTAAAACATTCTCATGATTTTTCCTATAAAAGGAACATCAGTACTATCACATGGAAAAATTATATTACATATTGAGACAAACACTCTATTCTAAAGTTCTAAACACAGAAACATATAGCTGAATCTATAAATCTGAGGATCATCTTATAGTTTGCACCCCACCAGAGTGAGTCATGTTCTATCCTTGTGCTAGATTCTCTGTGATATACACTGCTCTTGCTCTCACATGTGGACATCTCATCCCCATCCATGCATTAGAAACATGGTTGTTAGAATCAGTTCCATGAGTATTCTACATGAAATAAACCAAAATAATAAGATACTACAAAATATTCTTGAATCTTATGAACATAAAACTAAAATTTAACTATGTATAAAATCTAAAACATAAATATCTCTTCTTTGTTTAACTTGATTCCTATCTTTTTACTTTATCTTTCTGTAGAGACATGTACTTTGGTACCTGGGTCTCATGACCTACACTAAGGTGCTTGGGTCACATAACCTACACTTTGGGCTTGAATTATGTCTTCTGAATCGGCCTGCACTCTAGTGTATGAGCCACATGACTTTCACAAAGGGCCTGCATCATGTCTCTCTTATCTTAATCTCTTTCATTATACTTATAAATGTACATTCTCTGAACTAAGATATCTTTTATTTACAACTTTTATCTGACTGTGGCCACCATTATACAATAAGTCCTCTATTGACACCGAAGTGTCTTGTATGGTGCAACACGCCCTCTTTTGGCACTACATGCCTATGTTGCACCGAAGTGTCCTCTATGGTGCAACACACCCTCTGTTGGCACAACACACCCTCTAAAATGGAGTAAACACTCCACCGAATTGGAAACAAATGCCTCTAAATTGTCCCAAGACTATTTGAATGAGGACTTATCATATAATGCATTATGTGAAGGTTATGAATTAATTATCTTAAGTCAAAGCTTACTAAATTCTAAATCTGAACTCATCTAAAACTGAATACTGAGTACAAAACATGTACTGAACTCTACATCTGAATCTCTTCTCATAAATTCTAAACTGAAACTACATCTGAATGTGAATAATCTCAATTACAAAATAGAGTTTGGGTCTAAAACCCTTATCATGTATCTTTATTCAATATCTGGCTACACAATGAGTAACCTAAGTCTAAATCTAAATATGATATTTTATGGGATTAAATCATAAATCTTATAATGTGAATATTGTAAAATCTCATCTTGCAACTTAGTCATAACTTAATGCATCATTATCTTATAATATCATCATAAACTTAGGTTACAATATATTCTAATCCCAATGGTACATTTGTCTTGAAAATTAGATATGACTTAATATGTTTAAAACTTATATTCTCGCACCGTGATTATTTTTTAAGATATTAGTCATTCTAAGAAATCTAAATAACTTCCCAGTCATTAGATTTAATCTATCTAAGAAATCTTAATATCATATTTCTACTTGAAATCTTAATACATTCTTATCCCAAGGTATGACTATCTTGCTTCCATATCTCATCTTGTAGTCTTATTCATTAGTATGGATCATTACTAAGAAATCTTATAAGAACATGGTCATTTACTTCTCTCATGAACTTGGTTCATGAATCCTGATCATACTAAGAAATCTTAATGACATATCTCTACTTGAGATATTGGGTGTATCTGAAAACACCATTATGGAGGTATGAAAACTTTAATTGCATATCTTACTTCAAATCTTAGAAGATCAGAACCCATAAATCATATTGTCTTATATGAGAAACATATAAATGTACTGAGCTTGATAAATATGAATACTCATGGGCTTGAACCACTTACCTCTCTTCAAGTTATTCCTAATTACATTCCTTAGGTTTAGAATCCTAGTCGTCTCCTTGGGCGATTGATATTACAAATACCTTGTTCATTCAATAATCATTCATTAAAAAATTCATTCACTTTAGTTTTCTAGGGTTTCATGATTCTTGGTTGCAAGAGGAAAACTCATAGTCAAATCATGCTTTGAAACTTATTCGATCATCTAGATCTAAAAAATCAATCAACTTTCATGTATCAGTCATTCTCATTTGAGAACTATATCAATTACTATATTTTTGTGTGTTTTAGGTATATGTTGACCAATCAGAAATGAGATAAATCATAAATCATATTTTTGAAACCCAAAATTAGTATAAAAGACAAGGTTTCCATTGATATTTGCATAACTTAGGTGTCTGATAGTATCTCAGGTCATTAGCCCAACTTCCAACCCATGAGTGTAAAATCATAAAAATGATTGAAAACCCAAATCTTCCCATACATGCATGACAAATTTGTATTAGAAAAAAAGCCAAAACTAGAAAGCAAAGTCTGTGTATGTTCATTTGTCAACAGTAGTGCCAGAAGCTCCAACAAGCAGATTGAAACTGAAATTTGGGATGAAACCATGTATGTGAGACACGATCAATGAATCTGCCCGACATTTCCGAGCTCAAAGAGCCCAACATGAGGCGGCGAGGTGGTCAGAGGTCAGAGAACCTCCTCTGCCATGTATGAAATAGTATAGCTCCATGGAGAAGGAACATAGGGGTATCCAGATTAAAAGTGAGGAAGGGATATCATACCCAATGCAACTGTGAGTGCTTGTGAGGCTAGAACCAAATTCCTCACGTGTTTGTAGGGCCAAAGTCGAGAAAACCCAGACCAACACAACCATGGATGTCGAGTATAGGAGCAAACAAGGGAAAGCAAGAGCTAAGCAAATACCTTATAAGACGACTTGGTGGGGGTTGGAGAAGCTTTGACCAATCCACAAGAAGCTTCTGGCCACTTTATTGCAGTGTTCACGCATCCATAAGTCACTGGAAAAAAGCTCCATAGTACACTCCTCAACGAGCTAGTCGGGTGGCTACCTTAGTGGATCACAAGTCAAACCGAGGCCAGAGTCGAGTCTTTGGTGGCCTAGGGATGGCCTCAGTGAAGCTGATTGAACATGAGTAGCATAGACGAAGAGAACAACATTGATATCCAGTGAGGAAAAGGTGTAGTAGTTATGAGAGTTTCAAGGGCATTGGAATCAAACTAATGGTTGATATAGTTTGAAATGAATAGGTTGAAGCTTCTCTAATTCCTACAGGGCAACAATTTCACTAAACAAGGATGCCTACGCTCAACTTGTCGTGAAGAAGAATGGTGGGGTTTGGGTGTTTTGTGTATCCTATGACTTAGGGTTTTAGAAAGGGTTTAATAGGTGCAAAATTCTCTCCAAAATCTGATGGGGAAGTCCATTTCAAAAATGGTTGAGCAGATTGCGAGATAATGACAATCAACTGACTGTGCGGGTATCCTACTTCGAAGGGGACGGAGGTTGAAGAAAGAAGGGGATGTGTGGATGGCTCTGATTAATTGGTTTAAGTGGTGCCAATATATAACGGTCCTCAATTAATTTAATTCAACAGAAAGTCCAAAAATTGAAATAAAAGCCTTTGCTTACCATTATCTTGAGAAAAACATTTACCAAATCAAACAAATTCCAATAAGTATCAAATTTTAACCAATTGTCCTATTTAATGTGTGGAATATTCTAGAAGTGTTCTTTTTCCACATAGGTGGCCAAAAAGGTTACTATAGTTAAAATAAGATAAAGATTTTTTATTAAGTAACTAATTATCCAAATATCATTAAATATTGAAATCTTATCTAGTACTATATTACTATGTTTTCTATTATTTGGTAAATTCTTTGTACATTGTAACGGCCCAAAATTAGATAAAATAGCTTATTGGCTGTCTAATGACCATGAAAATTATGCACTTGAGAAAGCATAGTAAACTACTAAAAAATGAGGATGTTATAATTCTACCCACCTTGGATAAATTTCATCCTCAAAATCTTACACTACCCACCTTAGAATTTTACTTATTCTCTTTTTTTTTGGGGGGGGGGGGTACTCAACCATTTCATAGTTCATAAATTGTAATAAAGGTCTAAGCTATGAATGTCATAATAGTACCTTCATTTAATTAATATTTCTAGGGTTAGGTCCTTTGTTATATTATCTGGTCCTTATACACCTCTTTTGCATTCATGGAAGACAATCTTGCCTGACTCTTTTCTCTCTGATTGTTCTAGTCTTGATTCGACTTCTTTGGAATGATTTGTGTAGAAAGGATTCAAAACTCAATCATTTAAAAACATTGAGTGAGAAGGCGTGCCACCTCATAACCACCACAGTCATGGTGATGGTTGAACTTAATCTGTCATGGTGTAGATGACTAAATGTGTCAAACTTCTAATGTCAACTCTTATTTTCTTTGTAGCTTTTAGATACATGTCGGTCGGTCATATGTTCATAGGTGACATGTATTATGACACTTATCCTGGCACCTTCCTCATGTACATGTCCCAACATGCACTTAAAAGGATAAGACAAGCATGATTATGCATATAACATTCTCTTTACAAAACCCCATAAGCATGTGTCCCATACCATAAACATATGGGAAAAAGAGAGAGAGAATGATATATACAACTAGTGTTAACATAAAAGTCTAAAACATATAGGCACATAACCCTAATCCTTATCTAATCTTTTGTCTTCTATCTAGATCTCTACTTATATTTCTAATATATTTCACTTACTTATTCTATACATAGGGCTACTAGTTATCTTTCTAAATCTATGCTCTACTCTAACTTAAGTTCTTATAGAGTGATCTTAAGTAAGAACATGAGAATTTATCTGGTGGCCAACTATAATGTTTCTATGATACCATATTGTAACAACCTCCCTAAGCACACATATGCATGTAGCGGAAGCAACAATGAGTTATCCAAAACTTGTGTACTCAAGGGGGCATTGCATAAAATTGGCATACATATCAACGATATAATCAATCACACAAATTGAACTGCTAAAACATTCTCATGATTTTTCTTACAAAAGGAACATAAATACTATCACATGGAAAACTTATATTACATCTTGAGACAAGGTCTCTATTCTAAAGTTATAAACATGGAAACATATAGCTGAATCTATAAATCTGAGGATCATCTTATAGTTGTCACCCCACCAGAGTGAGTCATGTTCTATCCTTGTGCTTGATTCTCTATGATCTAATCTACTCCTACTCTCACCTGCAGACATCTCATCCCCAACCATGTATTGGAAAAACGGTTGTTAGTGTAAGTGGCATGAGTATTCTATATGAAAAAACTAAAATAATAAGATACTATAAAATATTCTTGAACATTATGAACATAAAACTAAAATTTAACTCTGTATAAAATCTAAAACATAATTATCTCTTCTTTGTTTAACTTAATTCCTATCTTTTTACTTTTTCTCTAGAAACATGTACTTTGGTACCTGGGTCTCATAACCTGCAGTAAGGTGCTTGGGTCACATAACCTACACTCTGGGCCTGAGTTATGTCTCTAAATTGGCCTGCACTCTGGTGTTTGGGCCATATGACTTGCAAAAAGGGCCCAAGTCATGACTCTCTTATCTTAATCTCTTACATTATACTTATAAATGCACATTCTTTGAACTAAGACAACTTTTATTTACAACTTTTAGCAGACTGTGGCCGTTATTATACAATAAGTCCTCTATTGGCTCTGAAGTGTCTTGTATGGTGCAACACACCCTCTATTGACATCGAAGTGTCCTCTATGATGCAACACACCCTCTGTTGGCACAAAATACCCTCTGAAATAGAGTAAACACTCCTATGATTTGGCAACAGATTCCTCTAAATTGTCCCATGACTCTCTGAATGAGGACTTATCATATAATATATTATGTGAAGGTTCTGAATTAATATCATAAGTCTAAGATTACTAAATTTTTATTCTGAACTTATCTGAAACTAAATATTGAGTATTGAACATGTACTAAACTCGAAGCCCCTGTTCAGTTCAAGATCGAGATTACAAAATCCGAACTAGTTTAGTTGATAGATCCAAATTATTTTATCTAGATTTGATCCTATTTATGTTTGGCAACCCAATCTCATTGCAAACAATCATAAATTGGATTGACCTAATAACTTGTGTCTTTTAGACTGATCTCATTGCAATCACTCATGCTTTAAAACTTATTCATCGTCTAGATCTCGAAAAATCAATCAACTTCCATGATATGTTATTCTCATTTGAGCACTATTTCAATTACTATATTTTTTTGTGTGTGTTGGGCATATGTTGACCAATAAAAAATAAGATAAATTGTAAATTGTATTTTCAAAACTCAAAATTAGTAGAAAAGACAAGGTTGTCATTGATATTTACATGACTTAGGTGTCTAATAGTAGCTCAGATCATTAGCCCAACTTCTAACCCACCGATGTGAAATCATAAAAATGAATGAAAACCCAAATATACCCACACAAGCATGACAAATTTGTATTTGAATAAAAGCCAAAAATAGAAAAAAAAACCTATGTATGTTCAGTTGTCAACAGAAGTGCCATAAGATCCAACAAGTAGATTGAAACTAAAATTTGGGATGAAATCGTGTCTACGAGACACGATCGATGAATCTTCCAGACATTTCTGAGCTCAAATATCCCAACCTGAGGTAGTGAGGTGGTCAGAGGTCAAAGAACCTCTTTCTACCATGTATGAAACAGAGTAGCTACATGGAGAAGGAACATAGGGTGAACCACTGTAAATGTGAGGAAGGGAGATCGTACCCAATACAACTACAAGTGCTTGTGAAGCCAGAACCAAAGTCCCCGTGTGTTCGCAGGGCTAAAGCAGAGAAAACCCAAGCCAACACAACCATGGATGTCGAGTACAAGAGCAAACAAGGGAAAATAAGATCTAGACATATACCTTAGAAGCCAACTTGGTAGGAGTTGGAGAAGCTTTGACCAATCCACAATAAGCTTCTCGCCACTTTATTACAATGTTCACATGTCCACACATCACTGACGGCAAGATCCATAGTGCACTCCTTAGCGGGCTGGTCGGATGGCTACCTTAGTGGATCTCAAGTCAGACCGAGGCTAGGGTCGAGTCTCCGTTGTCCTAGGGATGGCCTCAGAGAAGCTGATTTAATAGGAGCAGCGTAGATGAAGAGAACAATATTGAACTCCAGTGAGGAAAAGGTGTAGTATGTATGAGAGTTTTAAGGGTGTTGGAATCAAATTGATGGTAGATACAGTTCGAAATGAATAGGTATAAGCTTCTCTAATGCCTACATGGAAACGATGTTGCTGGAGGATACCTACGCTCAACTCACCAGAGAAAAATGATGGTGGGGTTTGGGCATTTTGCGTATCCTACGACTTAGGGTTTTGGAAAGGGTTTAATAGGTGCAAAATTCTCTCTTGAATCTGATGGGGAAGTCCATTTCAAAAATTGTTGAGCAGATTGTGAGATAATGGGAATAAACTGACATTGGGTATCCTACTTCGAAGGGATAGAGGTTGAAGAAAGAAGAGGATTTGTGGATGACTCTGATTAACTGGTTTAAGTGGTGCCAATATCTAACGGTCCTCAATTAATTCGATTCAATAGAAAGAAAATCAAAATAAAAGCCTTTACTTACCTTTATCTTGATAAAAACATTTGCCTAATCAAACTAACTATAATCAATATCAAATTTTAACCACTTGTCCTATTTAATGTGTATATTATTGTACAAGTGTTCATTTTCCACATAGGCGGCTAGAAACGTTACTATAATTCAAACAAGATACAACTTTATTTTTAAGTAACTAGTTATCCAAATATCATTAGATATTGAAATTTTATCTAGTACTATATTACTATGTTTTCTATTATTTGGTAAATTCTTTGTACATTTTAATGACCCAAAATTAGATAATATAGCCTATAGGCTGTCTAATGACCATGAAAATTATGCACTTGAGAAAGCATAGTAAATTACTCAAAAATGAGGATGTTACATACACACTTTGTTCACTCCCCTTAACAATGTAGCACATGACCTTCTCTTTCCATCAATTTTCAACAGAAATGTATCTGACAGTTCACTCATGAATCATCCTCTTGGTCTAAGGTTAAGGTTGACGATGAACATAAAACCAAACAACACCTTAGACCTTGCTCCAGATACCTCAACATCTACCTTAGTCATCACTAACCCCAAGGAATCTACTGTCAAGGAAGGTCGACTACACCAACCAACACTAACTCTGTGGATCCATTTATGTCACTTTTTTGGTGGTAGACATGCATGTGTAGGGACAACAAATGTAGGTGACAAGAAATCCAGGAGGCTGAGACCAGTGGGTGGGGAGGGTCCAATAAAAGGGGGATTTGTGGCCTTTTGCAACAAGTGAGGGTTCTAGTTGTTGATAAGTTTGGAGGAGAAACATGAATACCTTCTCTTACATGTTGGAGACTAGTTGGTTTCTCCATCTGCCACCATTACTCTGGTTCTTATGGAGGTGGTAGACATACTCCTCACTTTGATCAATTCTGTTGTTGGTAGCCTAGTGCATAGTGTGGTATTGACTTATGAATCCAGCTCCTCGTCAGACCATACAACATGGAATGCACCATTGTAGCAACATAGTGGGTGGCTTCATGTAGCATGAAGGAGAGAATTAATGAATGGTTGAACGTCTACACATGATCTCTTTCCCATCCATGTAAATCTCCAACCATTTATGCATGCCTCCCTCACCTGTTGTTGTTGTTGGCTTGTTGTGGGTGAAAGACAAGGGCAAGATGAGAGGAGATGAGATCAAGAGTTTTTGTGAGAGTGAAAACAGAGGATCCAAGAGGGAGAAGGAGGTGGTGTGTAAAGAGATAAGGAGAGAGGAGATGACTTGGAAAAAGGCCGCATAAGTGGTGTGATTTCATGGGCACTAAGTCAGATGTCGGTGAGGGTCTTTTTGGATCTCATCCACACTTAATCCAATGGTAAAAACTATTCTAGGTTCACTATGTAAGTATATATAGAGAGCTAGTATACACACACCTGGCCTCATCTCCACTCCCCCACCCGTTCATCGATAATTGTTGTTTCTTTGTGTTCAAAATCCCACTTTCCCCTACATTAATGAGAGTGGCAATAAGAGGAGATAGAAAAGTGAGCCAAAAAATAGGAAACAACGGCTACTTGTTGCAAAAAAGTGGAGAAGTTCTTTTCGTTAACTCAACTATATATTCTAGGGGAGAGAAACAAGCCATGAAATTTGAAAAAAGAGAAAAAAATTTAAAATTGCTCATAGCTTTCAAACCTTGATGAATGTTTTGTCGAAATAAAATTCATAAGATCCGTTATAAAAATAATTTCTAAAAAGAATAATATTGACATAATTTGGATAAAAATAATATGGGAGATGTATACTTCTCTCTTCTCTTATACTGTATGAATGTCTTTTAGTATAGTTACAATGTATACTACTCTGCTCTCTATTTTCTAATTCTTTCATATCCCTTTCCTACTTTTTATCCTATATGAATGATTATTTAGTACAATAATAATGTTTAATTCTATTTTCTCTTTCCTACTTCTCTCCTCTCTTTTCTCTATACTTATATCATCTTTTTTAGTATGTATAAAAGTTTTTCGAGTGCAATATTAATGTTTACTTCTTTCTTTACTACATCTTCACTTTTTTTTCTATACTTCCTTCTATTTTTTTGTATTGTTGAATGTATCTAGTACAATAATAGTGAAGTAGAAAAAATAAATAAGAGGATCAAACATTTATATTGTACTAAAAATATTTATATTGTACAATAAGAGAAGAGAAATATACATCATTCATATAAGACAAAATAGGAGAAAAATATCCGTACAGTACAAGAGATTCATACAATATTCATACAGTAGAACAGAGGAGAAAATATCCATACAGTACAATAGAATTATATGTACAATGTATGCCACATTAGTCTTTTTGGAAATATTTTTAAAAGAATCCAATGTTTTTTATTTTGACAAAAAATCATTAAGGATTGAAAGTTATGAGAAAAATACTTTTATCTCTCCTCTTTTTTGTATACTAACATCCTCTTCTGTCTACTAGTTTCCCCTCCTCTTTTACTTCTCTCCTATATTTTCTATCTCTTTTCACTTCCCTTCTCTCTCTACTTTTGTACCATTTATTTTTTTATATATTATCCTTTTTATACCTCCTTTCTATTTAATTTGTTACATACAAATTTTCATGTACAAAATTTACACACATGGAAGGATCTATTACAACTGAACCTACAGACAACCCATTTTCTCTCATCCTGGTGGGAGAGCAGATCTTTCACTGGACATTTCTAGAATATATATATATATATATATATATATATATATATATATATATATATATATATATATATATATATATATATATATATATATATATATATATATATATATATATATATGCATATATATACACAAAAATAATAAAACACACACAATCACACTCACACTCACTCACACACACTCACAAACACACACATAAACATATATATTTATATATATATATATATATATATATATATATATATATGTATATATATAAACACACACATATATATACATGTATATATACATGCACACACATATCAATAAATAAATAAACACATATATATGTTTGTATGTATATATATGGGACTTTATTCATTTCCAGCACAGGTAACACTACTACAGAAATAGCATTCAGTGTCGCTTTTCTGGGCGTCGGTTATTAAGAAAAACCGACGCCTAACATATAAGGCGTCGGTTGTTTAATAAAACTGACGTCTATATTCGAAGACCAGCCAGACACGGGTACCGCTTTGTATTAAGCGTCGGTTTTTTTATAAACAACCGACGCTTACAGTCGCCCGCGAAATCCATTTTTCGATAAAAAAAAATAGTGTCATTTTCAGCGTCAGTTATCCCTCTCTAACCGACGCTGAAGGTGGTTCCCGCCAAAAATTTCCATGAAAATATCGTCCAATTGGACGTCGGTTGTTTCAACCAACCGACGCTAAAGCTATTTAGGCGTCGGTGGTTGTAAACAACCGACGCTATTTGGGAACTTATAACCCCCCGCGATCGCCCGACTCTTCCCCTTTCTTCTGTTTCATTGCTACCCTATTGCGGCGATTTTCCCTGTTGCGGCGACTTTCCGGCGCTTCTCTGCTGCTGCTGCTCTCCGGCGCTTCTCTCCGGCGCCCCATCTCCGGCGTCCTTCTTCTCCGACGCCCTTCTTCTCCGCCGCCCCTGCTACTGCTGCTGTCCGCTCGTCGCCGCCGGTCGTTGCCCACCGCCCCTGCTCTCCTCTAGTCGTCGCCGCCAGTAGAAGCAGCTACGGTGCTGTCGTCGTCACCTCCGCCCCCGCCGGTAGAAGCAGCTTTACTCCTGCTGTCCTCGTGCAAGGTAACCCACAAACCCTCACCACCTTTTTTGTCCTCTGCCTTGCTTTTCTCTGCCGCCGCCAACGTATAACTCACGCAGGCAGCGCCTAAGTAGGTGCCAGGGCACGCCTAGGGTCCCAAGCCCAGGTGCCCTGCCTAGATAGGCCTCTGGGCAGATGCTTGGGCGGCGCCAGGGCACGTCTAGGCTGCACGTCTAGTGGATTTTTTGCTAAAAGTTATTTACTGATTGTGTTTATTTAATAATGTACTGATTGCTAAAAGTTATTTTATTGTTGAGTATATTGAGAATCCTAATCACCCTTCTTGCTTAATGATGAACTGTAATGCACACATATGAATGCTTGGAATTTAAATGATGAACTTTTCCCTAAATTTCCAATCATGCTTTTAAAGACATCAATAATCACCCTAATTTGAAGAACTAGGATTTTAGGTATAAGAATGACAACACATTATTTGTTGGCCTAGAAACCCGTCCAAGATTTACTCATTAGGAGTAAATCTTGGATAGTCCCCGGTTTGGGACTGTTCTTGAACACCTAATCTCACTTAGGATGTAAGTGTATAATGTGTATTGAGTTTTCGAGAAAATTTTGGTAGCATTTCCCCGTTTGTTCTCTAAGTACATATGTACTTAGAGAACAGCGGGGAAATGCTGCCGAAATTTTCTTGAAAACCCAATACACATTATACACTTACTAGTGAGATTAGGTGTTCAAGGATGGGATAGGTGGTACACATTTATTATATATAAGAATGACATCACATGTGTTTGTTGGCCTAGAATGTGAACAATCATTGTTTTTTATATTACTTGTACATTGATATAAATTAGAATGAACAATCACTAAATTATATACTGTTTGTATGGAGTCCGGCTTCATTGTAGATATCTATTATTGTGTTTGTTGGCCTAGAAACCCGTCCAAGATTTACTCATTAGGAGTAAATCTTGGATAGTCCCCGGTTTGGGACTGTTCTTGAACACCTAATCTCACTTAGGATGTAAGTGTATAATGTGTATTGAGTTTTCGAGAAAATTTTGGTAGCATTTCCCCGTTTGTTCTCTAAGTACATATGTACTTAGAGAACAGCGGGGAAATGCTGCCGAAATTTTCTTGAAAACCCAATACACATTATACACTTACTAGTGAGATTAGGTGTTCAAGGATGGGATAGGTGGTACACATTTATTATATATAAGAATGACATCACATGTGTTTGTTGGCCTAGAATGTGAACAATCATTGTTTTTTATATTACTTGTACATTGAAGGATTGCTAATTGATAAAAGATCACAATTTTAGAGACATGTATGTTTATACAAATGCTAAATGTTTTCCTTATTCTAGTTGATACAAATGCTAAATGTTTTCCTTTTTAATGAAATTTTCAGATGGCTCACCATGATGAGAATGATGTCCATGATGAGCATGAAGTCCATGATGAGCATGCTGTCCATGACGAGCATGACGAGGATACCAACGTAAGTTCTAAAAACATATCCCGTATTTCTATAAAATTCATTATCTTCTAGTTATGTCATATATCCTGTATTTCTATATTGGCTTAATTCGGTGTGTTTATTTTTGTCAAATTTTAGGTTGATGATGCACAGCTACCCACTGAAGCAATTGAGCAACTTGATGCGCAGCAACAAAAACTTAACAAGAAAAGGGGTATCACTCTGTTGAAAAAGTTACTTGCGCTGAGTGGCAGTGGATCCAAATTGGTTGTGGAGTTTGATAATGGAGGGAATGCAATTGGAGTGAACCGCAATAATTTTATAAACTATCTTGGGGTTGTCACTCGAAGCCATTGTGGTGTTAAATATGATAATTGGCATAAAGTTCCTCAGGCGAAGAAAGACTTGATATGGAAAGATTTATGCGTGAGTTATTATTATTTGCAATTCTATTTTGTAGATTACAAATTCTATTATTTGCAATTATATTTTTGGTACTAGTTAATAACATTTCTATTTTACAGATCTTATTTGCATTGGATGAGATGTTGCATCGTAAAAGTGTGATGCAACGCGCTGGAAAGATGCTTAGGAATTACAGGACAAATCTGAACAGAGAATACATAAGACAGGGTGATAATAAGAAGAAGTCAGCCCTTGAACAATGGAACTTCTTGGACAAAGAAGATTGGGACAATTTTGTTGCTTCAAGAAAATCTGAAGAATTCAAGGTATTAGGCGTCACTCCCATTTTAATTAATATACATTGTATTCACCTATTCAAGATTAACATTTAGTGCTACTAACCTAATTATAAATGTGCATACTAACTAGGCCCTCAGTGACGCACAAAAAGCAAGGCGTGCACTGAATGTACATGACCATACTATGGGTCCAAAAGGCTATGCAAGCGTTCGCCAAAGACTACAGGCGGAGTCTGCGGCTACTCAGGAGTCTGCGACTACTCAGGAGTCTGCGGCCACACCCTTCCCTCGCCATGATATCTGGATAGCTGGCAGGAAAAACAAGAAGGGTGAAATAAAGAAGCCCGAAACTGCTGAGGCGGCTGCAAAAATGGTAAAATACAACTCTTAGAGCAATCATTTGAATATTGATTATTTGTGGTGTTAACTTACCAATTTTTGTTTATGGTGATTAGCGGGAGCTGCACGAGCAGAGAAAACAAGGCACGTTCATCCCTCAGGGCACAAGGGATGAATTGACAGTTGCTCTGGGTAACCCAGAGCATCCTGGACGTGTTAGAGGTGCCGGCGCTGGTGTGGGCATCAAAGCATTCTTTGGGCCATCCCAGCGCAAACCCAGAGCGGGACTTTCTCAAGAAGAGGTAACATATATATTCTATTTTTATAATGTTACTGCAAAAGGAAATTCATTAATAAAAAGCTAATATTTGTTTTATCCATGTATAGGAGAATAAGAGAGTCGAGGATATAGTTGCTAAGAAGCTCAACGATGTGGTTGCTGAGAAGGTCAAGGAAGAATTGTTGCGGTGGCAGACATCTCAGGCTTCCAATCAGCCTATGCCGACCCACTCTTCTCCTGGTGCACAGACTGCAAGTAATCCTGGAGACCCATCGCCTAACACGTCTGTTGTAAGTATTGTTTATGACATTGTAGCTAGTCTTTTCAAGATGATATGTTTTCAAGATGATATGTATATATGTATAACATTCTTTACGTAAATTTGTAGGCATTGAAGCCATGCCGCTTAAGAATGGAAAACTATGTTGTTGCAGAGGCGCAAGCTTACCAGTCCCTTCCTGGGGCAATGTTTCATGGGACTCCAATGCCGCAGGGCTACATTCGTGTGAGCCCGATACATGTATTACCCGATTGGAGGGAAGTTGAGTTGCCATATGCCCACCCAGATATTGATACACTTGGTGAGGCAGAAAGCGGGGTCATATTGTGGCCCAAAGCAGATGTCCTCTACACGACTGAAATTGTAAGATAAATTTACATTGATTTAGACTGTTAATGTGTATATATGATGTCAACTGATCTGAAATTATATATACAGGTTAAAAAGAAGACACCAGGAGCACCTAGGCCTCCACCTCCAATTCCCGCATTACCAACTTGGGTTCCAACTGACCTACAATACCCGTTAGGTCCTGCTTGTAGGGGAATGGCATGTTGGCTACGGGCACATAATATACTTTGCCCTATAATTGTTTCTTTAGATGCAGATTATGCAGGTCAATCATACGACAGCTCTTTATTTATACAAGATATTATTGAGCTGTTTATGTATGATTGGTTGAATACATCAATGATAGAGACATGGATAAGGTGAGATCTTGTTTATACATCCATATACCTTGTGTAAGATCCGGTGATCTAGTTTCTTATATATTAATGCATACGTCTATATGTTTTGCAGCTACTTAATCGAAGATCATTGCAAACAATTTGCATATGATCATGTGGGATTTTTGATTCCATCATTGATTAGTATGGTAGCTAAAAACCCTGATAGTGTTCAACAATACTGTATAGATGCTTTTACAATTTTTGGTCATCAAATGAAGACGATAATAATAGCTCCATTCAATGTCAAGTAAGTTTGCTTTATTTATAATTTGGACTTAAGAAAATTCCATTATTATTTTGCATTTTGAGTTATTAATTGTTAACATTTTACCTCTAGTGGTAGACATTGGGAGTTACTAGTTATTGTCCCTGGGACGTTCACTGTTTATTATCTAGATCCCGCAGGAAGTACATTAAACACTAAAATTGGACACGTAATGAGAATGGCATTATTCTGGTGAGAAATATTTCATTTTTTATATCCGTTAACATCTTTTATTACATTACTATTTACTTATGTAACTTAGTGTGTTATATTAACATGTAGGGGTTTAGATGCATTCAAAAATGCTGGAGGAAAGGTCCCAAGGAAAAAGAACCAGCCATTGTCTTGGGAGAACGTAAAAGTAAGTTCCCGACTCCCCGACTCCAATGTATATATTATTGATGTGAATTGTGCTTAGTTGTATTAATTTGTATGTTTCAATTTATAGTGCGCTACACAAGACAATGGCTGGGCATGCGCATACTATGTGATGCGATTTATGCAGATGATTATCAAACATGCCGCATTGGACATCGATACCATACATGAGGTATTATATATAGTCTCATTAGTTAGTATGAAATATATCAATCTTATTTTTATATTATTACTTATATATATACATCATTCTCTTTGCAGGTGTTTAAAACTGACCACACTATAGGCAAACGCTTAAAAAATGTACATCCTCCATATACGAGGGAATCATTAAATGAAGTAAGAGAAGAATGGGCAATAGCTGTACAAACAGTGGCAACTGTAAGATATAATTGGGATGTTGATAGTGATGATGAATGATACTTTGTAAATGAATGTTTCTGAATGTTAAAACATGTATTTGAATGATTCTATATGTGTGAACGTGACAATTGAATTGATGGCTGAATGTATCTACTTGTGTGAATCTTTTTATGTTAATTTTGCAGGTTTGTGGCCTGTTTGTAGGCTGATATCAATGGATGTCGTAAACCTGCAGTTCAGAAAACTGAACTGTAGGTTCTCATCCTGCTGACCAGCCACAGCAGGCCTGCAAACAGATTTATATAAAAAAAAATAGAAATAGGCGTCGGTTATTTACCGATAACCGTCAGCACAGACTTACAGCGTCGGTTTTTTGTTGAACACCGACGCCAAAAGTGTTCGCGCTACAGGAAATGGGAGTCATCTAGGACACTTTTTTGCGTCGGTGTTTTAGTATATAACCGACGCAGAAAGCGTCCTAGATGACACCGTTTTCTGTGGCACGAACCCTTTTGGCGTCGGTTTTTTATAAAACACCGACGCCTTTATATTAAATAGGCGTCGGTTTTTTAACCGACGCTGAAGTGTCCAACCTTTTAGCGGCGCCCACATAGGCGTCGTTCCGAAACCGACGCCAAAGGGGGTTAAACAACCGACACTAAAAGGCACTTCTGTAGTAGTGTAAGTAGGATTTTTCTACCCCTGCATCTTGAAAAGTAACTATCCAGAAACAAAAAGCGACCATTTTGTCAAAAAAGTAATTATTCGACTAAAAAGGTAAAAATAGATAGGATACATAATAATATTTCTGAAAAAATATGTAATTGTACATCCATTATAATTGTAACTACTATGCATGTAGTGTAACTATTTATAAGGTAATGTAACCTTGTACATTGTAAAATACTATACTAAAATAACTATTTCTAGAGTGAGTAGCTACCTGCACTTAAAGATAATATCTATATATATAAATATATAAATATATGAGATATATATATACACCCATATATATAAATAAATAAATATAACTACACACACACA
>OY856411.1:675743528-675976028 GCA_963693085.1 Alisma plantago-aquatica
AAACTAGGAGGGAAAATAGGAGTTGATACTGAAAGTGAAGACAAAACTAAAAGGCAAGGTAAAGAGTGTATAAGGTACTATTCCTTATATCTAAAGTAGACATTTAGAATTATTAGTATCATTTTGTTGATAGAAGTTGCACTTTGTTTATGAAAATATAATTGTGTGAACCAAAAAGTAATCGTGCTAACCAAAAAGTAAATGTGCTAATATAAAAGTAACTTGATGAATAGAAAAGTATCTATATAAAATTAAAAGTAATTATGTTAAGAAAAAAACATATGTTAACAAAATAGTAACTATATCAACTAAAAAGTAACCGGGTCAACAAAAAATAACTATGTGGAATGAAAAGTAACTTGTCAATTGAAAAGTAACAATGTTAACAAAAAAGTACCTTTGTGAAATGAAAAATAACTATGTGAATTGAAAAGTAATTATGTGAACTGAAAAGTAATGTTATGGACTGAAAAAATATATTTTAACTCTATCCTTTGAGTTTCTACACGTTTAAATTGGCATAGTTACAAGAATGTGGTCCAAACACACCTTCCTGTATTATGTTAAACATCTCTCTATGATTGACTTAGAAAACTAATTATACAATGCACAATAAATTTGCTATTTTCCCACAAGTGATATAAAACTTCTACATTAATTACTCTTCTAAAAAAATCATGGTAGAGAGGGAAACGTCCTCCTTTACATGTGTTTCCATATCAATTAAAAACTAACTATGTCAATTGAAAGTAACCAGGTCAACGAAAAAGTAACTCTGTAAACCATAAAGTAACTATGTCAAATAAAAAGTAACTATGTACACAAAAAAGCAACTATGTTGAATGAAAAGAAACATTGTGATCTTAAAAGTAACATTGTGCACTGGAGAGCAAGTAAGAAAATTAACAACAATTTTTGATATTATTACAGGTACATAAATCCTTTGACATAGATGTTATATAAAGAGTTATAGTCACATCCAAAACAACTTGGTGCTTAGAAAAAACCAATTGGAAATGATGAGGTCATCTACTTTCATGAACTTGATAGACATGCCTCAACTAACTGTAGATGTGGCTTCTTTAGAAGATTTAACTGAAATATATATTGAGGATGATAGATTCATGATGGAAGCAATGGTTTAGGATAGGATGAGAGTAGAGGATGTTGTTCTGATATTATGTTTACCTAGTAGTGGCATAGATATTGTGTCAAGAAAAAAGTCACAAATTGTAAAAATAATTGGGAGGATTTTTTTTTGCAAGAAAAAGAGAGGATGAAAGTAGGGAAGGTGTTAAGAGAAAAAGGGAGAATGATCCATTGCAAAAGGACATCTTAGGGAAGATGTAGCAAGAATTTGCAATGAAAGATGTGTAAGAAAATTACCCATGCATGTGTTGAGCATGTATGTTTTACTTGTTAGAAACATTCCTATTACCAGATACAAGCTACTGTGCGCCACTTTTCCTTCTCCACTACTTGGATGATGTAATTGCAATGGGGCAATTAAATTGGGATAAGTTAGTCCGCAATCACATCTTCAAGAGGATGAAAGAATTAAGTGAAAATCTCAAAAGGAAGAAAAGAGGGGAAATCAACAGATGCACTTTCTACACCACAACACGTGTTATGTGCCTATGTGTAAGTAACTTGTTTCATCTTTTTTTTATTTCATTGAAATGTTCTATATGAAGACTGAATTCTAAATTCTACTTTTCATATCCACACAAGTATGGGCTTATGAGATTACAGTAATATAATAGCCAACATTTAAAGAAGAAAATTTGAGGATTTAAGAAATGGGTTGCTCCTGCTAAGAAGATCAAAGATCTCAAAAGTTTAAAGATGAAAATGGTAAGATTGAATGTCATTGAAGAGAATGACTCTATAAATTTATATAATACATATATGATACATTATTGGATTTGTGATGATTAATGAGAACAAGTTTTGACAAACTTGAAGAAGGATGATATGGTTGAGTGGGAAGCTGCAAAGAGATTCAAAGAATTACCATTTTATCTTGCATCAAATTGTGTAAAGAGTAAGGCAATGACTACTAGGATAGTTACATCAGTTGGCAAGAGTAGGACAATATCATATATCTTGGAGAAGAGAATCATTATTCTTTAGAACAAAATTAGACTATAGAAGGAAGTCAACAATCAAATAGTAGTAGAAGCTTTTTCTTTTTTAAGAGAAGAAAATGAGAGGTTGAGGAAAAGATTGTCAGAATTTGAAGAGGAAAATAGAAGGTTGAGGAAAGAAAATGAAGATGAGAGGCATATGGAAGATGCAAATACATTGATTTTTTATTTCAATATTTAAATTTTTTATAAAAAAATCCTTGTGAATCTATTAACAGTCAATGTGAATATTGAACCCATAATACCCCTAGTAGTAGAATCTTTAGTACATATATATGCAAAAAAACATGGGCCTAAGTTATCTTGATGAAGCTTTGGCTTCACATGACTTAAAACAAGAGGACTAGAGGTTATATTATATTATTGATGTCATATAATTTTGAATTAGTCAATTATCTACCACTCATCTTTGGTGAGAATAATCTATAAATCAATAACCTCAACCATAGTAATTAAAAAAATCTTCTTGTTTGTACTAGTGTTAAATTATGTACTGAAGGCACACTACATTTCTAGAAAATATTACTCAACATTTTCAAAATGCATCCTTGATCTAGTTCAAATAGGTGGCCTTAATATAGAACCCACATTACACTTTCACTATGACACACTACTTAATATCAAATCTAATACATTCAACTTCAAAAACATATATTTGTATCATGCATATATATTATTATCTTGTTGAGGTTTAAGATTAATTAATTATATGTGCCCACTACTAAATTATAATATCAAACAACATGATATTGATACCTATTCCCATATCCTAAAATACAATCTTGCCTCCTTCCTTACAACATACATAGTCTTGCCTCAATCCCCCCACTCATCTCCCTTGAACATATGTAGCCAGGTAATTGAAAGATTTAAAAAGAGACTTTCATGTTGAGCCAAATTCTCCTTGTCTCTAGAAAATCACAAACTAATGAATAATTCAAATGTATTACAACTACTCTACTATTACCTAGGTTGCATACTATTATAAGAAAAAAACATTTCACTTGATAAATTGTGATACGGTTACTTATGGGCTCAAAATAATATCCACTCTCATGGTCCATAATCTATAAACCAAAACCAAAAGAAGGATAGAGCATCAAACACATGGTTTTTCATGCTTCTTTGTTTGCATTGAAAGAATAAACACTATCCATAAAAGATGTGACAAACGTTGGGTTTCTCTAATGAAAGAAAAATACTACTAAAATCAAGATATATGGCCAAAGACCATAACTTGTAAATTTTTATACATTTTGAATCACGTCATGAGACAACTTGTCTAATAAAAAATTCATAATGACCATAATAATATATTATCTTAATCTATGTTTCTGAGGTGACCCTTCAGTCGAAGGCCTTAATCACAAAAAAAACTTTTAGCTATCAAATCCATGTTCTTCTTTCATAAGGTTAAAATAGGCTACAAAGTATCACCTTAGCAGCCATAACAATACAAAGTATCGCCTTGGCAACTATAACAATAGACTTAAAACATTCATTATGAACAATATCATACTAAGAACAATTCTAAAGTAAATAAAAACATTACATACATTTTAATAAAATAGATCTTGTGTGACATGGAATTGGTTCAATATTCTTAATTAACTAAGACTATAGGATACTAAATTTAGTGTCTTCTTAACTCCTTTCCGTACGTACTTAAGACCCATTGTAAATTAATTTTTTGACATCTATGTTTTAACAAACTACTAATAAGACCCAACCTAGATATTAGGCAAAACCATGGGGCATGCTTATATGCTATGTCGGAACCACCATGACACATTAAATGACATATTGTTTTCTATACCCATTTTCCTCAATGTTGATACTTCATTTTTGGTCATTAATTCGACAGTCAACATCAAATTTACTCTATGGCTAGTAATGGAGTTCGGCTCAATTTTTTCCACTTCACACATTTTCCAACCTGATTATGTACACTCATTTCACCCATTTTTCATATGTTGAGGGTTTTTGTATAGAAAACAGTTGTAGACCTAAGTCTAATTTGTTAGTTAATTTACTTTTACAAGTTTCTTTAATAAATTGTCCATTTAAATTATACTAAATATAATATTCAATTTCAATCCCATGGAAAACTTAATTGCATCTCCTTTTGCCATTATTTTAATGTAAAATCCTTTCAAATCCATATCATTTAATTAAAAAGGAAAGACTTGGCCAAAAGTCTCCTCTTCTATTTCTTTTTCAAATCAAGTTTTATCTGTCATATACCTCAATTCGTCGATCAAAATAATTTTATGAGAAATCTCCAAAATCATGCAGAAAATTTAGAAACTCAAATATGGAAACTTTTTGCATCTTGCTCGGGGGCACCGGGTGGAATTTGGTGTTCCTACTTTGTCAAGTGATGGAATCCAGTGCTCTACTAGTGGCATGTTCCGTGGAACGCATTGTTCTGCCAAGATTCCCCCCTAGACTTGAAACTCGAATTTGTTTCCTTTTTTCACTGATTTGATAGGATCTACTATGAAAACTTCTCTTTAAAACTCTAAACATCTGGTCTCTAATCCAAAACTATATATCCCCCTTATCAACCATAAAGTATTACTACTTTAACTGTCTTAAAGCCAGAGAGGAAACTACCTCTTCTTTTTACTTTGTATTGTCTAGTGACTAGAAGATCTTTCTTCTAACACAACTGACTTTCACATTCCAAAAGGTTGTAAGGGGATAATGAGACATGAGGGTCTCTTGTTTTATATTCTTTATAAAATTTATTGCTCAAATACTCATCCTTCTAACCTACTTGTTCTACAACTTCACATTTAGATCAACTTTCATCATAATCTAGTTGCTACATCTCTTGCTTTATTTACTTGAACAAAACTATCTTTTGCTCATGATTGATTTTCTCTACATCATCCCTCTCTACACCTTCACCCTGGGAGATTTGAAGGAAATTGGTAACCAATACCTTTGGAACTAGAGTCCTTAGAGATGATAGTGGAAAGTCAATATCATCTTAAGTCGCAAAAGACTCGCATACCCCAAATCATTTTTGACTTATTTTGTATTCATTAATAAAATAAAAGCCACTTTTTATGAAATCGACAATACTATAAACAATATTGACTTTTTCAAGCAACATGGGGTGTGTCTAATACCTTTCACAATCGTAATAAGATTCCCAATCTTGGTCTATTTTTTTATTCTTTCTACATTTTCTCTACCTTCGAGTGGAGTAGTTTTTGGACTTTTTGTGTTTTCCACTGATTTAGATGCTAACCTAATTTTCCTAATTTTTGTTTATAAAATAAGTTGGCAACTCTGAATCCTTAACATTTTTATGTTTTCTTTTAGTTATACTATGACCACCAAGATGATTTCTTCGTGAAGTTTTTCTCTACTGGTAGAAGATTCATGCATATGATGTGACTAATCTAACTGTCCTTGACTTTATTCAACAACGTGCCAAACTCATTCTAGTTTTTTAACTAAAAACAAACCCCTAATAAAGCCATATGATCTACCTTTTCCCATGGAACATTTAGCTAGAACAAAACAAATGGTTATTTTAGAAAGACTACAGTGTTCCGCATATCTATAAACAAACTAGACCTTATTTGGTCACCTAATCATATCTTGGTTTTTACACACCTTCACAACAAACTGCAATCACATATTTCTTATAACAGGATAATGCAATGTCTCCCATTGCCCAAATATCACAACAAGACACACAAGAGAGCCCAAGCTTGACGCATCATCAACCAGTTCCAATGGCTCACAGTGTTGAGGGACTATGATTGGTCAACCCTCTTTTTGCACCACCATACATTTTTTTATGAAGGGGTTTGTACTAAGGGAGTGTCCACTCCCACAGTTAACAATCTCTTTTGTTAGGCATGCCTTGTGGCTTATCTACCCAAGGAGGTACACTATGCCCCCTCCCAAATGAGTTTTTATGAATTGATATACATCCTCATGTCCTGATAGTTACCTAGTCCTACCTTATAAGTTATAATTAATGTCTATGATGTATTACCAATATAAGGTGACACTTTGCATTCTTGTGTTGTGTTTCCTAATTGACAAGTCTTTATATAATGAGTTTAAAAATTAATAAAACATTGCTAGATAGAAACATCCTAGTGGTAGAGTGCTATATTTATATGTAGATGTTGATATTATAAGATTCTATAATTCTATGTGGATAACCTTAGTGTTCCACATATCCATAAACAAACTAGAGATGGTTTAGTCACCTAATTATATCTCGGTATTTACACTACTTCACAACTTCCTGCAATCACACACTTCTTGTAAGAGGATAATGCAATGTCTCCCATTGCCCGAGTATCGCAACAAGACACATAAGAGAGCTCAAGCTTGGCGCATCCTTGACCAGTTCCCATGGCCAACAATGATGAGGGACTTCACTTGGTCAACTCTCATGTTGCGTCACCATACACTTTTTTATATGCAGGGGCTTGTACTAAGGGAGTGCCCGCTCCCAAGGTAAATAATCCCTTTTGTTAGGCTTGCCTTGTGGCTTATTAACCGAACCCAAGCAGGTGCACACGCTTAACCCTCCCCCACCCCTACTAGTTTTTTTAGTTGATATACGTCCTTATGTCCTGATGGTTACCTAGTATATATCTTACCTAGTCCAGGCTAGTGTCCAGCCTTATAACTGAAGTCTACGACTTATTGCCCAATCTATAAGGCGACAATTTGCATACTTGCGCTGTATTTCATAATTAACAAGTCTAGATATTATGAACTAAAAAACATTGCTAGATAGAAGCATCCTAGTGGCAGTGTGCTATAAAATAACATTTGCAAGAATTATAAATACTCTAACAAAGTTCTATGAAAGAAGTGGTCATGGCAATCCTTTGGTTGAAAGTACACACACACACACACACAACGCTCTTCGTAGCTACATGTCAATTTAGAGTATTTCATTCTTGGGCTCCATCAAATTGCGATGACAAATGGCTATTTAGCCAGAATTGCGGTCAGGAGCAGGCATAGAGGATGAAAATTAGAGGACTTACTCTTAATTTCGAAAATTCCTTGCAAATATACTGACAAACCCATACGAATAATAAATATCGATCTCATACCCCCTACCCAAGAAAAATGATGGAAGCTTAAAGTGTGCATATGTCAAATAGACGTGCTTGGGCTATCTTATCAAAGTTGTAACTTCTCACAACCTAAATCAAGAGGATTAGAGGTCCCAACATATGTTTTTAATATCATAAATTCTTGAATTAGTTAACTAGAGTTTTTTTTTGCAACTTTAAAACACCTTCATTAGCTTCAATATGAAAACCACGAGGATCACCATCATCCATGCTCACACGTTTCAGAAAAAATAAATTGAGACGGAGTGCATCAAAGCGGGGCAAGCTCCAACCCGGCGTTACGGATGAGCTAGAGTAGCTAAGGAGGATCCTTGGTGCTCAATTGATGCCGTTAAAAAAGAAGTCACTAGTAATAGTAATGTAATTGGATTTGATAGCCATTAAAATGGACCTGGAAATGCCCAATTCATCTATGATACTACTCAGCCATTCCATGGATTCCTTTTCTAGGCATGCATGTTACTTCACAAAATAAGCATTAAAAAACAAATAAGCACAATTCTCTCCCATGGTTTCCATCCTCCATCAGTATGAAGGCATATGTACTTTAGAGCTGAGCCATCTGTTGTAGATTGATGGGATACATATCTGGTTGAGGCCCGCTGAAGACTCTCTGCGCCAAGAGGGCGTTGACGGCCTGTGTCGGGTGGAAGGCGTCCCAGAAGGCGTACTCGTTCCTGTTGGGGCATGGTACCTGTAGAGGCAGGCAGGTGATCTCCCCACGGTTCCTTCCCACACCACAGCAAGCTCGGTCTATCACCGTGAGGCCTGCAAATGCACCAAAACATGACCTAATCAATCCTTTCTCAAGTAATCTAGGGAAACAGTAAACAGCACCATGGTGGCTTTGCTTCGTTCTTACACTCACCGTAAGCAGCAGGGTTGTTGAGGATATCCCCCATGGCCCCATACGTGTTCCCGTACGCGAACACTGCCCCAGGCCGTGCGGCGTTGAGTTGGTCTACGAGCGCCGCTAGCCCTCGGTTGTAGAACCCTAGGATCTGGTTGACGCTGTCGACGCACCTGTCTGGCGGCGCGCTCCCGGCGGCCCTCTGGTTGGGGATGCAGCCTAGAGGTCCCACCCCGGCGAGCACCACCTTCCTGATCCCCAGGCTGTGCAGCGCGAGCACCTGGCGTGCAAGGCGGTTGAGGAGGAGCGTGGCGTACTGCTCAGGGTTGTAATTTGAGCTGGCGGTGTAGAGTCCCGGGATGAGGTAGTTGTTGATGTAGTCGTTGCTGCCGATGATCACGACGACGATGGACTTGGCCAGGTACTGCGCCAGAGCTTCCGGTGTGCCCCCGAGGGCGTCGCGGATCTGGACTAGGTTGTTCTCGAAGTTGAGCACCTGCTGGGTCAGGGTGTACCGCTCGCCCTGGAAAGTTGAGTTGGAGGGTATCATAGAGTTGCCCACAGCTATTTGGGGTTAAAGACTTGCAAGTTATGAATTCAATCGAGAGAGCCATGCATATCAGCAATATAATCATGCACGACTGCTATTGTTAACAGCAACTTACAAGGTGCTGGCCCGACTCATCCAGGATCCCGCCGGCCGCGGACGCGTAGTTGACCCCTCCGAGCATCCTTGCGCCGGTGAGGTACGGCGTGGCGTACGGTGGGAGGTACGCGATCCCCAGTAGCTCGCACAGGACATCCACGATGTTCCTGCCGTTGGAGAACCGACCCGATGGCCCTTGGAAGTCGATGCCGTATGGGTAGTAGTTGGCCTTGGCCATGGAGCTGAGGTAGTTGTTGTTGCCGTCGTCCACCAGGGAGTCTCCGAACACGAACATC
This sequence comes from Alisma plantago-aquatica, assembly GCA_963693085.1. Classification (NCBI taxonomy): domain Eukaryota; kingdom Viridiplantae; phylum Streptophyta; class Magnoliopsida; order Alismatales; family Alismataceae; genus Alisma; species Alisma plantago-aquatica. Next base: position 675,752,594 of record OY856411.1, read on the forward strand.
GCCGGGACGAGACCGGCCATAGCCTGGCCGGCAGGAAGCAGGGTGATGGTCACAAGCTGGAAGAGGAAGAAGCGCATGATGTACAGGCGATTGTCCGAGGATCTGCAGGCCATTTCTAAAGGTGACGACGTACTCGACCAGAGAGTAGTGACAGCTATGAATGTGAGTTCCTTGCCTATGGTTATATAGAGAGGGAGATGAGGCTAGGGAAAGCCAAAAAGTGAGGCGATCGTGATCTCAGTCTCTCAGAAGTTTTTCACTAGTGTGTTTAACGCGGGTTCAACGCGCTTTCCTTTTAGTGACCCATGCAGAGCTCGTCTCTCCCGTCGAGGAAAACGCATGCATATGTCCGCGCGCTGCATGTAGTTCTGGGTTTACAGTGTAACGGCCCGTTTTTGCAGCATTGCTTGTCTAGCGGGAGGCAAAAGCGAGGTGATCATCGTGATCTCAATTCTCAATCCTTTTGCGAGGGTGTTCGACGAGATTTTCTTTAATGAATTGTTTCAAACACTCATCTCATCTCTCCGGACCGCATGCAGCATGCTTGTCCACGCGCAGCATGTGGTCCGCAGCTTAATTTTGCAAGCACAGCGCGAGTTTGTCAATAGGTGCGTCTTTGCTTTGTGGATCAAGCAATATATGATGCCAACTAAATTATTCTTGGAGGAAAATCAAATTAGATTAAATGGGGTAAGGAGTATTGCAGGAATATTGCAGGAAGGTAGCTAAGAATTCAAGAAACACATCCATGAACAAGAGTAAGGAGATACCCATAATTAGATTAAATGGGGTAAGGAGTATTTATGTGGTTGGTAGGCCTCGGTGGCTACTGCCAAACCATGTTAATGGAATTAACCACTTACGATAATACATGCTTTGTCTATTTTCTAGTGCAGTGCATTTTTCGGTCGACAAAGCAGAGTCTTCATATGTTGATGAGACAGAGGCATTGTCTATTGATAGGATTATCTTATTGTTGTGCGTCCATAGTCTCATCAGTTTACATGGTAGTAATCTCGTTGGTTGACGATCGCTCCAGTGAGCATGTGATGGACTTCTATCAGTTGTCAGCTCATCGATTTATGAGGCAATAACTTTGATGGTCGATGGTCATCAGCTGACTGACCTTCTGTTGGTAGACCATCGGTTTGTCAACAATTTAACTAGCTAATGACTTCACTTGCCGATGGAATTCTCATTAAACCAAGGCCATCCTTTTTGTACATATTTTCATTGAGGATCAACGACTGATGGAGATCTCAAATTGATTCCCAAGTTTGAGGATTTCCCTAAATAATGCAAAGCACTTTTCTAGTGGAAAATTGAAAACCAGTGTATCAAAATATAAGTATAACGTTAATTATAAGAGTGAAAAGATGCAGAAATAGGCACATAAATTTAAAAAATGTGTTGTAATCAGGTTCTATATAGGGAATTATTAAGTTAAAGTGTTCTTATTTATTTTTTTCCTAAATAATATTCCATCAATGGAAATACTTCAAGTTATAGTTCACTTTTTAAAAGTATCACTTAATTCGGCGTTATTAGGTGTTTTCATCTTATTTTTGGGTCCGCCAAGTATGTTATCCTCTTTTTATAAATTTTCAAAATGATTCGTACATATGAGATTTATAAACATGAGAGATTTAAAAAATATGACAAAACAAAATAAAAAGATTATAGAGGGAAGTTTTATGTATATTTCTTTGTGATGAGCCATACACTTTCAATAGAATTCTCTCTACCTTCAAATATTGTTTTGTTTCTCTCTTTCTAAACCCTATGAAAAATTCCAAGAACAATGATGTGATTCAAGTTAAGACGGATGAGGTCACATCTCAGATAGAAATAGGACTACGAGGAACATGCATGTCTTTATAAGCATTATTCCACTACATAAAAAATATATGAAGTTGAAAGAATGTGTTGTAGATCTTCAGTAGCCTCCTTGCCGAGAATACAACATGAGGGAAACTAAAACTCCCTAATATGAAATGAGCTTGGTTTAGTAATTAATCCAAAAAGAACTGCCACCCTATTAGAATCTACCTCCTATTCTCCATGCTTCTTCAAAAACCGAGTATCAATGTTGCTTCCAGTCACATTCCATAAGTCTTTGACTTTATAAATTCCTTCCCTCATAGAAACAAAGAACCTAGTTCATTAAAGTTAGGAACAATCACTTCTTTTCAAGTAATTAACAACAGCGGTTAATTGTTTTAACTTTAAAAAAAACACTAGTCATTTTGAAAAAGACTTTACCTCATAGCATGCTCTCCTTTTTCAAGTTTCAAGATAGAACTTGCATTGAAAATAGATTCCACCCAACAATCAAGGGGTATCTCTATAGAATATATATTGTTACCCACAAGGAGATCAAAATTAACAAAATTCAAATCCCTATGGTGAAGCATATGCTTCTGACCAAGGAATTTGGTCTAGAAGCATTGAAGGAAACCCTACACATTCAAACCAAATCGCCTATCATGTATCTTCCATGAACCAAAGGAACCCAAAGATTACTTCTTTTGTTGCAGCATGCCACACATTCTTAAGTACACATGCTTGGAAATGTCACTAGCAAACCTAGTCCCAAGGCTTCCTTTTGTAGTCGGTAAATTTGACTCCAAGGAACAATACAAATATCTTTATTGAGATTGGGGCCTCCCTAAAGAAAATCATGATATAGTTTATCAATATCCTTGGTAGTTGAGTTAGAGAGGGGAAATGAAGTGGCTCAATATAAATGTAAGGATGATAAAGTTAAAATGATTAATTTGAATCTATGTATTAAAGAGAGTAGGGTTGTCTTCCATCCATCCAATCTAGCTTTATTCTTTTCCACACACAAAAAAACAAAAGCATCTAGTGTTTTTTCTTAAAATGAAGGTAATCCAATGTAATTGACTAATAGACACTTAGTTTTTATTTTTATGACATTCTCTAGTATGTTGTATTTGAATCTCTATAGGTAGATATCAAAGATTTATTGGTGCATCATCCCATGAATATTTCAAATCCATTGATAATGCTTTGATTGGTCCTTAAACAATTATGATCAACACTAGATAAAAATACCACATCCATAAACAAAACTTGAGAGACAACCATCACATAATAGCCTTTTGTGATACCAATTAGATTTTTCTCATCATTATGAAGAAACATATAAGTAAGCCTCTAATACATATAACAAATAAATATGGCTCTAGAGGATAACCCTAACAAATTCCATAGAGGGACACAATTTCTCTGTGGGAGTTACTCGTAAGAACATAAAAACTAATAAAACAGAAAATTTCTTCTATCCATCTAATCCAGCAAGAAGAAGAGTTCATTTTACTTAATATAGACTTCAAGTTTGACCAATTAAGTTAATTACAAGCCTTTAATAAATCTACAATGTTGCACACCTTAAGGGGAAGATCTCATCATAATGGAATTCAAATTTTATTCACCAGAAGGGTGGCATTGGAGATAGAGTTACCTTTAATGAATGCACATTGTGCCTTATTTATAACCTCAGGTTGAACTAGTTGGAGTCTTGTATCCTTTACATTAGAGATGACCTTGTAAATTACATTTCATAGAGAAATGGGTTCCAATATTTTACATTTGGTACATTGTTAGTTTTAGGTACCAATTAATAAAAGTATTGTTAACCTCCTTGAGCATATGATTACTTTTGAAAATATTTTGAATTTCTTTAATAACATCTTCTCCAATAACACTATAGGTAACTTAGAGAAAAAATGATTAAATACATCTAGACCTTGTTCCTTATTCCTATTAGAACTCGTGATACATTATAAAATTCTTCCTTTCTAACTAGCTGACACACAACACTAATATATTCTTTAGTGAGAGAAGGTAGAATCCAATATATCACATAATATTGAAAGAAATATTAACATTCAATATGTTCTCAAAAAAAGATATAATATGATTCTAACTTATAGATGCTTCACAATAAGGTTTTTCATCAATTTGAATGCAACTTATTGAATTTACTAACCTTATAATTTGAAGGGAAGAGTAAAAGAAATTAGAAGCCATCTCCCTCAATTTCAGTGAGTGAATCCTTGACTTGTTCTTTAAAGACTCTTCATTGTCATAATTGTCATCATATTTCTTTATCTTTTTTAAACACTTCTAAAATATTACATATCTATATGATTATTGTCATCAAATTATTGAAGTTGACAAGCTTTAGCCTCCTTCAACTTATTATTTTTAGTGGCGTTCCCAATAACCTAGTTACTCTAGTTAGTAGGGCCATCTTGACTTTTTTAACTTTTGACATACACATAGGAGTTTTTCAATTGAATTTTTGAAGAAAAAATAAAAATAAAAAATTGCCACTTGAAGCAAAATCTATACCAGAACTTTCAGGTTGTATTGACATTTATATTTTTATGTGTGTTTGCTTTTTAATAAAAATGCCCAAAAAAAATATTATAGTCTCATTGAACCAAAGGAATGTCATATTGAGAATGTTGGTATGTATGTCCAGAGAGACAATCATACAACAATTTTTATGTGTCATCATGTACTTCATTTGATAATAATAAAGGCAATTCCCTCTATTGTGTTTTGTTCAATTAAGAGATAATTATATAACATGATAGATTTCGAAATAATGATGGTTTTCAATGGCATATGTCTTCAGGTTGAGGACCTGAACAATGAGATCATATGTATGATAAGAGTACATACATTATTATTATGTATGTAGTCATATATTATTTTGGAAGAAAAATAGACTAACAACAATAATACATAAGATAAGAATGTGTTTTCATTTATGATAGAGTCTCATTAGACATGATATTGGATATCAAGTCAAGCACGTAGCTACTTGTTAGAGAACAATGTATCAGATAGACCCACCTTGAGAGTGATATATGAAACCATTATATAGTAGTCAGAATCACCTCACAAACTGATAGATGAAGTTATCGCACTCATCACATGTCATTCGTTGAACTTTGACACCATCCAACGTGACCCGAAATAAGGGTTGCCATAAAGGTGGTGCTCAGGTACATTGTGACACATAAAGATTGACTATGAGTGATTTAGATGGGATTTGTCTCTCGTATTAGATTTGATAACCTGGCCACTTGATAAGTGAGACTGAGAAATGCATAGCCATGCTCCTGTGAGTCAATATATGATATTGAGCTCATGTGTATCTCAATAGTCTGCTCCAGTTCAGGAAACATAGATTGAGTATTTAGAGGATGATGATTCCATTCCTTAGATTCAATCTAAATATCTAAGATAAAGGAAACTATCATGATAATACTAATCAAAGATGTAGGTTGAATTTGTTCTCCAACTTTCCAATCACTTGGACAGAAATGATGTGTTGTTATATACCACTCATTGTTGTTGATGACATAATCTAGTTATGAATATTCACTTCCAACAAAATTTGGGACCTATAGGGTCACACACATAAGATGCACCTGAAAAAGAAGTTTACTCATGAATAAGATTTAATTTGGTTAATAAAATGTTTAGGTAATTAACTTAAACAACATTAGCTATCAGTTGCTTGATTGGAGTGTCCATTTGACCGACTGGTGTGTCAATCGATTGACTTGAGTGTCCAGATGACTGACTAGAGAGTCCAATCGATCAACTAGACAACCAGTAGGACTAGGTCAAACGATTGATGTTGGAATAATAATGTGTGTTAATCATTACGATAAAATCTAGTATGTTTACAAATAGGAAAGTAAGCCAATCGACTGACAGGATGGCCTAGTCATCTGATTGGAATGCTATTCAACAAACTGGGTGGTCCAATTGACTAACCAGTGATTTGCATTAGTCGTCAAACCATGTGATATGACCCTTAATACTCCCAGGGTTTGTGAAATTCTAGCCCATCCACTCCTATATAAAGGAGGGTGACCAAGGCTCTCAATAGTCTTATATGACAAGACTCCTCATCTCACATTGTGGTAACATGAGAGTCAGGGATATCTTACCCATAAAAGAGAGAGATGGTCAAAGGGATAAATGTTAACGCTAGCATACTGACAACATGTAGGAACAACTCCCTCCTTCCAACTCTAGAAGAGTGATGTGGGGTTCTCGGTGGTCTGTGTAGACTACATAGAGGCATGGAGATCATAGCCACTACACTAAGAGTTTACCATCAAACACTGTCTGTGGTGCTACACTAGGAGGCCCCTCATTGACTATTGTTTGGGATCTACTTGACAAAGAAGCAGAACTCTACAAGAATTGTCATTAAACATGTTCCAAAATGAGGTATATGCCTTGCACCCTCATCCCAGTTTCATAGTTATTGACATGATTCCTGGTTATCGGGAATGTGGAAAGATTTTTTTCATTTCTACTGACATCTCTCACGTCCCTATTGTGCTATCAAAGCTATGTCAATTTATTATGTTTTCGTATTTGACTGATATGATCAGTTTTGATTTTATCATTTATCTTGTTACATGTGATGTGAATATTTAAATGATTAATGTGAAACCTAATATGTTAGGAAATGTCCCATAGACCCTATAAATATGATATGGTATATACATGCATTTATATGTGATGCTTTAAAACTTTTTTATGGTGTATGTATGTGTGGTTATGGCCAAACCCCTTGAATTGTATGTGTGGTTGTGTGGTTTGTTTCCTACCTCTTTGAAATTCAATTTGTATATTGAGCATTCCTCTTATTTCTCTTTATGTAATTAACCCTAACCTCCTCTGCTCCTGTCAAATGTAACTCAATGTATTCTCCTTACACAAATATAATGTATAGATGGGATTAGCATTGGTTTCATTTTTGGCAAGAAGAAGGCATTCTGACCAGGCGAGTAGGCTGACTGGGAGTCGAGTCAATTGACTAGAGGACCAGAAGAGACAACTAGTCAAATGGATGCCATGTCGGTCAACTGGAGGAGTCCATCCATGTGCTTGATCCAAAAGGCATCTAACTGACCAATGGTGAACCAACCAACTGATAGGAGATTACCTGATCATCTAAAGGGTCTAGTCGATCAACTGGCATGTTCCCAACACAAATCTTTTCTAGTACCCATTTCTACATGTGATGCCAACATAGACTTTTTCTATTACAAGTTGCTACACGTGATGTATGACCTTAGGTGGATAGCAATTATTTGTGGTTCCAAAGAATTGTATTAGTGTGGCCATAATCATCGCTCATGTAATTGTGATTGCATGTTTTATTTGTGAATATAGTATGTATATGATACATATTATAAGTGTGTGAGAATCGGATATGTATATGTATTTATATAAACAGTTCCTAAATAAATAATAGGTCTTAGATGCTTTCCATAAGGAGCACACATGAAAAGCTTGAACACCTAAGCATGGGGACGTCAAAGTGTGGTGTGTCATCTATTTCATAGAAGTGTGATGGTAGTTATGTGGGTTTACCAAATAAGGGTGCTTTTATATGGTGTTGGCTTTTGGGTCAAGCTTAACAAGGTGACCTTAATAGGAATAAGTGCATAGAAGCATACAAATGTGTTGGGTTTTAGGGGAGGTAGAGAAGGCAACAGAAAGAAAAATTTTCTCCTCCCCAAACCCAAAACAAGGAAACGCGTCAACATCTATACAATAGGAAAGGATGGTTTGTGGAATCATACCTTGTCCCGAGGCTTGCTCGGCGACAATACCTCACGCCTTGTGCGGTATTCACCTCTAGTCTTGGACGGTGTCTGTGCATCTCCTGGTCGCACCGAGACTGTCGACTCCTGGTCTCACCGGGACTGTCGGGATTGACAGTTGTCCTCCGAGCGGCAAAAATCTCCCGCCTATGAAGTAGTCCACACGGACCACCTGGAAGTCCAATCTCCTTGTCCCACAAGGAATTAGAAGGAGTCTCACCCTCCTGTCGGCATACTAGTCTCTGACACACTCTCCTGCCACCAGTCACTTTCTACAGTTGTCTTTCCCTTACTGTGCCTCCCTTATCGGGTAGCACTTGCTCGGGCTCTCTCAGTTACCAAAACCAGAGAGAACGACAACTTTACAGAGCAACTGTTTGCACTGAGCTATTTTTTTAGAAGCCCCCAATACCCCTATATATACAGGAGGGTCATGGGACAGGGTTCTCTATCTCGGGCAATGCGGGACTAAAGCAGCAGTAGAAGGGTTCGAGATTTTCCACAAAAACAACCAACTGTGTGACCTGAACCGATCGTTTCATTTCTGAAACAGTCGGTTGGGGACCTGAGCCGGTCAGTTGACACCTCAACTGATCGGTTGGGACCCATGAAACGGTCGGTTCACTTCTGAACCGGTCGGTTCGTGGTCCTGATCAGTTCCCGGTTGACTTTTCCTCTTTTGTTTCAAATTGGTACCAAATACCAATCCTTGTTCCAATCAAATTGGGCAAGTGAAATGAAAAGATATTTCTCACCAATCTTACTTTCCCAACTTTATAAGTTGTATCACGTACACATCCTTGTTTTATTCCTCATAGGAATGCGGATTTAGTATCCATATGCCAAATGTCTTAGTCATTAAGTTGCAATCAACAAGCATCATCCTTCTCAAAATGTTATCCATGTGTCTTAACACTTAAGACTCATTTGCACTTATGGATTTACATCTGATGGGTGCTGCTATCAAGGTCATACCTTATGGCTTACATGGAAGTCATTTAGGATGTAATGGTCATCTACCATAACTCAAAATTTGGTTCCTCTCATTCATCTAGATAGTTGACTCATCACATGATCAACTCATCATATAGATGATCGAGATGTATCTGTCATGGATATAAGAATTCACAACTCCTTGTGATTCTTAATGTCCTTTATTAGTGTGGGGTATTCTTTATTTAAGAAGAATTTAATTATTTGATAATAATTCTCTAACTCCTTAGAGTATGATTCCTTCTTGATTTAGACATCACCATGTCTTAATCATGAGTTCACTATGATACATTATCATAATCACTCGTAAGTATCTCAAACATTTGGTCCAAGTATTTCATTCATTGATCTCATTAACACTTTACCAAATTCATACTTCATCTATGATATCCTTGAACATTTCAAGATATTCATATTGGTATTTCTTTAAACACCATTTGAAGTATTAGCATGTATTCCAATAGGTATGTAAATACATCACATGTATTATACCTAATAGGATAATCATTCTCCCACTACCTTTAGTGAATATTGATTAATCATGTCCAAGATATTCATGTCTCTTACTGGTTCTCAAACCAAAAGAGTCTAGATTTATCCATCACATGGAAACTAGAATGAATTTCTCATGATTGATGCTAATTTGATTGTTTGAGTTATCTATAACTTTTAGGTATCATTTTATCTTATGCATATCAAATACCACAAGATAAACAAGGCATTGCCACAAAGATCATATCTTTAAAAGATTGAAACATCAACTTTATTAATTGCCATCATTGTCATACAATATGCAAAAATAAAGTGTTTCTATCTATTGGCAAATACAAAATAATAGTTCATAACTGTATTACATGCCTTCAAGGCTGAAAAGTAAACTAAAGTACTCCTATATATGGCGGAAACACTTGCCCCATTTATTGAGTGCTTTACACTTTACATCTTGGTATCATATACCTCAAAAAGTGTTACAAGTTTATTTTCATGACACCTTTAAGTAGAGACCTCTGTCGCCTCCTTCTTCTTTTGTTCTTTCAGATAGAGAGGACAATTCCTTTTACAATGTCCTGGCTTTTGACAATGGTGGCAATTTCCTTTCTTGGTCACGCCTCCCTTGGCCTTGAGAGTTGAAGACGCCTTGGCCTCCTAGCTAGCATCAGAACTGTTCTTAGCTTTGCCCTTGCCCTTGCGCTTGGACTTGACTTTCTTGCTCATGATCACCATCACAGACTTAGGCTTGTCCTTCTTCATCTGTGTCTCGGCTATCCTCAACATGCCCAACAACTCTGACAGTGGCCTATCAAAGTTGTTCATGTTGTAGTTCATCACAAACTGACTGTAGGATTCTGGCAACGATTGCAGTACCACGTTAGTAGACAACTCTTGGCTCAGTGGAAATCCCAGTCTTGTCAAGTTCTCCACATACCCAATCATCTTGAGTGTGTGAGGACCAACTGGATCTCCTTCTGTCGTGACGCATTTGAACAGTTCCCTTGAGACATCATATCTCTCTTACCGTGCTTGATCTTCATACATGTTCCTGAGATGTTGAATCATCTCAATGACACCCATGTTCTCATGTTGTCTCTGCAACTCATGATTCATGGAGCAAAACATCAAGCACTTTGCATCAATGGCATCATCAGAATGCTTCTTGTAAGCATCCCTTTCTGCCTTTGGTGCATTGGGAGTAGGTTCCTCTAGAATTGGAGTATCCAGGACATAGAGTTTTCGCTCTTATGTGAGAATAATTCTCAATGTCCTATACCAGTCGTCAAAGTTTGTCCCATTCAGCTTGTCCTTTTCAAGGACCGATCGCAAAGAAAAGTGATTGTTGTTTGTTGCCATTTGTACTACAAAAGGAAAATATGCAATTTTAGTCCAAAACTCAATTTTCACTTATTTTATTGATTTGAAAAGTTTGACGATAAAATTAGGCCTTCAATTAATTATCGCTCCCATTATTTTAGTTCAAATTGATAGCCCTCACCATCAATTCATAAGATCGCAGTGTACAACCTCCTAGTGGGCAATATCCTGAAATCCTCTAAGTCATGGACCAGCTTGGGTTGTCACCCACAACTTAGATCTCTCAGGTAGGCAACTTTTTCCAATTGCATCATATGCAACTCTTGATAGGATGTCATATGCAACTCCTTGCCATGAGCATCTCCATGCCTCAAGGTTCTAGATCCTATCTAGGTCACCTTGTTAAGTCCGACCCAAAGCCAACACAATGAATATGCACCCTGCTTGGGCAGACCCACATATCCATCCTTCACGCTTCCACGAGATAGACGGTGTACCACGCTTGGGCGTGCCCACACTTGGTCCATCAAGCTTTTCGTGTGTGTCGCATTTGGAAGGCATCTAAAACTTAATATTTAATGAGGAATTTGGTTTTTATATACATATACATATCCAATCACCACAATATATAGTACGTATCATATACATGCTATGTCCCACAGAAAACATGCAAAATGATAAAAGCGATGATTATGGCCATCCTAATGTGATTCCTCGAGCCAAGAGGAATCACGGTCATCTAGGTCTACATCACATGCAACCTATACAAGATGAACTCTGTGTTTTGCCTTTCTGGGTTTGATCAACTCATCACATGATTGATCGGCTCGCCATTAGGCCGATCGGCTGGGTGCCACCAGCCGATCGGTTGGCTCCTCCAACCGATCGGTTCGCCTGGTATTCATGCATCTCATCATGGCCGCTACCCGCTCATCTCACTCCTCGAACCAGTCATCAACTGATCGGCTCACTCCTTGAATCGATCGTCTTGAACGTCAACCGATCGGTTCATGCCTTGAACCGATCATCTCAGCTGTCGTCAGGATGTCCTCCGTTCTTTGACATAATAGGAAATAAAATTCTATCCTATTTTACATTATAAAAAGAGAAACCTTGAGTTACATTTGAGGGGAGCAAAGGTAGGAAAGAAATCTCAAATTATTTCGAGTTACATCAGGAATAGGAGAAGGAAGATCGGTGCACAGACCGAGATGCAAGAAACCACATAAAACCATAAACATATAGGGTTTATTGGCCATAACCACGTTATACATCCACCACAAAACTCATTTAAGGTCGACGCATATCGAGTGCATTCATAATACATATCATATATGTAAATTGGGATTTGTGGATTTAGGATTGGACATGCATAAAGCCAATTTTATTTGCATCATATGCAATAAATAAAGACGACAAACCAAAATTGATCATATCGATAATCCTAAAGTATAGAGAAGTTGACGTGGCTCTGATACCACTGTTGGGTTTTAGGGGAGGCAGAGAAGGCAGCGGAAATAAAAAATTTCTCCTCCCCAAACCCAGAACAAGGAAATGTGTCAACATCTATACAATAGGAAAGGATGGTTTGTGGAATCATACCTTGTCCCGAGGCTTGCTCGGAGACAATACCTCACGCCTTGTACGGTCTTCACCTCCAGTCTTGGATGGTGTTTGTGCAGCTCCTGGTCACACCGGGACGGTCAACGCTTGGTCTCACCGGGACTGTCAGGATTGACAGCTGTCCTCCGAGCGGCAGAAATCTCCCACTTCTGAAGTAGTCCACAGGGACCACCTGGAACTCCAATCTCCTTGTCCCACAAGGAATTGGAAGGAGTCTCACCCTCCTGTCGGCGTATTAGTCGCCGACACACTCTCCTGCCACCAGTCGCTTTCTGCAGTTGTCTTTCCCTTGATGTACCTCCCTTATCGGGTAGCACTTTCTCGGGCTCTCTCGGTTACCAAAACTAGAGAGAATGACAACTTTACAGAACAACTGGTTGCACTGAGCTATTTTTTTAGAAGCCCCCAATACCCCTATATATAGGAGGGTCATGGGACAGGGTTCTCTATCCCGGGCAATGTGGGACTAAAGCAGGAGTAGAAGGGTTCAAGATTTTCCACAAAAACAACCAACTGCGTGACCGGAACCGATCGTTTCATTTCTGAAACGGTCAGTTGGGGACCTGAGCCGGTTGGTTGACACCTCAACCGATCGGTTGGGACCCATGAAACGGTTGGTTCACTTCTGAACCAGTCGGTTCGTGGTCCTGATCAGTTCCTGGTTGACTTTTCCTCTTTTGTTTCAAATTGGTACTAAATACCAATCCTTGTTCCAATCAAATTGGGCAAGTGAAATGAAAAGAAATTTCTCACCAATCTTACTTTCCCAACTTGCTCGGTTGGACCAGTTGAGTCGATCAATTCAACACTTGAACTGGTCATTTCACCCTATCCATGAGTCGATCGACTCACCACCTGAGCCGATCGGTTCACCAACCTCAGCCGATCAGTTCATCTCATGAGCCGATCAGTTGGGAGTGCATATTGTGCAGAAATAGTCAATTGCAGTTTCAATCAATCCGATACTCTAATCAATCGGTCCAACACCTTGAACACTATGATACTGAGACTATCAATTGATTGAGTGTTTAATTGAACTACTAAACACCTTTAGTAATCAATCTAAGTATTGTTTGTTGACAAAACTCCTCTTCCAGGTTAAATCCTATGTGTGTGACCCTACAGGTCCTTTTTCACGTTGGCAGTGAAAGTCCATAACACTTATGACTTCACAAGCAAAGAGCGGGGCCTAGTCATACATCAGTGCTACCCAAGTGAAAAAGAAATTTGGAGAACAACTTTCAATCCTACAATATGTGAATGGTGTTACAGTGAATGTATAATTCCTTTGTCACTGATATCCCGAATGAACTCGAGGCATGGAACAGTCATCCTGTCAACGTTCATTCACTTTCTTGATCTCAGAGAAGATTGGAAGAGATGTGTTATGACATTAGTATCACATACTGATTCACACATGCGTGCATGCCTATCTCAATCCTACTCATCAAGTGGCCATGGATATCAAACTCCCTCAGGAGGGACAAATCCCATATCTATCACTCACCCCTCAAAAGCCCCATGTGTCAAAGCCACCCAAACATCACCTTTATAACAACCCATGTTTCAGGACTGCGTTTGATGATGTCAAAGTGTGCCCAATGACATGTGTTGAGTGTAGAGATTTTAGGTCATAGAATTACACTCACCACCATCACTGTGAGTACTGACTGTGACTACCATGTCATGGTTCCATGTGTCAAACTCACGGTGGGTCTGTCCGGTACACTTGTTCTCTAACAAGTACCTATGTGTTTGGTTTGATATCTCTATATCATGACTAATGAGATTCTATCATCAACCAACACCACAATCTAGTCTTGTGTGTCATTGCTGTCTATCTACCTTCCACAATGACATCCAACTAGGGACATAACAAGAATGTACAAACTCGTAGCATCTGTATGATCTCATTGTTCAGGTCCTTAACCTAAAATCATACATCATTGAGTACTGTCATTCTCTAGACATTCAATCTGTTCTATCACTATCTCATATGACTGAACCAGAAAGAATTGGAAGCTTGCCTTTGATGTTTATCAAATCAATCTTAATGTATCCCACCAATCATCCCATGATTGGCTCTCAGGGCATACATACCAACAGACTCCCACTTGCACTGCGAGCCAATCACCCTTGAATCATATTCATAGTGATCTTCAAACATGTCCAACATGTTACTGTGCTCTAGTGCGAACATAGTGAGTTATGGCAACACCTTGCCAAAGTCAGTTTTTAACTGCATGTCTTTCATCTCTTCGTTGTACGTCACACGTATGAGATGGAGTTGTCGTAATATGCGATCTAGTAATCCTTTGCTAACCTTTAGCCACATTGCATGATCAAGGATTCCATACTTGTCATCAATGACCAAAATATCTATAAGTTCATCTCATGAACTTCCAGATCCATACAATATCCACTATTGTTCTTTAACACACGGATACTCGGCATTTCCTTTTAAATGGCTTTATTGGAACGTTTCCAATAATCAACAAACTTTCACTTTATATATCCCATATATATTTTGTGATTAATTTTCTATCTTTTCGGAAGTTCACATCAATGTAACTCTTTACATCAAACTCTTCCTTATCTCCATAGAACTAGCACTTCACAAGTACTTATCAAGTTCTTATGGTTTCCAGTAACCTTTATTGGAAGTAGACAGACATCCACTCGTTATGTACCACATACGAGCTATCAGGATGAGTACATCATATTGTCATTTCCTACATACAAGATGATGAATGCATTTTGTTCTTGTCATGTCCATACATGCAAGTTGATGGGATGATTACATACATGATAGATCCATATATATTCTTAGTGTTCCCATTCTTTATAAGAATTGGACACTTGGCCTTGGGATACTATCTCCATGTAACATGGACAAGTTTTCTCCCACTGAATCTGTGTACACTGAACCCTGCAGTATAGATTTTCAATGTATGCTCTCTCTCTTTTCAGGTCAAGAGGATTTCGAGAACTATCTCTATAGATCTCTATTCCAATCACATAGGAAACATCTCTATCTTCCTTAAAGATAATTTCCACTTTTGGATTTCCATTCTAGAACATTTCCATTTCACATCAACATGTGGAATGTGAATACGCTCCCACTAAATCACAAATCCTTATTTATCTTTGACATATCAGTCAAACCCTTTGACTATATTATCAAAGTAAAGATCCAATTCTGAGTTGCTTGTACTCAATCAATCACGTTGATTAGTCCATTGTAACTTATAGACTTCATTTGCATTAGTGGATTCATAAACCTTATAAGTTGTTTCATGTATACATCCTTATTTTATTCCTCATAGGAATGTAGTTTTAGTATCCATATGCCAAATGTCTTAGTCATTAAGTTGCAATCAACAAGCATCATCCTTCTCAAAATGTTATCCATGTGTCTTAACACTTAAGACTCATTTGCACTTATGGATTTACATCTGATGGGTGCTACTATCAAGGTCATACCTTATGGCTTACATGGAAGTCATTTAGGATGTAATGGTCATCTACCATAACTCAAAATTTGGTTCCTCTCATTCATCTAGATAGTTGACTCATCACATGATCAACTCATCATATAGATGATCGAGATGTATCTGTCAAGGATATAAGAACTCACAACTCCTTGTGATTCTTAATGTCCTTTATTAGTGTGGGGTATTCTTTATTTAAGAAGAATTTAGTTATTTGATAATCATTCTCTAACTCCTTAGAGTATGATTCCTTCTTGATTTAGACATCACCATGCCTTAATCATGAGTTCACTATGATACATTATCATAATCACTTGTAAGGATCTCAAATATTTGGTCCAAGTATTTTATTCATTGATCTCATTAACACTTTACCAAATTCATACTTCATCTATGATATCCTTGAGCATTTCAAGATATTCATATTGGTATTTCTCTAAACACCATTTGAAGTATTAGCATGTATTCCAATAGGTATGTAAATACATCACATGTATTATACCTAATAGGATAATCATTCTCCCACTACCTTTAGTGAAGATTGATTAATCATGTCTAAGATATTCATGTCTCTTACTGGTTATCAAACCAAAAGAGTCTAGATTTATCCATCACATGGAAACTAGAAATGAATTTCTCATTATTGATGCTAATTTGATTGTTTGAGTTATTTATAACTTTTAGGTATCATTTTATCTTATGCATATCAAATACCACAAGATAAACAAGGCATTTCCACAAAGATCATATCTTTAAAAAATTGAAACATCAACTTTATTAATTGCCATCATTGCCATACAATATGCAAAAATAAAGTGTTTCTATCTATTGGCAAATATGAAATAGCAGTTCATAATTGTATTACATGCCTTTAAGGCTAAAAAGTAAACTAAAGTACTCCTATCTATGGTGGCAACACTTGCCCCATTTATTGAGTGTCTTACACTTTACATCTTGGTATCATATACCTCAAAAAGTGTTACAAGTTTATTTTCATGACACCTTTAAGTAGAGATGTTTGTCACCTCCGTCTTCTTTTGTTCTTCCAGATAGAGAGGACAATTCCTTTTCCAATGTCCTGGCTTTTAACAATGGTGGCAATTTCCTTTCTTGGTCACGCCTCCGTTGGCCTTGAGAGCTGAAGACGGCTTGGGCTCCTGGCTAGAATCAGAACCTTTCTTAGCTTTTCCCTTGCCCTTGTGTTTGGACTTGCCTTTCTTACTCATGATCACCATCACAGACTTAGGCTTGTCCTTCTTCATCTGTGTCTCGGCTGTCCTCAACATGCCCAACAACTCTGACAGTGGCCTATCAAAGTTGTTCATGTTGTAGTTCATCACAAAATGACTGTAGGATTCTGGCAACGATTGCAGTATCACGTCAGTATCCAACTCTTGGCTCAGTGGAAATCCCAGTCTTGTCAAGTTCTCCACATACCCAATCATCTTGAGTGTGTGACGACCAACTGGATCTCCTTCTATCATGACGCATTTGAACAGTGCCCTTGAGACATCATATCTCTCTTGGCGTGCTTGATCTTCATACATGTTCCTGAGATGTTGAATCATCTCAATGACACCCATATTCTCATGCTATCTCTACAACTTGTGATTCATAGAGCACAACATCCAGCACTTTGCATCAATGGCATCATCAAAATGCTTCTTATAAGCATCCCTTTCTGCCTTTGGTGCATTGGGAGTAGGTTCCTCTAGAATTGGAGTATCCAGGACATAGAGCTTTCTCTCTTGTGTGAGAATAATTCTCAATGTCATATACCAGTCATCAAAGTTTGTCCCATTTAGCTTGTCCTTTTCAAGGACCGGTCGCAAAGAAAAGTGATTGTTGTTTGTTGCCATTTGTACTACAAAAGGAAAATATGCAATTTTAGTCCAAACTCAATTTTGACTTATTTGATTGATTTGAAAAGTTTGACGATATAATCAGTCCTTTAATTAATTATCTCTCCCAATATTTTAGTTCAAATTGATAGCCCTTACCATCAATTTAGAAGATCGCAATGTACAACCTTCTAGTGGGCAAGATCCTGAAATCCTCTAAGTCATGGACCAGCTTGGGCTGTCACCCACAACTTAGATCTCTCAGGTAGGCAACTTTTGCCATTTGCATCATATGCAACTCTTGATAAGATGTCATATGCAACTCCTTGCCATGAGCATCGCCATGCCTCAAGGTTCTAGATCCTATCTAGGTCACCTTGTTAAGTCTGACCCAAAGCCAACACAATGAATATGCACCCTGCTTGGGTAGACCCACATATCCATCCTTCACGCTTCCACGAGATAGACAATGCACCATGCTTGGGCGTGCCCACACTTAGTCGATCAAGCTTTTCACGTGTGTCGCATTTGGAAGGCATCTAAAACTTAATATTTAATGAGGGATTTGGTTTTTATATACATATACATATCCAATCACCACAATATATAGTATGTATCATATACATTCTATATCCCACAGAAAACATGCAAAACGATAAAAGCGATGATTATGGCCATCCTAATGTGACTCCTCGAGCCAAGAGGAATCACAGTCATCTAGGTCTACATCACATACAACCTATACAAGATGAACTTTGTGTTTTGCCTTTCTAGGTTTGATCAACTCATCACATGACTGATCGGCTCGCCATCAGGACGGTCGGCTGGGTGCCACCAGCCGATCGGTTGGCTCCTCCAACCGATCGGTTCGCCTGGTCGCCGTGCATATCATCATGGCCGCCACCCGCTCATCTCGCTCCTCAAACCGGTCATCAATCGATCGGCTCACTCCTTGAATCGATCATCTCGAATGTCAACTGATCGATTCATGCCTTGAACCGATCGTCTCAGCTGTCGTCAGGATGTCCTCCGTTCCTTGACATAACAGGAAATAAAATTCTATCCTATTTTACATTATAAAAAGAGAAAACTCGAGTTACATTCGAGGGGAGCAAAGGTAGGAAAGAAATCTCGAATTATTTCGAGTTACATCAGGAATAGGAGAAGGAAGATCAGTGCACAGACCGAGATGCAAGCAACCACATACAACCATACACAGATACAGTTTATTGGCCATAACCACACTATACATCCACCACAAAACTCATTTAAGGGTGATGTGTATCGAGTGCATTCATAATACATATCATATATGTAAATTGGGATTTTTGGATTTAGGATTGGACATGCATAAAGCCAATTTTATTCGCATCGTATGCAATAAATAAAGGCGACAAACTAAAATCGATCATATCGATAATCCTAAAGTATAGAGCAGTTGAGGTGGCTCTGATACCACTGTTGGGTTTTAGGGGAGGCAGAGAAGGCAGCGGAAATAAAAAATTTCTCCTCCCCAAACCCAGAACAAGGAAACGTGTCAATGTCTATACAATAGGAAAGGATGGTTTGTGGAATCATACCTTGTCCCGAGGCTTTCTCGGCAACAATACCTCGCGCCTTGCACGGTCTTCACCTCTGGTCTTGGACGGTGTCTGTGCAGCTCTTGGTCGCACTGGAACGGTTGGCTCCTGGTCTCACCGGGACTGTCGGGATTGACAGCTGTCCTCCGAGCGGTAGAAATCTCCCGCCTCTGAAGTAGTCCACAGGGACCACCTGGAACTCCAATCTCCTTGTCCCACAAGGAATTGGAAGGAGTCTCACCGTCCTTTCGGTGTACTAGTCGCCGACATACTCTCCTGCCACCAGTCACTTTCTACAATTGTCTTTCCCTTGTTCTGCCTCCCTTATCGGGTAGCACTTGCTCGGGCTCTCTCGGTTACCAAAACCAGAGAGAATGACAACTTTACATAGCAACTGGTTGCACTGAGCTATTTTTTTAGAATCCCCCAATACCCCTATATATATAGGAGGGTCATGGGATAGGGTTCTCTATCTCGGGCAATGCGGGACTAAAGCAGGAGTAGAAGGGTTTGAGATTTTCCACAAAAATAACCAACTACGTGACCTGAACCGATCGTTTCATTTCTAAAATGGTCAGTTGGCGACCTGAGCCGGTCGGTTGACACCTCAACCGATCGATTGGGACCCATGAAATGGTCGGTTCACTTCTGAACCGGTCGGTTCGTGGTCCTGATCAGTTCCCAATTGACTTTTCCTCTTTTGTTTCAAATTGGTACCAAATACCAATCCTTGTTCCAATCAAATTGGGCAAGTGAAATGAAAAGAAATTTCTCACCAATCTTACTTTCCCAACTTGCTCGGTTGGACCAGTTGAGTCGATCGGTTCAACACTTGAACTGGTCATTTCACCCTATCCATGAGCCAATCAACTCACCACCTGAGCCGATCGGTTCACCAAGTTTAGCCGATCGGTTCATCTCATGAGCCGATCAGTTGGGAGTGCAGATTGTGCAGAAACATTTAACTGCAGTTTCAATCAATCTGATACTCTAATCAATCAGTCCAACACCTTGAACACTATGATACTGAGCTATCAATTGATTGAGTGTTTAATTGAACTACTAAACTCCTTTAGTAATCAATCTAAACATTATTTGTGGACAAAACTCCTCTTCCAGGTTAAATCCTATGTGTGTGACCCTATAGGTCCTTTTTCACGTTAGCAGTGAAAGTCCATAACACTTATGACTTCACAAGTAAAGAGCGGTGCCTAGTCACACATCAGTGCTACTCAAGTGAAATAGAAAGTTGGAGAACAACTTTCAATTCTATAATCTGTGAATGGTGTTATAGTGAATGTATAATTCCTTTGTCACTGATATCCCGAATGAACTCGAGGCATGGAACAGTCATCCTGTCAACGTTCATTCTCTTTCTTGATCTCAGAGTAGATTGGAAGAGATATGTTATGAGTATCACATATTGATTCACACATGCGTGCACGCCTTTCTCAATCCTACTCATCAAGTGGCCATGGATATCAAACTCCCTCAGGAGGGACAAATCCCATATCTATCACTCACCCCTAAAAAGCCCCATGTGTCAAAGCCACCCAATCATCACCTTTATAACAACCCATGTTTCAGGACTGTGTTTGATGATGTCAAAGTGTGCTCAACGACATGTGTTGAGTGTAGTGATTTCAGGTCAAAGAATCACACTCACCACCATCACTGTGAGTACTGACTGTGACTACCATGTCATGGTTCCATGTGTCAAACTCACGGTGGGTCTGTCTGGTACACTTGTTCTCTAACAAGTACCTATGTGTTTGGTTTGATATCTCTATATCATGACTAATGATATTCTGTCATCAACCAACACCACAATCTAGTCTTGTGTGTCATTGATGTCTATCTACCTTCCACAATGACATCCGACTAGGGACATAACAAGAATGTACAAACTCTTAGCATCAGTATGATCTCATCGTTCAGGTCCTTAACCTGAAAGCATAAATCATTGAGTACTGTCATTCTTTAGACATTCAATCTGTTCTATCACTATCTCATATGACTGAACCAGAAAGAATTGGAAGCTTGCCTTTGATGTTTATCAAATCAATCTTAATGTATCCCTCCAATCATCCAATGATTGGCTCTCAGGGAATACATACCAACAAAATGGACTATGGCAAGGAGTTGTGTGTACCATCTATCCAAGAATTGCATAGGATGCAATTGGCAATTGTTTCCTACCTTTATAATTAGTTATAAACGCTAACATAGACTGGGTAATAACTTAGTTATTTTGGATCTTGACTCATTAAAAGATTGCATGTTGTAGTCTTTCAAATTGATGGTGAGGACCATTAACTTGAAGAAAAAGATAGTGGGAGTGAAATCAATTATTGTCCTAATTAATATCGACAATGTTATCAAATCAAATAAAAAAATAACAAATACAAATTTTCTTTTGTAGAAATAAATGAAGGATGCATTCTCATTGTGATCAATCCTTGAGAAGGATAAATTGAATGGGAACAACTTCCATGACTAGTTCAAGCTTTGAGAAACATCCTCACTCATGAGCATGAGCTCTATGTTCTTGAAACACTAGTGTCAAAGGAACCCGCTCCCAATGTGCCTAAGGCTGAAATGGATGCTTACCTGAAGCATGTCAATGATGTCGTAGATGTAAAATACCTTATGCTAGTTTTATGAAATATGAGTTGCATCAACAGCATGAAAAAATGAAAATTCTTGAGATGAGAACACATCTTAAGAATCATGCAAAGCATGAAAGGTATAATGTCTCTAAGGTGTTGTTTGAGTGCAAACTGGCAAAGGGAGATCTAGTAGGGCCCCATGTGCTCAAGATAATTGGGCATGTGAAAAAATTAGAAAGACTAAGATTTCCTTTAGGATAAGAGTTGGCCATAGATATGATTTTGCAATTATTTTCTAAATCATATAGCCAATCATCAACTGTTATTATAGGAACAACTTGGATAAACCATTGTATGGATAGTTTGGCATGTTGATACATACCAAAGAAAGAATGAAGAATGACAAACCCAAATCATGATGGTGATCAATTAAATGGAGTGCAAGGGTGTACGAAAGCTAAGAAAATTTTTGAGGCTACTTTGAAACCCAAGTCTTCTACACTCAAGATGAGGAGAAGAGTAAGTGTAAAAGGAATTTGTCCCTTTCACTTAAAGGAACTACAGAAGAAGAAGAAAGGGGTAGAGATCTCCATTTTAGGTATATACATTATTGAAATAATTTGTGTCTACTTCTTCATCTTGGGTATTGGATATCGAATGTAAAAATCTCACATTTTCTCAAATGTGCGGGATATGAAAAGAAAGGTGAGGTAGAAATGTGTGTTGTAACTGGAGCAAGAGTTGTTTTCACTATAGTTGGAACCTACAATTTATCTTTGTCCACTAGGCTTGTAATAGAGTTAGATAACTTCTATTATGATCCTTCCCTTAATAGGAACATCATGTTTGTATCTTGTTTGAACAAAAGTGGATTCGAATTTCATCTAAATAATGGTCGATGTTCTATTTCAAGAGATGAGATCTTTTATGGCAGTGCCCCTGTGTCCTATGGTCTATAGTTTTATATCTAGAGACAAGCATATATAACATAAATACCAAAAGACTAAAACTTGATAACTCAAATTGAACATATGTTTAGCATTGTTGTCTAGGATAGTAAATGAGAAACACATTTTGAGAATCCATAAAGATGGTTATTTGGACTCTTTTGATTTTGAATCAATAGATACGTGTGAGTCTTATTTGTTAGGCAAGATGACAAAGGCTCATTTCATTGGAAATGGTGAGAGAGAGTGTGTGGTATACTGGGACTTGTACACATTGATGTATGTGGACCTTTTAGAACAAATGCTAGAGGTGGTTGCCAGTACTTCATCACATTTATTGAGGATCTTAGTAGATATGGTTATGTGTATTTAATGAAATACAAGTCTAAATCCCTTGAAAAGTTTATGGAGTTCATGAATGAAGTAGAGAACCAACTTGTTAAAAGTATTAGAATTCTTGGATCTGAGCGAGGTGGAGAATATTTAAGCCAAGAGTTTGAGGACCTTATATGATATAGTGGTATTGTATCAAAGTGGACTCCACATAGAACACCACAGCATAATGGTGTATTAAAAAGAATGAATTGCACCTTGTTCGACATGGTACAGTTAATGATGAGTTTTGTTGATCTTCCAATTTCTTTCTGGGGACATGTTCTGCAAATCACGTTTACACTAAATTTCATACCCTCTAAATCAGTTCAAAATACATCATATGAGAGGACTAGGAAGTGTCTCAATGTGTCTTTTATGAATATTTGGGTATGTGAAGCT
Organism: Alisma plantago-aquatica; assembly: GCA_963693085.1. Classification (NCBI taxonomy): domain Eukaryota; kingdom Viridiplantae; phylum Streptophyta; class Magnoliopsida; order Alismatales; family Alismataceae; genus Alisma; species Alisma plantago-aquatica. Next base: position 675,775,934 of record OY856411.1, read on the forward strand.
TATGTGAGGAAAATCTTTCCTAAAAAACTTGTCCCCATATCAGATAATTGTTATTTTGTTGGATGTCCCAAGGAAACCAAGGGATATTACTTACATAACCCATCTGACAAAAAGAAAATTGTTGCCAGGGATTTTGTTTTTTGAAAAGGAATCAGTGGGAGAAAATTAGAACTCAAAGAGGTTCAAGACCAAAAAGTAAATGTTGAACTTGTAGAGATACAAAAGGAACAAGGAGAGTCACAAATTGTTGTGGAATCTCAAGTTCCTCATTTAACACGGGAACCTCACAGATCTAGTAGGACATGCCTTGAGCCTAAAATATTTTGTTATCTTGTGACCCACGAAGGTGGTGATTTGGTCATAGATATTGAACCAATAACCTACCCAGAAGCTATTGAGGGACTGCAGTCTGAGAAATAGCCTGAGTCCATGAGATCTAAGATGGAATCCATGTACACCAACAAGGCATGGACCTTGTGTTGGTATGTATGCCCAAAGAGGCAATCATACAATGATTGTAATGGGGCATTAGGTACCTGATATGATATTCATAAAGGTAATTTTGTCTATTATGTTTGTCTCAGTCATGAGATGATGACACAAAATATTAGATGTCTAAAGAATGATGTTACTCAATGACAAATGTTTACAGGTTGAGGACCTGAACAATGAGATCATATGTATGATAAGAGTACATACATTCTTGCTATGTCCCTAGTCAGATATTATTGTGGAAGCAAAATAGACAACAGTAATACATAAGACTAGAGTGTGTGTTGGTTGGTGACAGAATCTCATCAGTCATGATATATGATACCAAACCAAACACATAGGTACTTGTTAGAGAGTACTTGTTAGAGAACTATGTACCAGACAGACCCACATTGAGACTGATACTTGGAGACCATGGAATAGTAGTCAAAATTATCTCTCATAGTGATAGTGGTGATCGTGGTTATTAGACATGAAGTCGCTACACCCATCGCTTGTCGTTCAATGTACTTTGACATCATCCAACATGACCTTGAATAAGGGTTTCCATAAAGGTGGTTCTCAGGTGCATTGTTACACATGGGGATTGAGTGTGAGTGATGTAAATGGGATTTGTCCCTCCTACATAAGATTGATACCCATGACACTTGATAAGAGAGACTAAGAAATGTATGGACACACTCATGTGACTTAATATTTGATATTTGAACACATATGCATCTCAAAAAATCCACTCTAGTTCAAGGAACATGGATTGAACATTGATAGGATGGAGATTCCATATCTTGAGTTCAATCTGGGTATCAGAGACAAAGGGAATATACGATCATGATAACAATGATCATGGATTGTAGGTTGAAGTTGTTCTCCAACTTTCTAATTACTTTGGTAGCAATGATGTGTTACTAGATACCACTCATTGCTTGTGATATCATAAGTCAGTTATAGACATTCACTGGTAAATTAGTTTGGGACCTATTGGGTCACGCACATAGGATGCGCCTAGAATAAGAGTTCACTCATGAATATGGTTTAACTTGAGTAATGATTAGGTATTCAATTTAAACAACATTAGTTGTACATTGACTGAATAGGAATTCTAAACCGCCATTTTAGAAATCAACCGCCAGCTCAGAACATGAAATGACCGATTCATAAATGCCATTTTGAAGTGTGAAATGACATGTTCAACTATCATTATGACTGGATCAAGGATTGATATTGACGTCATGTTGTGCATTACTCACATATTAAATTCCAACATAAATGTGAGTAGGAAACATAGTGAAATGATCAATTCAAGTGTTGAACTGATCCTCTCATGTGTGACCAACCGGTTCATGGTTCGTAGGTTCCAGAAAATTCATGATATTTTGTCTCTTGGACTCCTGATCAGACTAGAAATGTTGACCTTGACCCTCCTATACATAGAGGGATATTCGAGGATTTCTAGAGAAACAACAATACTCTCTGACAAGTTGTTATCCTCTCTAGTTGTGGTAACTAGAGAGCCCGAGCAATTCCTACCCATAAAAGGGAGGGACAACAAGGGAGAGACAACACGGGAGAGTGAATCAACCCTAGCAGGTTGACATTCAAATCTTGTTGTCTCTAGTATTACAATGTGTAGTTTCTGGTGGTTTGTGTGGACTATGTAGAGGTGAGTAGGAATTTTCCACCCACTAGTAGGATGTCATCAACTGCCATCTATGGTGTTACACTATGAGGCCATTGTTGACAATTGCTCGAGTGTTGCTTGAAGAAGAAGCACGATGTTCAAAGGATAAGTTGTTGGACTTGCTCCAAGACCAGGTATTTATTAAGACATGGGATTAATAAAAACAAGGGATTATGTGATTCATAGTCTTTTTTATAGATCTATTAAGACATGGGATTAGATGCTTCAAACTCTTTTTGATAGATATTTTTCTCCCCAAAATATGACCCAACTTTTTGGGAAGATTCATAACTTCAAACAACAACTTGATGAATCTTATTCTGAGGCATGGTAGCATTACCAAAATATGCTCAGAAAGGTCCCCCGCCATGGTTTTCATCTCTTTTAAAAAGGTAAAATATTACAATACGATCTATACAAGGAGGGAGGACCACACTTGATAGTGCAGGAGAAGTTTTCTTTTTAAACAATAGGGACAAGAAATGTCAAAAAAATACTAAAGAATATGGCCAAGAATCAATGTTTGGGTGAAGAGAATGAGATTCAAGTTCACTAAAAAGTTTCATGGAGGTGTGAGAAGTAAAAGGGCTCAAGCCACGGGTGATCCAACTTAATAGAAGGTTGGGAGAAATGAACTCTAGTCAATCTCAGGATAATGAAGAGTAGAGCATGTATATAAAAAAATCCTACAACATGAGTTATGATCAACACCCATGGTGAAGTAATCCAAAATTCTCATGGAAAAATTATAAAATCTTTTAGTAGGATCCATCGCAAGTTCAACTCCTCTATAGAACCAACAACATAATGTCTAACAAAATTAGTAGGTCTGAGCAACTTGATGGATTGGACATGTTTGGAAAGTTCATAACTACAAATAGGAGATATCATGCTAAACAAGAAGGGATAAACATAAATAGAGGTCAAATAAGAAGTCTAGAGATGCAAATTTCAATTTATCTATTAATAATGCAGATCTTGAAAAAGCTAGCAACTCATATTTTCTAGGATGTGACAATGTCCCACATAATTAAGACCAAGAGAAATTCATGTTTACTCATAAGGAGAAGGGCAACAAAAGGATGATTCATTCGCACCTACGCTATCTATTTGAAAGTAGAAATCTACTTAGGATGTCACAATGACCCTAGATTCCTTTTCAAATGGGATACATGTCAGTTCAATCTTGAAGAAAACTCTCAATAAGTTGTATATACCTTCAGACAAGCGCAACCCCACACCAATCCATGTAATATATAGTTTGTAGTCTGAAGAGAAAACAAAAAAATTCTAGAAAATTCTTGACACTTTCTGCAAGGGAAAGATCACATAATCTGATATCATATAATTCTAAGGTAATAAGTGCAATTCTCCAAGAAGATCCACCAAAGAGACAAGATATGGGATGTTTCAATATCCAATGTGTTATTGTTTGAAACATGTTTGAGAAAGCATTATGTGACTCTGGGGAAAGCATAATCATCATACCTTTATCTACTTTCAAAAGTCTAAGATTGAAGGAGATGACTAAGACGTGCATAATGATACAGTTGGTAGATGGTTCTAGAGTAAGACATGTTTGATTTGCAAAGATGTCTTAGTGAAAGTATATAAATTTATTTATCCAGTTGAATTTCTCATCATAGACATAAAAGAAACACATGGGTTCAAATTGTTGTTGAGAAGATCGTTCCAAGATACTACTTATGTGATTATTACTATGGGTTGTGGATACCTCACACTAGGAGTTGACAACGAAAGAGTGGATTTTAGATTAACAATTCATCCTTCACCACCCACTCGAGGAAACCCTAGATAATGGAAAGTATTACATCAAACCTAGAGCGTAAAATAAGGGTGCTAGGTGGGAGTCAAACCACTATTTATCTTAGTTAGTTTATATTCATTTGATTTTATTATTTAACTTTGTTTTAGATCATATTTTAAATAATTTTATTTTAATTCATACATATTTAATTTTTGTTGACTCGAGGTCTAAATTGACTAAACCCTTGTTTTGATGATGACTAAACCATTCCAATTAATTGTGTCTAATGTCTCTACTTGAGTGATTTTAGATTATGCATTGACGCACTACAAATGCCCTAACTTGCGCATCACAACTTGGAGAAAAGACAACTCAAAGTCAATACAAGTGAATGATTTTGTAATATTATGTAAATCCATTAGAATCATGTTGTAAATCACTTGTAATGATTGTATGACTTGTAATTAAGCTTTAAAAAAATCAAGAGCACTTAGATCAAATATTTAAGCACTCAAAAGACATTTTCCAAAATTCACATCAGGTTGTTCATAGGTCGAGTTGCAAACTCGACCGATCCTAATTGGATCTTGAAAATGACTTTTGATCGGTTGAGTTTACACTTCACAGAACTCGACTGATCCATCTACTGACCAAAACTGATTTAAGTGAATCGGTCGAGTTACCACATGAAAAACTCGACCGATGGCCTAAATTGGTCGTGTCTTTTAGTGGGATCAGTCGAGTTACCTTTATAGAAACTCGACCGATTGCACTATACGAAAAAGTGCAAAAAAGTGTTTTTAGCCATTGTGGAATTGCAATAAGTGAAAATATATTTGTTACAAGCCACAAAATGGATAGTTTTCATTGTCAAGTGTTCCCAAAGGCTAAGAGGCATCCCCAATTATAAATAGGACCCCTTGGGCTTCATTCCAAGGTTGAGCATTCAATGCAAAACTCTATGTGAGGTTCATATTCTATAGTTGAGTGCTTCCTACAGCCTCCTCTCTATCTCTAAGCTTAATCACTTGCTACATTCATTAGAGTGAGTAGGAAATCTATAAGAGAGCTAGTTCTACATGTATATCTTGTGAGGCTCTCACTTCCACCACCTCCCTATCTCTCATTTCAACAATGAAGATGAAGGTTCTCTCTCTTGTCTAAGATAGGTGAAGAAGAACAAGGGAAGGCGTCCCTTGGTGAAGATCAAGGCTGAAGACTTGGAGCAAGAGTGGGTAAGACCTTGGTGAAGGCAGAAGACTCCTTGCTCAAGTGGGTAAGTCCTTGGTGGAAGCTTCTCCGAGTGAAGATGAAGTCAAAGGCTGAAGATCCAAGAAGAGTGAGTAATCCCTACAAGGCTGAAGACTTGTGTAAGAGTGGGTAAGTCCTTGGTGAAGGCCGAAGACTCATTGCAAGGTGGGTAAGTCCTTGGTAAGGTTGACGACTCTTTTTATTGGATAGGTAAGTCCTTTGGTGGTCATGTATTGTAAGTCTTATGAATGAATATAAGAGTGCAACGGTTAAGAAATCCTAGAGTTTGACCTCTCTAGGTAGTGGACTGACTCACTTCTAGTTTGAAGTGTGAAACCACTCTAAATAGCTTGTCAATTAGTGTATGTTCAATCTCTCTCTCCCTTTCTATGCATGTTTTAGTTACACTTAAGCTTCCTATTTAGAAACCTTATCTTTTTATATATCTTGAAGGTCTAATGAATTTTGTTTAAGTGCATTCATCTCTATTCACCCCCCTCTAGAGCATCAAATCACCCTTCTAGGATCCAACAATTGGTATCAGAGCGGGTCTTCTCCAAACATACTTCTACAAGTAGGAGAAGATGGGTGACTACCAGGGAGGGAGATACTTGATCAATCTTCCAATCTTTGATGGGAGAAATTTCCTCTATTGGAGAAGAAGGCTTCAATTCTACATATCAGGATCAAGTCTTGAGATGTGGCAAATGGTGAACAGTCCATACAAGCTACCAATGACAAATATTGAAGAATGGGATGAGGCTACTTTGAAGAAAGCAACCTTAAATGCTAGAGCCATGCACATCCTCTATGCCTCCATGACCCCCACCGAGTTCAACCAGATTTCTTCACGTGAAACAGTCTATGAGGTATGGAGAATACTATGTGTCACTTATGAGGAGACAGCTCAAGTGAAAGAAAGCAAAATCTACATGCTCAATGGGCTGTTTGAGAACTTCAAGATGGGAAAGGAGGAGAAGATAGCTCATATGTATCATAGGCTCAACACCATTGTGAATGGTCTTGCGGTTCTAGGTCATCATATGTCTAGAGGAGAGATCAACTCAAATATCTTTAGAACTCCTCCCAAGAGGTGAGAACCCAAGGTGACTTCCATTGAAGAAGCAAGGTCTCTTAAGGATATTTCTATTGAAGAGCTCATTGGAAATATACAAGCCCATGAAGTCACACTTGACAAGATAGAAGAAGTTGAAAGATAAGAGGAGAAAGAGCTAAAGAGAATGAAGAAGGATGAAATGAAGGCTCAAAATGAAGCTATTATGGGACAAGCCTCTCCATCCTCTCATGTTGAAGAAGATGTCATGTACTCCAAGGGTAGATTCTATAAAAGCAAGAATTCCTCCTTAATCTGGTGCCTCAAGTGTGGAAAGAAGGGTCACTTCAAGATAGATTATCTGTAAGGAAAGAAGACCCATCATCACAAGGAAAGAGAAGAGAAGAACATCAAGAAGGAGAAATGGCAATCAAGACCAAGTGACTCCTCCAACTCAAGCTCAAATGAAGAATCAAGTGAAGAGTCAAGTGGAATATCAAGCTCTAGTGAAGAAGGAGAATGTCATTTTTCTCTCTTGACATAAACAAGTAAAGACTCAAGTGAGATAAATCAAAATTCTTTAGATAAAGAATCTTTGATTACTATTATTCATGATACTTGTGTCTCTCTTAAGTCTTATAAAAAGAAAAGGAAAAAGCTTGCTAGAATTGTTGATAATATTCATATAGAATTAGATGATCTTGAAAATGTTAATTCTTGCTTGCTTGATGACAAAAATTCTTATCTTAGTCAAGTAGATTCTCTTAAACTTGAAAATGCTAGCTTGCTTGACAATATTAGATTTCTAGAAGCTCAACCTCTTATGCCTAGTTCTAATGAAGAGCATACTTTAATTGTTGATTCTCTCATGCATGATATTTATGTTCTTAGATCTGAAAACAAGGAAAAAGATTTTGTTTTGCAAGGATTAAAATCTGAAAATGGTGTTTATCTTTCTAAGATTGCTTTGCTTGAAACAGAAAATGCCTCCTTGCTTGCTAAAATCAATGTGCGTGAATCTATAGTTCTACTAGTAGAGAGAATAATGTTCCTACTCTTAATATTGATATAGGTTCTTATTTTACTAAATCTCTTTGCTTAGAAAATGATCTTTTGCATGCTAGAGAAAATATAAATCATTTGTCTTCTACTATTTCTTCTCTTATGCATGATAATGATAGTTTGAAATCTTTTTTGCAAAGATTCTTAGTTAGTAAAAGAAATCTTAATAATATCCTACACCATACTACTAAAAAATTGGTAGACATGGTTTGGGGTATGATAGTAGTCAAAGGAACAACAAAGGTAAAGGACCTCTAATATTCCATGGAGAATCCTCTAGTTCCAAGACTATGGGCACATGCAACTATTGCAATGATTTTGGCCATTATTCTAATTGTTGTCCTTTTAGGAAAGCACCCAAGAGCAATAGGACTTGGGTTGCTGAACTAACCCCTCCGGGCCCAAAAATATGATTGGGGGTCATTTCATCTTTCTTCTTATAGGTACTTGCAAATGGATTCACTTGAGATATTGAATTGCAAATTGACTTCTCAATCCACATGAATGAAGAAAGGTGAGATGTGTATGAGGTGAAAACAAGTGGAAAAGAAATGGTAAGCACAAAGGTAATGTTTTTCTTGCTTATAACCAATCCTAACTTGTTTTTTGTCAAGATAGTGTGTACTATACATATGGTCTTTGAGTCAAAATTGGTATTTTGTGTTTCTCATCACACTCTTTCTCAAAAACTATTTCAAATGCTTTTATAGTCCATTACTAACTTGCTTACACATGTTTGGATATGGTTTGTATTTTTAGCATGCCCTTATATATGTTTTTATGAAATATATGTGCTTTTTGACAGTAGCTTTGTCGGTTGAGTTTGTCCTATTTGAAACTCGGCCGATAGACACCAATGGGTGTTGCCAACAGCTGTCATCGGTCAAGTTGTCAATACATAGAACTCGACTGACAACATTGTACGCAGAATATACATTTGGCTTATTGAATGAGAATTTCCCTCTCAACTAGACTTTCTCAGCCAATAGCCTTATTCTTTGGCACTCCCTTTTGGTACCTTTATATATGCATATTTCTATGTTTTAAATTCCCTATCTTGCTTACAACTCTATATCTCTAATTTCTCATATCTATATCTTACAATTACTTGCTTTGAGTTGCTTTGTAGGTTTTGATGATGATCTCCTTGGATATCTTGGTTGTGTCTAAAATTTCTTCCATTATACTCTAACTTGCTACATCTATCTAGGTGTATATCTTGTGTTGATACAACCTTGAGGTTCTTAGTGGTAATCATCTTTTGGTAATGATGCATATGTGTATGCGAGTTATATCCTTGCATGCTTATAAAATTGCATATCTCTTTGCTTGGATATATCTCTACATTTACTCATAGCTTGCTTTATCTTGTGTATCTTTTGGTATCTCTTGCTATGATCTAGATCGTACTAGTAATCCTAACTTGTGATAACATCTACTAGTGGTTCACATACATGTATTTCTAACCTTATTTATAATTGGTATATTTTCTCATCTAGTGGTATTTCACTATATGCTATGCTTGTATCTTGTTTCATACTTACTCAAGCTTGTTCCTTGAATTGTATATATACTATCTTGAGTTGCTTGCATAATTTTGTGATGCAGGGTACATAGAGCTACATTGTATGTAGAAATTGGTGCATTTTTTGGATTTCATGTAGATTTTACTCCAGTTTCATTTTTTTGTGAAAGACTAGTGTTTTTATGCAGAAACTACCTTTTGAGCAAGGCTCATCACAATGCAATGAGTCGTGACACTTGTTGGGCAAATTACGTCATCTTCATGGTCAAAATTATGATTTATGATTTTTCTGCAGCACTTTGTCTTGCTTTTTGGGTTGTTCAAGTGCATGCTTTAACTTGCTTTTCTTTCTATGCTTTGACAAGCCCCTATCTGTGCTCATATACTCTCCTTATATAACTTTTTGTTATCTCCTTTCTCTTAACAAGTGGTGTTTCTTATTTCTTCTCACCCCAACTTTTTAAAATGACAAAGGGGGAGAAAGGTATGTCTTCTTTTGACAAAATAGGGAGAAGGTATGTCTTACATGAAGAGGAGAAGTATGTCCATGTAAGGGGGACAAGGTAAAGGGGAGAAGACATATATGTTTAGAACATATATGAATAGAAGATATAGTATTCTATAAATGTTTTGAAAGCTAACCGTGCAGGAGAAATAGCATCAATTGAGGGCGAGTATGAGAACTCCACTAGCATCAGTTGAGGGGGATCATATGAACTCAATTATATTGAAACTCCTAGGTTTCTCCTAAGGTATGACTTTACTTAAATACTTTCAATACATTTATGGAATGGTTTATCATCTTCAAAATGGGGAGAATGTTGACTCAAGGTCTAAATTGACTAAACCTTTGTTTTGATGATGAATAAACCATTCCAATTAATTGTGTCTAATGTCTCTACTTGAGTGATTTTAGATTATGCATAAACACATTCTAAATGCATTAACTTGCGCATCTCAACTTGGAGAAAAGACAAGTCAAAGTCAATACAAGTGCATGTTTTTGAAATATGATATAAATCCATTAAGATCATGTTGTAAATCACTTATAATGATTGTATGACTTGTAATTAATCTTAGAAAAAATCAGGAGCACTTAGATCGAATATTTAAGCACTCAAAAGCCATTTTCAAAAATTCACATTAGGTTGTTCATCGGTCGAGTTGCAAACTCAATCGATCCTGATTGGATCTTGAAAATGACTTTTGATCGGTTGAGTTTACACTTCACAGAACTCCGACCGATCCCTCTAATGACCAAAAATGATTTAAGTGAATCGGTCAAGTTTCCCCAGGACAAACTTGACCGATGGCCTAAATTGGTCTTGTCTTTTAGTGGGATCGGTCGAGTTACCTTTATAGAAACTCGATTGATTGCACTGTACGAAAAAGTGTAGAAAAGTGTTTCTAGCCGTTGTGGAGTTGCAATAAGTGAAAATATATCTGTTGCAAACCACAAAATGGCTAGTTTTCATTCTCAAGTGTTCCCAAAGGCTAACAGGCATCCCCAGCTATAAATGGACCCCTTGGACTTCATTCCAAGGTTGAGCATTCAATGCAAAACTCTATGTGAGGTTCATATTCTATAGTTGAGTGCTTCCTACAGTCTCCTCTCTCTCTCTAAGCTTAATCACTTTCTACATTCATTAGAGTGAGTAGGAAATCTGTAAGAGAGCTAGTCCTACATGTATATCTTGTGAGGCTCTCACTTCCACCACCTCCCTATCTCTCATTTCAACAATGAAGATGAAGGTTCTCTCTCTTGGCTAAGAGAGGTGAAGAAGAACAAGGGAAGGAGTCCCTTGGTGAAGATCAAGGCTGAAGACTTGGAGAAAGAGTGGATAAGACCTTGGTGAAGGCAGAAGACTCCTTGCTCAAGTGGGTAAGTCCTTGGTGGAAGCTTCTCCGATTGAAGATGAAGTCAAAGGTTGAAGATCCAAGAAGAGTGAGTAATCCCTACAAGGCTGAAGACTTGTACAAGAGTGGGTAAGTCCTTGGTGAAGTCTGAAGACTCATTGCAAGGTGGGTAAGTCCTTGGTAAGGTTGAAGACTCTTTTTATTGGAGAGGTAAGTCCTTTGGTGGTCATGTATTATAAGTCTTATGAATGAATATAAGAGTGCAACGGTTAAGAAATCCTAGAGGTTGACCTCTCTAGGTAGTGGACTGACTCACTTATAGTTTGAAGTGTGGAACCACTCTAAATAGCTTGTCAATTAGTGTATGTTCAATCTCTCTCTCCCTTGCTATGCATGTTTTAGTTGCACTCAAACTTCCTATTTAGCAACCTTATCTTTTGATATATCTTGAAGGTCTAATGAATTTTATTTAAGTGTATTCAGCTCTATTCACCCCCCCCCCCCTCTAGAGCATCAAATCACCCATCTAGGATCCAACAATTTTAATGTAAGAAAATAAGGTGTCATGATTTGTGCTGTCAATGTAATAGGAAGTCAATCATAAAATCTCAATACCACTAACAATCTTGTCGATGGCCCCGACAATGGAAAAATATTAATTGTATAGATATATGGAGAACAAAAATATGAGGAGTCAATTTGTCATACCATTAAGTTACTTATCTAATATAATCATGTAAATAATATTATATAATTATGTTGTACAAATAGTAGCACAACATTGTCCCACTACGCCTACTTCCATCTATCAGTGGTGACACGCTATTTTGCACAAGTACTACCATGCAAATTCAACAGCCAACTTTTGCACCAGTTGTACAAGTGACATGATGGTACCATCATTCCATGTTACTTGCTATACTTTTGACATTAGGATAATGCCAAGTTCAAGCTTAGGGGGAGGAATAGAATGATGCTTCTATATTTATTTCTTGCATCTTTACTATTCATCTTATTTTGCATTTTTCCACATATATATTCGGACCTTTCAAATTTTGATTTATCACTTTATTTTTATGACCACGTCTATCTAGTGTAATTCTAGACAATAACTGAACTTTTAAATTAAGATTGGTCATGTTGACATGGAATTGGATTGTATAAAGATTTGGCATGTTGGAAAATTTTGTACTCTTTAAGCTAATTTTCCCATGTCGAAGAGTGCAATTAATTAGAGGAATTCATTGGTATAGTTGGCTTGAAGACATACTTAATGATTGAAAATCGTAGCTTAACCCTAATGCTTGTGATAGGATGCTTATATTTGAGTCCATACCAACCAAACAATAACATGATCTTCATGCAAACTCTAGAAATAGACTTTAAAGGTTACCCTACAATACAAGTCAATGGGAGAGGAAATATTATGGTTGGAAAAGACTATCTCTTAGTCATGTGATATCATAATCCAAATTATTTTTCTTCCAAATGCATCATAATGCAAGGTAAAAAGCATTTACTCAATTCATTTATTTCTCATTGAAAAAGAAAAATTCTAAGTATATTTTTTTATTTGATCATCTTAGTTTTTCATGATAGATCTCCATATAGATTGCATTTTTCTTCATATTTGCATAATGTATTATCTTTATTTCCCACTTATATTTTTATCCATAAAAAATAGATAAAATGTATATCCTTACTCCTTCTCCAAAGAGAAAAAGTAATGCCCAATCATGACTATTTATCATTGGTAAAATAAGTGGTATACATAAAGAGAAAAATATATTTGAAAAACAAAAAGAAATAAAAAATGGAGAAAAGGGGGAAAAGATTTCCTAATTCAACATCATATCTATCGACACAATGAAAAATGATATAGTGGAGTTCTTATCTATAAGGACATTTTCACCTACGGTCGTCATTAGCATGAGACATTATTTGCATGTATGATATCACCAAAAAGAAAATTAGACATTAGAAGGTATAATTTGCATTACATCCATCATTTAGGCACATTATATTTTGTTCATTACATAAATAATTTGTATTGTTTGTGTGAATTATGTTTTAAAGCCACCCATTCATTCCACCCATTGCTCTACAAGGTAGGATGCATTCATGATTTTTCCCTCATCTATGTTTATTTAGGGAAACTAATTCCATATATTAGAGAAATATAGATAGGGATGTTGCATGGTGCACCAAGTATGTATCCTAGTGGCCATCAAATTTTCCTACTCCAATTTAATTTATTTTCATTGATCTTATTATTGACATTTTTATAAGCAAGATTGATCATTGTAGAGTAGAAACTTGTTTAGTCATTGACGAGGGCTGGTTTGGGACCAATTGGTGAAGGGCAATTAAGAAAATTAAATTCATTGATTTGTCTTGTTACTAGCTCTATCTAACAAATCCAAGAGTGGTGTTACTGTGGACAAGCAACATTCAATTTTAGGATATTGTGATGCATGTAAGTTCATTGTAATCTCAGAAGCTCTTTTGTATGATTTTTATTGATGTTTGTTCTCAAAAGTATATGTTCACATTCATATTGCAAAAAGATAAAATCTAAAATATGTTTTCATGAATATTAACTATTTTAATACATTTAATTCAAAATCAACATATTTTATCTCAATTTCATGAAGCTCTCTAAATTTCATGTTCAAGGAGCACTTTCAGTCAAATTCGGTGCTATTGGCATACAAGACAGTACCACTGACATATCTGAACAAAAGAAAAGTCTCACCAACAAGTTGGTAGCATGCAGACCATTCTCGGTGCCACTGAGAAAAGAGCCTAAAGATCTCATTGACTTCTTAGTCCCACCAGCATCTCAATAGGTGGTAATGACATTCTCCTAAATCAAACACAAATTTAAGCAAGTTAGTGCCATAGAGATTATCGGTGCCACCGACACAAAAATGTGGATTATCAAGATTTTTAACCTGATCTCAACAATCTAGATCTTTTCATAGGCACTAATTCTATAAAACCCAAGGCATATCTTCCATCACAAACACATCGTATGAAGCAGATAGTCAGACCTAGAGCAGAAGGAGGAGAGATGAAAATATGGAAACGTGAATAATAGAGCATATGAGCATCTTCAAGGAGAAATTTTGAAGGCCAAACATCCTTCATGTGTGTACATTCGGATGGGATTTTTGTTATCCACTATTCATTGGTTCCCTCTTTTTATTTTTATATTTTTTTCTCCTCAAAAAATTATTGTGATACCATGTTCAATATGTGGGGCTTATTCCATGTTCTCTAGGATTAGGGAGAAGCCCGATGTTGATTTGTACTTGACAACATTTATCTAGATTTGGTTGCTTTAAAATTTCAATGATAATATGCTTCATTATTCATTATCTATAATATATCACTCTATTCATGCTTTGGATATTTTTTCACTGTGTAAATGGGTTTTAACATTTGAAGAATCATCATTAAAACAATTAATAGCACATTATAAAAGTGTGTTGACATATGTGAGGTTTAAGTATCCAGAGAAAGATCGTTAATATTTAATCTTTTACTTCTTCACTACAAAAGTGTGTTTTTACTAGATTAAATAGTGTCTTATACTACAAAAGTGGGTAACATAATTTACACAACACTAACTCTTTACAATGATTGTTTGTTATTAGAAAGCTTGAGATCAAGTATAAATTGCTCTATCATGAAATGGATTATCCTACAGAATCTCTCTCTCTAATTTCACAACCAACTTTCTTTTTTTGATTTATTGACTACAGATTTTTGCAATCAAACTAACTCAATTCTTTCTTTCAACTTAGTTGATTTGGTCTTACTTAGTAATAGTTTCTAGCTTAATAATTACTTGAGTTTGACACCCAAAATTCAAGATTTAATATTACTTCAATAAGTATATTTATATTTTATGTGCATGGTATGTGCATGTTCTTGGCCCACAATTGAAGTCCACAAATAGTGGCTTTAATGTTCCTAGTAGTGCTCTTTTTATGTAAGTGAATGTAGGGGCTCCCGATGTCATATAGCACGGAGGAGTCCCTTAATCATATTGACATGGGCAACCATGTATAGAATATGAGAGGAAGTTAAGAAACAAGATAAAACATTTCATATTTTCTAATCATAGGATTTTGAACTAATGTAGGAACCTCTTGATTAACAAGAAGAAGATCACATAGGTCCTCTTCAAACATATCAATCAGAATCTCTTCTTAAAGTATATGTTTCACAAAATTTTATGGTTGTTTAGTAAATAATTCTTTTGTCTTAACCTTTTTACTGGCCTAATAAGACAAACATTTGGATGGTATTTGATTAGTGAGTGTTTTTTGGATGTCTAGTTGTCCAGATATATGCACACGCCTAAACAAGAGGCATTCCCTAATGATATAATTAGAGTTGTCAAAATATTAGATCGAGTTCAGATTGGCTTGAAATCTAGATCACAATTAAGGTTGAAGTAAAAGTTCTTGTCTTAAACATATATGACTTATTTTTCAATGCAAATTACTTTATACATATATAGAAAATTCAAAGAAGCAAATTTAACTTTAAAATGAGATGTGTTCCCCATTTTTACATAACATGTAACAAATGTATGCATCTGGATCAAAATCAGTTCAAATAAAAAGATTCAATGAATTGCATCAGGTACACATTAGAGTTCTGAATGAAAAATAATATAAAATGAGGTAGTCAAATTGATATAATTTTTCAATTAGAACATTTTAGATCAACTTATTTTTTGGGGGGTGAAAATCCAAGTTGGTTCGATGCCACATTTTGATTTAGAATTATTTTCACAGCCCTAGTTATAATTAAACTTCATAACAAAAGTCTCTCAAAAATGATATGAGGCAGACATGTGGTGTTTTACTACCAATCATGACCCTTTTTTCTCTTATAATGTATGTATATGTGATGTAGCTATATAGATGTGTAGGTATCAATAAAAGAATGATTCTAAATTATTAATACATACAATTGCTAGGGCATTATCTTAAATGTTATGTGATTATCAGTAAAACATATTATTAAAATGAAATAATTATTCAAACTTTACTCATTAACCTAATACTCAACTAGCATCTATTATATTTAGAAAAGAAGTTTCACTTCCTACTCTATTTTAAAGTTCATGGGAAATAGTGGTGTTGAAAGTTACTATGAATTAGTGCCCACACCCCCTCCCCTACTTATACTTGATGAATCCTAGTGTTGATGTTACTAGTACTACAACAATAATGCTCACTCTACTATTTTTATCAATGCAAACACAACCTCCACCCAAAACACCCACCATTATTTGGTATTTTTTCTACATCTAAAAGCCTCCTGCATGATGAACACACAACACCAATCTATTAAGTCTACTTACAAATTATACATACTAATATTTCTTCGAGACTGGACCAAATCAAACCAAACCCCATAGTATTTGCAATGTAATTTGGTCTACCCTCAACTGGCCAACAGACGGTCTATAGGTTTAGGAATTTTCCAAACCAAATAAGATTGTGTCATTCCTATAATTATCTAAAAAGGATTGTCCTAGCACATGTTGAGGGAGATTATGTAACCTCGTCTATTAACTATATACAAATTGTGGGGAATGTATCTGAAATGAGAATGGTGCATTTTAATATCTAAAATCCTATTGTTTATCTAGCATACTTAAATAAGAAATAATTAAAAAGAACATTATAGAGTGGTTCAAGTTAACATCATTCACTTTAGTTAGATCACACTAGTATTATTATCAAATATGATATTATACTAAACTAGCAATCTCATTAATGTCCTATTTTTGACATCAGATCGAATCAGCTTGAAATAAATTAGAGTGTTAAGGGATAATTAGGATAAATTAGGGCTTGTTTTATATAATTGAATTGGATAGAAAGAAGATTTGAGTAGACCACCATTATGAAGTTAGTTTGTGTTTATTTGGGTTAATTTCATAACTTTTGTGTCTCTAATATATCTATCATAATGTTGCAAAAATTATGTACATATCATCTATAACCTTTGTGTTTTTCATTTTCGTCAAAACCATCATCAGTAAAAAAGAAATCCACCCTTATATTGTGTTCTTATAAGCTTTGCAATCATTGTATTAACTATATTTAGGCTAGCTATTTGTTTCGATGTCATTGTGCCCCTTAAAGTCACAATCTACCGATCACATATGACAATATTTTTGCAAATAGGTGCTTCTAATGTGATCTCTTTTACAACGAACATACATCTACTCCAATCATCATGGTTTGGTAGAGATGTAGAAGGCATAGTTTGTGGCATAGACAGTTGAAATCCATATGTTTATGCCATTGTCAGTTATCAAATCATAGTTCTATGTTTCTGCCAAGCTACAAGTCCAAAAATCATGATCATCCTCAAACTCAAAGAAGACCAATTTCTCGTAACATCACAAATTCTCACCCATGAAGCAGACTACTCTTGGACTCAGACTTACATTTCCAACATTGGTTTCTCGCTACCCACTTCACAACACTTGCTCCACCTTTGCAAACTATAGGCATCTTTACGTATTTGGGATTGGACACAAACACAGCCACATGCTATACTGGGACAAATATCATGGAAGAAGTCCATCTCCATACAATGTCGAACAAAAAAGCAAAGAGAGGCTCTCTTGAAAATCCCTAACAGTGGAGATGTGCAATCATCTACGTTGTTGCAACCTTGTAATATCCTCAAATTTGGTGAATCTTAAATTATATAAGTTTAAAGACTTGATGCAATAAGCAAATTCTCTAATTATAATTAATATAATAATAAATCTATCTACTTAGTGGCATGGGTGTAGCTCATGGAACAGGTAAGGCCCATGAGACTATATGTCTTGCAAATATATTTTTGTGGCACAATCTAAAGAAACAAAAGCAATTTGTGTATAAATAAAAGATAACAGCTTTATGGTTTGTTAGATAATCACAATATGGAACAATAAGCAAGTTTCTAAGAGATTCTAAGATATGGTGTGATTAGGATAACAAATGGAGTAATTATCTAATTTAGATGGAAAAATAAGTTTTGAGACATCAAATAATATCTTAGTCTGACTTTTGGGACAATTGAAGATAACAAAGAGAATAAGATAATTCTAAAATTTGAGATAATAAGGACGTTCCATGTAATAATGGTAATTGATTTAAAGATATATTAAAAGAGAAAGTTTTGGCTACAACATTATCTCAATAAATCCCAAAAATCAGATATAGGCTAGAAAAGGTATAATGAGTTTTTTTTCAAGTTTTATAGAAAAAGGATTGTAATATATCGTATCTTGGACCCTACCCGAGAAGTATGACCTTTTGGACTTAGCCAAAAAAGGTTAAGGTTTAGACCTAAAAGATGTTTGGTATAACCCTAATGAGAAATGCATGTATAAATCACCCTAATGTAATCTAATGTTCTCACATTAGTCTTAAGACAATAATAGACACATAAAATATGTCACATGAGATAACAATGACTTACATAAAATTATGTACAAACAATCACACATAATTCTTTTGGTGATAATATTAAGGTATGGAACATAAATGGAGGAGCAATAATGATAATAGTGAAATAATATGATAACTTAAGTAATAATGTGATATTAATGGCCAAAAATATTAATTGTGACATAACTCATTAAAGGAAACCCCAAAAGTAAAATCTAAGTTAAAATTTGTGTTCCTTGGGTCCCAATTACCTTGGGAGTCAAGTGTCACATTATTCACATAATAATAATTAATTTAATTTATTTTGGACTGGGAAGATCTATGATTTCCCTAAAATATTTGATAAAATAATAAATGACCCCAAAAGAGGAAAATAATCTTGGATTTGTAATCTACATAATAAATATAGCCTTTGGGTAAATTTTCATCCCATTTGGAAGATGTTTGCTTAAAAGATGAAATCATGATAGAGAAAGTGTGTAGAACCTTCAAAATATTAAATAAATGTACAAACCTCTCCAACAAGTAAAATTAATGGCAAATTCATACCCAAGACACTTAATATGACTTATGGGTGAAGTTTCATTAATTTTGGAGAATTTTAAAGCCATTAATGCATGAGGAAATAGAAAATGAATTTTGATTTATTTAACACATAAATTTCTAAAAAGGAAAATCGAATTGCATATTATGATTCCTCATATCAAAAATATGTTGGGTGTCAAATTTCATTAAATTTGGGGCTCATTTGTATGCTTAAAATAGGAATGAGAAAATGAGAAATAATTATATTTGCACTTTATTGGAAATCTATTTGGAATAGAAATAAATGCCACGCTTATATGATCTTGTGCTGCAACCTGGGCTATTGGATCCACGATCCAATAGCTCTTGGTCATCTTCTTCTTTGAGCCAAAATAGGGAAGCAACATCAGATTTTGTGATTTTTCAGATCGGGATATCTCCCTATTTAGTAGATTGTTTCTTGTGATTCTTTTAGCAACAAATTTGTCTCGCATTTCCACATCCAACGAGCTGTTACTCATGTGGTTTAATGGTGTGTATGGGAAACACCCAATTCTTAGGCAACAATAATTCACATCCACCTTCCTATTCCCCGCTCCAGGCGTCCTCACCTATAAATACACATGCTCTGAACTTCCCTGGTCTCTTTGCAACTCCCCTCTCCGCACAATTGCTCGTCAATTTTCTATTTTGAGCACCATCAAGTTCAAGGACTCTCCAGACCTTGTAGCACCCTTTTGTGGCCCTGGGCAGCACCACCATCTCAATTGAGGCATTGGGTAAGTTCGGTTGTCCCTCCTCTTTCTTTTCTTGTTGTGGTTTTCTCGAGTTATTGAGTAATACAATTTTACCCAATTCCACAGTGGCTTGATCAAGCTGCTTTGAGCAGCCATGGTGGGTGCTTGGAAGGGGATGATACCCTGATGTGTTTTCCCTCTTGTGCCCCTATGTTCTTTTCCCTCTTGTGCCCATCTGTTCTTCCCTTCGCTTGCTCTTTCGCGCGGGGACACTCTTATCTTTTTGCAGAAATTTCTTTGTCTTGATGTGAGTCAATGAAGGCCTTTAACTGTGTGACTTGGCAGTCCCTGACTGGACTAGGTCACATGGTGAGCCCCTCTCTCTCTCGCCAGGGTTTGATGACGTGGCTTTTTGTGAATGGTCAGTTTTATAAAAATTATATGTTTTGATTTGTTTGTCCAAAAATTAAAATAAAATATATTTTGGAATCAAAAAACATAATCATTCCAAAAAAATGTTTTTGAGACTTGGTTTTGAGTTTTATTGAAAGGTATTTTCTATACATGAATTTAATAGATAAAAATCACCAAAATGCACTTTTAACTTCATTACTCCAAAATAGATAAATATATATATGTTTTCTTAATCAGGAGAACCTAACTAGATCGATGGTGATGTTTTCAGATTCTAAATTGGAGTTTTGTGTGAAAAGTCCAAAACTAGGATTTTCTTTACATTAGTGCATATGACAAACCCTAATACATGTGAATAATTTGTAATTAGGCAAAGTTGATCTTGGAAACAACTAGATTGGTGAAGAGTGTTTCTAGGACACAGGTTTAAGGTATGATTTCATCCCATATCATATATATATTGAGCAATTTCTGATTTCTCTCTCTAAATGTATGTTTGCATCCCCTATTATTTCTTTTGAGAAATTAAACTATATTCTCTTTCTCTTGGTCCTATGGACATTAGCCTATACACAATGTATTTTCTTTTGAAAATCAAGGTTCATGTGAACTACCTTATTTGATATTGATCTTATGATCATGGATATTCTTTTGGACTCTCTCTTACGCTTTGTGCATGTTAGACTTAATTGACGATATGTGCTTCTTCACCTACCTTAGTAGTGGATGTTTATATGGCACATTATTTGATGGCATGGATCCTCTGATCCAACTTTATACTTGATGGACATTATCATCCTCCTTATTTGTTTATACTTTCTTATTCTTTTATTATGCATCATGTGGTGACTTCTAGTCTAATTTTACATGTTATTTTATGTGGATGTGAACATTCCCACATATGAGTGTAGAGGTAATAATTCTTGTATATTAAAATATATTTGAGAAGATGTGTAACATTACCTGCTCGGGTGGATGTATACAGTTCCTACCCACTCCAAATTTAGAGTGAATGTATACAGTTCAATCTCACATCATATTTTTGGTAGATGTGTTATTTCCTACCTACATGTTTATATTGTCTAGTATCGTCACATGTGAAATACATGGATGCCTTATTTATACATTCTTTTTCTTCATTCTTATTTTGTTATTCTTTTCTTTTATGCCTGATTGGGTAGTACTTTACTTTTCTATGGGAAGCCTTTTTATTTGATGTTTGTTATTCTTTTAAATTGCTCAATCTCCTATTTAGTATGCATATACCAGCCTTTGTTGATGTTATTTATTTTTCTATTCTTCCTGTGGTATGCTTCCAACCCTAAGTGAAGGATTGGGATGATATGGCATGAAGATATGAACATAGATTAAGGAGTTAAATCTTGGAGACAAAGTTGTTATGGTTTAGACTTCCCTCTATCTTATCACACATGTAAACCCTACGTGGGAGATTAAGATATATTTTTGTAATCTTGTTGAGAAGTTGAATATAGTCATTTATTTCTTCTACTGTTACACTTTGGTTGTTTTGAATAACATTAATTAGATTTGAAAATTTTACACCCACTCCATCATACCTTTTTGGGTGTGTTTGGATTGGATGTTTTATTCTTCAACTTTAGTAGGGAGGGGTTCCCCTCTGGTATCCCACTCTTTACATCATGGTATCAGAGCCCATGGTAGTTGAAATCAGACTATTTCGATTTTTTCTCCCTGATTAGACCCCTTATCTTGCATAATTTACCTCTAGGTAAGATGTTCACCCTAGCATTGATCTATGTTATATATATATATATATATATATATATATATATGTGTGTGTGTGTGTGTGTGTGTATATATGTATGTATATATATATATATATATATATATATATATATATATATATATATATATGATGAGGTTTAGGTGATCTCACCCTATCATATAGATTGATTATGATTTGTACATCTTGATGTTGTGAGGTCTTGACCTGAGGATGCAATTAGGTTGAAGAGGTAGTAAGATGAAGAGTTCTTGTTATGAATATATTGTTACTTGGTTTTCACATTACATTTTGGTCAACTTGTTAGTTTTACTTTGCAATGTTTCTTATTGACAAAAAAAATATTTTCATTATGTTACTATATGTACAAAAAAAATTCTCTAATTTTCTCAATGATTCCTTGAACTAAGTCACAATAAAGAGATACGTGAAGCTTTTCTAGAGAAACCTTGGATATAGTTGGAGTAGAATCTTAATCCTAGTATTGAAGTAGTGACTAGGAATATATGGAATAATATAAAGGTGTAGTCGACCTACCCTTTGTACGCTATGAATTTTTGGATCCAAGGGTTGTTAGGTTAGAGACACAAGGACCTAAAACTCAACCCTTGTTGTTTATGGCTTATTAGTTGGAAACATAAATAGCATAAATCTCTAAAATATTTACAACTAAAAGATATGTGGGTAACCCTAAATGTGGTTTAGTTTGACTTGTTAGGATAAAACGTTTAAGGGGTGGAGAGTAGTTGGTTATTGATGTTTACATTAATAGATTTTGAGGACGAAATCCTTTTAAGGGGTGGAGTGTTGTAACATACTGGATCTTGGACCCTACCCTAGAAGTTTGACCTTTTGGACTTAGCCAAACAAGGTTAAGGTTTAGACCTAAAAGTTGTTTGGTATAACCCTAATGAGATAATGCATGTATAAATCACCCTAACGTAATTTAATGTTCTCACATTCGTCTTAAGCCAATAATAGACACATAAAATATGTCACATGAGATAATAATGACTTATATGAAATTTTGTACAAATAGTCACACATAATTCTTTTGGTGATAATATTAAGCTATGGAACATAAATGGAGGAGTAATAATTATAATAGTGAAATAATATGATAACTTAAGTAATAATGTGATATTAATGGACACAAATATTAATTGTGATATAACTTAATAAAGGAAATCCTAAAAGTAAAATCTAAGTTGAAAATCGTGTTCCTTGGGTCCCAACTACCTTGGGAGTTAAGTTTCACCTTATACACATAATAATAATTCATTTAATTTAATTTGGATAGGGAAGATCTATGATATCCCCAAAATATCTGATAAAATATTAAAATGACCTCAAAAGAGGAAAATAATCTTGGATTCATAATCTACATAATAAATATAGCCTTTGGGTGAATTTTCATCCAATTTGGAAGATGTTTGATTAAAAGATGAAATTAGGAGAAAGAAAGTGTGTAGAACCTTTAAAATATTAAATAAATTTACAAACGTCTCCAACATGTAAAATTAATGGTGAATTCATATCCAAGACACTTAATATGATTTATGGGTGAAGTTTCATTAATTTTGGAGATCTTTTTTTTGTACACCCATCTTTTTCGACTACCTTCTTTGTTCCTTCATTCCTTCTCTGTCAACCTCCTCAAAGCATTGTGTTTCTTTGTGGTATTGCGCCCTTAGCCAATCCGGGCATGTTTGAAACGTGATGCTTATTTCTTCTATTTTCAGCACCTTCTTAACCATCATATCAGCTAGCATATTAATATCTCTGGATTTGTACATAATCTGAATGCGAATGTGTTCCTGCAGTTCTTTCGTTATCGCTCCTGTTATGTTCCTGAGCTTTGGGGGACACTCTAATTTGCCATTGACTATCTCTACAGCCTGCTTAGAGTCACTCTGCACAAAGATCCTCCTCTTCTACATTTGCGTGTCGTTCCTGCATCCTAACAGTAGCACCTTCATCTCTCCCCAAAGAGGATTGTTTCATGTGTATTGTTCTACACCTCCTCGTATCCAGTTCTTGTGTCCATCGCTTGCTATGTAGCCTGCCACTGTGATAGCTCTGCCCGTATTGACTGCTGCGTCGATAGTGATCAGTCCATCTTCTTCGCCTAGTTCCTCCCATTTGTTTGTGGTCTGCTTTCGTTGTTTTTCCTCCTTCCTGTTCGCCATTTGTATTTCTTCTGACAGGCCCTTAATCTTCTTTATTATTACTGATATGTCGGTCTTGCTCTTATTGAATATCTTCTCATTCCTCATTTTCCACAGAATCCAGCAGCCAACTGAGAAGAGTGTTTGCCATTGATCGCAGATTCCTTTCTTCTTCATATTGTTTTCCATCCATTCCTTGAGGTTCATTGAGAAGAAATCATCTCCCCTCGCTTCTCTTACCAATTTCCATGTTTCCTTGCTTATTTGGCAGTCCCAAACTGCATGTAGGCTTGTCTCCTCAACCTTCCCACACCTTCCGCACGTAGGTACCTCTGTCAATTTTCTCACCCATCTTAGTTGATTAGTCAATAGTCTGTCATGCTTGAGACACCATAGGAAGTTATTTATCCGATGTGTGCTTTGGTTGCTCCAGATGCAGTTCCAATCTCCCTCCATTCTTTTCTCTTTCTCCTTGATTAGTAATTGGTAGGCGATCTTATTACTGAACACACCCTGCTGGTTCAGTTTCCATCTATAAGAGTCTTCCCCATAACTCTCATTTGGTGGCTCCATGCTCCTGATCTCCATACATGTTCTCTCATCACACCAGTACTCAAAGAAATCCATATCCCACTTTCCATCATCCATCACTGCCTCGCTTACTTTCAACCCTCCTAGCTCCTCAGGGATCATCCTTCCTTGTTTAAGTCGAGGTTTTGCCCCTAAAATGATCCATTCATCATGCCATAAACTCATTTTATTGCATGTTATTGCTGTCATTTTCGAGTTCTCTTTGACTGTTTGTATATGCTTCTGTATGGTCCTCCAAACTGACAAACCGGTCTTTGAGTAGGATGCTCCCCGTTTATACTTGCCTTGCATAAGTGCCCTCCATCCAACCTGTCTGTTGTTAACAAAGTCCCATGTGACCTTCATAAGGAGCGCCTCGTTCTGTTCCTTCGTTGACTTCAGCCCCAACCCTCCGTGCTCCTTTACTGTGATTATTTTGTCCCATGCCACTAAGTCCATCTTCTTCCTCTCCTCACTGCCGCTCCACAGGAAATTTCATGTGATCTGATCAATTCTATCACATACGGATATTGGTATCTTTGTGGCTTGCATATAGTACGTTGAGGACGCATTCATCATTGAATGTGCTAGCGTCGTTCGACCTGCAAATGACAACAAATTGTTAGTCCAGTGGTTTATTTTCCTTCTGACGTTGGCTACCAACCCTTGGTAGTAGTCCTTGTTATTTCTTCCATGTATGATTTGGATGCCCAAGTGCTTCCCAATCTTCGTTGTCTCCTGTATGTTCATAGTTATGCTAATTCTTCTTTGAGTATGGTTCGGCGTATGCTTTGAAAAGAAGACACTTGATTTTTCCCTGGACAGTCGCTGGCCTGATGTGATCTCGAACTGTCTTAGGCATCTCATCATACATCTACCCTGCCTATCTGTGGCTGCTCTGAAGAGAATTATGTCGTATGCAAAACATATATGTGAGAAAGGCATCTTACATCTAGTGAATTCTGCTAGCTCCTAGTTTCCTTTTTGTACTTCTTGTTCGATTGCTTGACTTAATCTCTCAATACACATTACAAATATGTAAGGTGACATGGGATCTCCTTGTTTTACACCTCTAGATGGTTTGAACCCCTCCATTGTTTCTCCATTCCATAGTACGGAGGATTTACCTGAAGTGATGACCTGCATCATGATTGCTACTATGTTTCCCGGTATGGCTGTTCTAGTTAGAGTATCATGTATGAAATCCCAACTCATCCTATCATATGCTTTTGAAAGGTCTAACTTCAACGCCATCGTAGCTTTTTTGCTAGAGGAGGTTTCCATAGAATGCACTATCTCTTGCACCAATAAAACATTGTCTACTATCTTCCTTCCCGGGACAAAGCTTGTTTGGTAAGGAGATATCCATTCATTCATGTATGGTTTTATTCTCACCACTAACACCTTGGATAGGAGCTTTACACATACATTATTCAATGAAATCGGCCTCAGGTCACTACACGATTCCGGCTGTTGTTTCTTGGGTATGAGAACAATGGTAGAGTCCGTAGATCCGTCCTCTAGTTCGCCTCCTTGAAAAGGTCTTTGCACAAAGGAAGTGATCGATTCTTTGATACTCTCCCGATTCGCTTGCACAAACTGTGTGTCAATTCCATCAGGTCCTGGTGCTTTTAGAGGTGCCATCTCCATTAGTTATTGCCTGATCTCATCTTCTCGGGGTGCTTGACTCATCACAAGTTGTTCGCTGGCCTTCATTCTAGGGAACCAGCCTATATATCTTCTACTGTGTATTATTCTTCCCCCAGGTTTGTGTTCGGTAAAGAGTCCTCTAAAATAACTATTGACGTGTTCCTTCAACTCTTTATTATTAGTAATCCACTCTCCTTCCTCGTCTTTTAATCTAGAAATCTTATTTTGAGCTCTCGTCTCTTTGACCTGTGCATGGAAGAACGACGTGTTCCCATCACCGAGCTTTAACCACTCACAGTGCGCCTTCTGCTGCCAGTGTATCTCCTCTCTTCTCAACTCCTCCTTAAGTTCATTTTGCAGGTCAAGTATTCTGTTTTCCAGATGTTCATCATAGTTCCGGGCTAGCTGATCTTGCGCTAGTAGCAACCTAATATGAATGGATCTTTTCTTCTTATTTGTTTTCCTTCTCTCATCTTTATCCCAATCCTTCACCTTCACTAGAAACCCCTTGGCCGCCGTACTGAACCCATGTTGGTTCTACCATTCTGCCTTGATAAGCTCCTTGAAGGATGATCTTGCTACAAATGTTCTCGATCTGCTGTTTTGTTTAGGACTTCTCACTTCTCTAGAGATAAGAATGGGTGCGTGATCCGGTCTGTCTCTCTCTACTACTTCTACCCTAAAACCCTCCTCCTGTTTGAGCCATAGATCATTGCCCAAAGCTCTATCAAGCTTCATTTGTAGCAGCCCTCTTTTGAAAGTTAGTGGCGGCCCTGACATGCGGATCTCAGTGAGATCGCAGTCAGTGATAGTTTTCCAGAACTCGTTGTAGCTCCCAGTATTGTGCCTTTTCCCTCCTACCTTCTCATCCGGATGAAGATAAGCATTGAAGTCGCCCACCAGGACCCATGGCAGACGAACATTTTGACTTAAGGTTCGAATTTGGTTCCACAACAGTCTTCTACCTTGTCTCGTCACGCTCCCATATACTGTCGTCAGGAGAAACTGTTTGTCCACTTTGCAATGAATGAACTGTCTATGACTTAGAAGGATTTCCACCTCATGTACGTGTCCCTTCCACATCAACCAAATTCCCCTGGAAAAACCTAAAGCTTCGACTCGGTGGGAGTTGTAATAGCCGAGCTTTTTGATTATTTCTTTTGCATTCTCGCCACTAGTCTTTGTCTAAAACAGAGCCATAATTGAGACATTGTACTTCCTTGCCAATTCCCTCACCATGTTTTGGGTGTTCTGATGACAAACACCTTGAACATTCCATGCTGGCACAACCATTAAACTGTTTCGTTATTGTGGTGCCTCCCTTCATCTGCTTCCTCCTCCAGTTCCTGTGTGTGGGTTTGTTTGCCCCTCTTTCTGGAATTGAACCTTCCTCCTTCCACTCCGTTCACTATTTTCCGGTTCCTCAAGTGTATTCCTACACTTGTGTTTCCTGATGTTCCTGTCCGAAAGATGGTAGGTATGTGACCTCCTTCGCTAGTTCCTCTGAACTCAAAAGTTGTTGCGAGGTTCTGCACTGTTGTCATCTTGTTTGTTGTTTCATCTCATGTAAGTACAATAGCTGTGTGATTCTCCTCGACCTCTCTCCTAGTGGTGTTTTTTTTTCTGTACTCTGTATGCTCTCTTGCCTCTCCGTTCAGTTCTGCTCCTTCATCATCTACATTCATGTTTCTACTTTCCTTCTGGTTTGCTTTCTCATTCCTTGTTCTTCTTTTCCTCTCACTCTAGTCGATTTTCCTTCTTGTGCTTCCTTCTTCAGTGTTCATTTCTTCAGTATTTGTGGCCTCCACTACTTCATCATCAGGCTCCTCAAGTCCTTGGAATCTGTTCTGTGTACTGGTTTTATTATAAGTTCTATTTCCATTTTTCTTCCTCGGTTTCCATTGAGTTGGTTGGGCATGAATAGCCTCCGTGAAGCCCTCCTTCCTTTACGTCTTTTTCCTGTCCATTCATTTGTACCCCGTCGGTGTTCAAGCTTTGTTCCGTCATCACCCCTACCTTCATGCATTCCTTCTCAATGTGTCCTGCTTGTACACATTTCATACAGATGAAAGGTATGTTTTCATACTGTATAGCATACCTCTTCCCAAGAATTGATACCATTGGAACTAATGGTTTACCCAATTCTATTTCAACTGCTATCCTTGCAAAATGTCCTCTTTTCTGCATGATGGTATTTAGATCCACTTTGATAGTTCTTCCCACCGAGTTACCCACAGCCTGTAGAAATTGGTCGTGATATAGGTGTAGTGGCAGATTTGGTGTTCTGATCCATACTACAGCCTTCTCCGGTTGTGCTTTGTCCGGTGAGAACCAGGGGTTCCACCTCTGTACAGATAGATATGAGCCGAACAAGGGACAAGGACCTCCTGTTAATGCTCACAGATAGTCTTCCTCCTTTTGTAGTTGAACCAAATAATAGTCATTTTCCAGATCTATCAGATTAAAGCCTCCATTTGGTTTCCAAAGAAGCCTGATTTTGTCTTGCATAGTCAAATACCCAATATCCTTGGACAGCAATTTTGCTATTACCGCATATCTCCATGGTTTCAAGAGGTTGTCCAACGCACCTTTCTGTATATCGAATGTCAGAATCCCACCTTCATTAGTTAGCATAATAGCTTCTGGTTTCAGTTGGATGCCCAAGTTTTCCACGTCTATATTAATATATCCTTCTGGATTCGCTTCCGATCCTACTACCATAGTCTTATATGACACCTTTTCTTGTCCTCCCTGTGATTGATTCTCCGCTGACTCCTTCCCCTTATTTCCGGACGCCCCTAGCACTGGGAACTCGACTGAGGTATTAGTCTGGCCTTCTGTTTCCATGTCATTCAGATTCCATCTATCTCTCGCATCTTGAAACTCACCTTCTCTGTGCTACCAATCATTTGGGTTCTATAGACCAATTGAATGCTCGATCCTCCTAACTGGATAGATGCTTGTCTTCCTCTTCTTGGGTATCCATCATCCGCTGTCACGAATCCCACCCTAGGTTGCGCGCCGCCAAGGTCTTCCTCAGGCCATTACTGCATGACGAAAGAAAAAATAAGTTTTGATTTATTTAACACATCAAAAGTTCTCAAAAGGCAAATCTAATTATATATTCAGATTCCTCATATCAAATATAGGTTGGGTGTCAAATTTCATTAAATTTAGGGCTCATTTGCACACTTAAAAGAGGAGAGAGAAATGAGAAATAATTACATTTGCACTTTATTTGAAATCTATTTGGAATAGAATTAATGTCATGCTTATATGATCTTGCACTGCAACCAAGATCATTGGATATGTGATCCAATGGCTCCCGGTCATCCTCTTCCTCGAGCTAAAGTAGGAAAATAGCATTAGATTTTGTGATTTTTTGGATTGGGATATCTCCCTATTTAGTACATCATTTCTTGTGATTCTTTTTTCAATGAATTGGTCTCTCATTTTTACATCCAACGAGTCATTACTCATGTGGTTTCATAGATTTTTGGGAAATGCCCAATTCTTGGGCAATAAGACTTCACAGCCACCTTCCTATTCCCCGCTCCAGGCATCCTCACCTATAAATACCCATGCTCCAAGCTTCCCTGGTCTCGTTGCAACTCCCCTCTCTACTCAATTGCTCATCATTTTTCTATTTTGAGTGTCATCAAGTTCGTGGACTGTCTAGACCTTGCGGTGCCCTTATGTGGACCTGGGCAACATCGGCATCTCAATTGAGGCATTGGGTAAGTTCGGTTGTCCCTCCTCTTTCTTTTCTTGTTGTGGTCTTCTTGAATTATTGAGTAATGCAGTTTTACCAAATTCCATGCTGGCTTGCTTGAGCTTCTTTGAGCAACCATGGTGGGTGCTTGGAAGGGGATGATACCCTGATGTGTTTTTCCTCTTTTGTCCCTCTGTTCTTTCCCTTCTCTTACTTTTTCGTGCGGGGTTACTCTCATCTTTTTGTGTAAATTTCTTTGCCTTGATGCGAGTCAATGAAGGCCTTTGACCGCACGACTTGGCAGTCCCTGACTGGTCCAGGTTCCGTGTCAGAACCCTCTCTCTTGCTCTCTCTCTCTCACCTGGGTTTGATGACGTGGCTTTTTATGATTGGTCAATTTTTCAAAAATCATATCTTTTGATTTGTTTGTCCAAAAATTAAAATAAAATATGTTTTGGAATCAGATAAATGTAATATTTTCGACAAAAATGTTTTTGAAACTTGGTTTTTAGTTTTATCAAAAGGTTTTTTTCTAAAAATGAATTTAATAGATAAACATCACCATAAATGCACTTTTAACCTCATTACTCCAAAATAGGCAAAAATATATTTTTCTTAATCAGGAGAACCTAACTAGATCAATGGTGATGTTTTTATAGTCTAAATTGGAGTTTTGTGTGAAAATTCCAAAACTAGGGTTTTATTTGCATCAATGCACATGACAAACCCTAATACATGTGAATAATTTGTAATTAGGCAAAGTTGATCTTGGAAACAACTAGATTGATGAAGAGTGTTTCAAGGACACAGGTTTAAGGTATGATTGCATCCCATATTATTTCTATATTGAGCAATTTCTAATTTCTCTCTCTAAATGTATGTTTGCATCCCCTATTATTTCTTTTGAGCAATTAACATGTATTCTCTTTCTCTTGGTCCTATGGACAGTAGCCTATACACAATGTCTTTTCTTTTGAAAATCATGGTTCATGTGAACTACCTTATTTGATATTGATCTTGTGATCATAGATATTCTTTTAGACTCTCTCTTATGCTTTGTCCATGTTGGACTTAATTGATGATATCTGCTTCTTCGCCCACCTTGGTAGTGGATGTTTATATGGCACATTATTTGATGGCATGGATCCTCTGATCCAACTATATACTTGATGGATGTTCTCATCCTCCTTATTTGTTTATACTTTCTTATTCTTTTATTGTGCATCATCTGGTGACTGCTAGTATAATTTTACATGTTATTTTATGTGGATGTGAACATTTCCACATATGAGCATAGAGGTGATAATTCTTGTATATTAAAATATATTTGAGCAGATGTGTATCATGTCCTGCTCAGGTGGATGTATATAGTTCCTACCACTCCATATTTAGAGTGGATGTATACATTTCCCTCTCACCTCATATTTTTTTAGATGTGTTATTTCCTACCTTCATGTTTATATTGTCTAGTATTGTCACAGGTGAAACACATGGATGCCTTGTTTATACATTCTTTTTCTTAATTCTTATTTTGTTATTCTTTTCTTTTATGCCTGATTGGGTATTACTTTACTTTTCTATGGGAAGCCTTTTTATTTGATGTCATTTATTCTTTTAAATTGCTCAATCTCCTATTTAGTATACACATACCAGCCTTTGCTAATGTTATCTATATTTTTTCTTCTTCCTAGGGTATGCTTCCAACCCAAGGTGAAGGACTTGGATGATATGGCATGAATATAAGAACATATCTTAAGGAGTTAAAGCTTGGAGACAAAGTTGTTATGGTTTAGACTTCCCTCTATCTTAGATCCTTATGGTGTATCATACATGTAAACCCTACGTGGGAGATTAAGATATATTCGAGGATACATGGTGGTAGGGAGGTGGACAAGTTCCAGTGCTTTGATGCACTCACAGATAGGCTCCTTTTTTGTGTGTAAGGCTAAACCTAGACTTATAAAGGTTTAGTCCTTTAGGTTAAAAGACAGTGGGGTTTTTGTAATTAACCCACCCTCTGTACAATATAGGGCTCCTATACTTTTCTTTTGATGATAGTAATATTTTACCCGATCCAAAAAAAGAGATTAAGATATATTTTTATAATCTTGTTGAGAAGTTGAATATAGTCATTTATTTCTTCCGCTGCTGCACTTTGGTTGTTTTGAATACCATTAATAAGATTTGAAATTTTTACACCAACTCCATCATACCTTTTTGGGCGTGTTTGGATTGGAGGTTTTATTCTTCAAATTTTTAGTAGGGAGTCTTCCCCTCTAGTATCCCACTCTTTACAACATGGTATCAGAGCCCATGGTAGTCGAAATCATACTATTTCAGTTTTGTCTCCCTAATTAGACCCCTTATCTTGCATAATTTACCTCTAGGTAAGATGTTCACCCTAGCATTGACCTATGTTATATATATATATATATATATATATATATATATATATATATATATATATTAGGTTTTAGGAGATCTTACCCTATCATATAGATTGATTATGATTTGTACCTCTTGATGCTATGAGGTCTTGACTTGAGGATGCAATTAGGTTGAAGAGGTAGTAGGATGAAGAGTTCTTATTATGAATATATTGGGACTTGGTTTTCACATTAAATTTTGACCAACTTGTTGGTTTTACTTCACAATGTTTCTTATCGACAAAAAAATCATTATACTACTATTTGTACTAAAAATATTCTATGATTTTCGCAATGATTCCTTGAACTAAGTCACAATAAAGAGATATGTGAAGCTTTTCTAGAGAAACCTTGGATATAGTTGGAGTAGAATCTTAACCCTAGTATTGAAATAGTGACTAGGAATATGTGGATTATTATAAAGGTGTAGTGGACCTACCCTTTGTATACTATGACTTTTTGGATCTAAGGGTTGTTAGGTTAGAGACACAAAGACCTAAAACTGAACCCTTATTGGTTATGGCTTATTAGTTGGAAACATGAATAACATAAATCTCTAAAACATTCACAACTAAAAGATATGTGTGTAACCCTAAATGTGGTTTAGTTTGACTTGTTATGATAAAACTTTTAAGGGTGGAGAGTAGTTGGTTGTTGATGTTTAGATCAATAGATTTCAAGGATGAAATCCTTTTAAGGGGTGCAGTTTTGTAACATACCGGTTCTTAGACCCTACTCTAGAAGTTTGACCTTTTAGACTTAGCCAAACAAGGTTAAGGTTTAGACCTATAAGATGTTTGGTATAATCCTAATGAGATAATGCATGTATAAATCACCCTAATGTAATCTAATTTTTTCACATTAGTCTTAAGCCAATAATAGACACAGAAAATATGTCACATGAGATAATAATGACTTATATAAAATTATGTACAAACAATCACACATAATTCTTTAGGTGATAATATTAAGCTATGGAACATAAATGGAGGAGCAATAATGATAATAGTGAAATAATTTGATAACTTAAGTAATAATGTGATATTAATTTCCACAAATATTAATTGTGACATAACTCATTAAAGGAAACCCCACAAGTAAAATCTAAGTTAAAAATCGTGTTCCTTGGGTTCCAATTACCTTGGGAGTCAAGTTTCACATTATTAACATAATAATAATTAATTTAATTTATTTTGGATAGGGAAGATCTGTGATTTCCCCAAAATATTTGATACAATAATAAATGACCCCAAAAAGGGAAAATAATCTTGGATTTCTAATCTACATAATAAATATAGCCTTTGGGTGAATTTTCATCCAATTTGGAAGATGTTTGATTAAAAGATGAAATTAGGAGAGAAAAAGTGTGTAGAACCTTCAAAATATTAAATAAATATACAAACCTCTCCAACATGTAAAATTAATGGAAAATTCATATCCAAGACACTTAATATGA
Organism: Alisma plantago-aquatica; assembly: GCA_963693085.1. NCBI lineage: Eukaryota > Viridiplantae > Streptophyta > Magnoliopsida > Alismatales > Alismataceae > Alisma > Alisma plantago-aquatica. The sequence goes on from OY856411.1 coordinate 675,809,522, forward strand.
CTTATGGGTGAAGTTTCATTAATTTTGGAGAATCTTAAAGCCATTAATGCATGACGAAAGAGAAAATAAGTTTTGATTTATTTAACACATCAAAAGTTCTCAAAAGGCAAATCTAATTACCTATTCATATTCCTCATATCAAATGTAGGTTGGGTATCAAATTTCATTAAATTTGGGGCTCTTTTGCACCCTTAAAAGAGGAGAGAGAAAATGAGAAATAATTAAATTTGCACTATATTCGAAATCTATTTGGAATTGTATTAAATGCCACGCTTATATGATCTTGCACTGCAACCTAAATCATTGGATTCGTGATCCAATGGCTCCTGGCCATCCTCTTCCAAAAGTCAAAGTAGGAAAGCAGCGTTAGATTTTGTGATTTTTCAGATCGGGATATCTCCCTATTTAGTATATCGTTTCTTATGATTCTTTTTGCAACGAATTGGTCTCATGTTTTTGTCCAACGAGCCATTACTCATTTGGTTTCATATACTTTTAGGAAATTCCCAATTCTTAGGCAACAAGACTTCACAACCACCTTCCTATTCCCTGCTCCAAGCATCTTCACCTATAAATACCCATGCTCCGAGCTTCCCAGGTCTCGTGGCAACTCTCCTCTCCGCTCAATTGCTTGTCATTTTTCTATTTTGAGTGTCGTCAAGTTCATGGACTATCCAGACCTTGTGGTGTCGTTATATGGCCCTGGGCAACACCGACATCTCAATTGAGGCATTGGCTAAGTTCGATTGTCCCTCCTCTTTTTTTTCTTGCTGTGGTCTTCTTGACTTATTGAGTAATGCAGTTTTACCCAATTCCACGCTGGCTTTCTTGAGCTGCTTTGAGCAGCCATGGAAGGGCTTGGAAGGGGATGATACCCCGATGTGTTTTCCCTCTTCTGTCCCTCTGTTCTTTCCCATCTCTTACTTTTTCACGTGGGGTTACTCTCGTCTTTTTGCGGAATTTCTTTGCCTTGATATGATTCAATTAAGGCCTTTGACTGTGTGACTTGGTAGTCCCTGACTGGACCAGGTCACGTGGTGGGCCCCTCTCTCTCTCACTCTCACTCTCTCTCACCAGGGTTTGATGACGTGGCTTTTTAGGATTGGTAGTTTTACAAAAATCGTATATTTTAATTTGTTTTTCTAAAAATTAAAATAAAACATATTTTGGAATCAAAAAAATGTAATATTTCTGACAAAAATGTTTTTGAGACTTGGTTTTGAGTTTTATCAAAAGGTGCTTTCTAAAAATGAATTAAATAGATAAAAATCACCAAAAATGCACTTTTAACCACATTACTCCAAAGTAAACAAATATATATGGTTTCTTAATCGGGAGAACCTAACTAGATCAATGGTGATATTTTAGAGTCTAAATCGGAGTTTTGTGTGAAAGGTCCAAAACTAGGGTTTTCTTTGCATTAATGCCTATGACAAACCCTAATACATGTGAATAATTTGTAATTAGGCAAAGTTGATCTTGGAAACAACTAGATTGGTGAAGAGTGTTTCAAAGACACAAGTTTAAGATATGATTGCATCCCATATTATTTCTATATTGAGAATTTTGTAATTTCTCTCTCTAAATGTATGTTAGCATCCCCTATTATTTATTTTGAGCAATTAACCTATATTCTCTTTCTCTTGGTACTATGGACATTACCCTATACACAATGTCTTTTCTTTTGAAAATCATAGTTCATGTGAACTACCTTATTTGATATTGATCTTGTAATCACAGATATTCTTTTAGACTCTCTCTTATGCTTTGTGCATGTTGGACTTAATTGATGATATGTGCTTCTTCGCCCACCTTGGTGTGGATGTTTTTATGGCACATTATTTGATGGCATGGATCCTCTGGTCTAACTTTATACTTGATGGGTGTTCTCATCCTCCTTATTTGTTTATACTTGCTTATTCTTTTATTATGCATCATTTGATAACTGCTAGTATAATTTTACATGTTATTTTATGTGTATGTGAACATTCCCACATATGAGTGCAGAGGTGATAATTCATGTATATTAATATATATTTGAGCTGATTTGTATCATGTCCTACTCAGGTGGATGTATACAGTTCCTACCCATCCATATTTAGAGAAGATGTATACATTTCCCTCTCACCTCATATTTTTGATAGATGTGTTATTTCCTACCTTCATGTTTATATTGTCTAGTATTGTCACAGGTGAAACACATGGATGCCTTGTTTATACATTCTTTTGCTTCATTCTTATTTTGTTATTCTTTACTTTTATGCCTGATTGGGTAGTACTTTACTTTTATATGGGAAGCCTTTTTATTTGATGTCATTTATTCTTTTAAATTTCTCAATCTCCTATTTAGTATGCACATACCACCCTTTACTGATGTTATCTATTTTTCTCTTCTTCTTGGGGTATGCTTCCAACCCTAGGTGAAGGACTTGGATGATATGGCATCAAGATATGAACATAGCTTAAGGAGTTAAAGCTTGGAGACAATTTTTTTATGGTTTAGACTTCCCTCTGTCTTATATCCTTATGTTGTATCATACATGTAAACCCTATGTGGGAGATTAAGATATATTTTTTTAATCTTGTTGAGATGTTGAATATAGTCATTTATTTCTTCTATTGCTACACTTTGGTTGTTTTGAACACTATTAATATTTGAAAATTTTACACCCACTCCATCATACCTTTTTGGGTGTGTTTGTATTGGAGGTTTTATTCTTCAAGTTTTTAGTAGGGAGTGGTTCCCCTCTAGTATCCCACTCTTTACAGCATGGTACTAGAGCCCATGGTAGCTGAAATCAGACTATTTCAATTTTGTCTCTCTAATTAGACCCCTTATCTTGCATAATTTACCTCTAGGTAAGATGTTCACCCTAAAATAGATCTATGTTATATATATATATAAAATATATGTGAGGTGTTGGGAGATCTTACCCTATGATAAAGATTGATTATGATTTGTACCTCTTGATGCTATGAGGTCTTGACTTGAGGATGCAATTAGGTTGAAGAGGTAGTAGGATGAAGAGTTCTTGTTATAAATATATTGTGACTTGGTTTTTGCATTAAATTTTGACCAACTTGTTGGTTTTAATTCGCAATGTTTTTTATCGACAAAAAAAATCATTATACAAATATATGTACAAAAAAATCTATGATTTTCTCAATGATTCCTTGAACTAAGTCATAATAAAGACATATGTGAAGCTTTTCTAGAGAAACCTTGGATATAGTTGGAGTAGAATCTTAACCCTAGTATTGAAGTAGTAACTAGGAATATGTGGAATAATATAAAGGTGTAGTGGACCTACCTTTGTACACTATGACTTTTTGGATCTAAGGGTTGTTACGTTAGAGACACAAGGACCTAAAACTCAACCCTTATTGGTTATGGCTTATTATTTGGAAACATGAATAACATAAATATCTAAAACATTCATAACTAAAAAGATATGTGGGTAACCCTAAATGTAGTTTAGTTTGACTTGTTAGGATAAAACTTTTAAGGGGTGGAGAGTAGTTGGTTGTTGATGTTTAGATCAATAGATTTTGAGAATGAAATCCTTTTAAGGGGTGGAGTGATGTAACATACCAGATCTTGGACCCTACCCTAGAAGTTTGACCTTTTGGACTTAGCCAAATAAGGTTAAGGTTTAGACCTAAAAGATGTTTGGTATAACCCTAATGAGATAATGCATGTATAAATCACCCTAATGTAATCTAATGTTCTCACATTAGTCTTAAGCCAATAATAAACACATAAAATATGCCACATGAGATAATGATGACTTATATAAAATTCTATACAAATGATCACACATAATTCTTTTGGTGATAATATTAAGATATGGAACATAAATGGAGGAGCAATAATGATAATAGTGAAATAATATGATAACTTAAGTAATAATGTGATATTAATAGCCACAAATATTAATTGTGACACAACTCATTAAAAGAAACCCCAAAAGTAAAATCTAAGTTAAAAATTGTGTTTCTTGGGTTCCAATTACCTTGGGAGTCAAGTTTCACATTATTCACATAATAATAATTAATTTAATTTATTTTGGATATGGAAGATCTGTGATTTCCCCGAAAATATCTGATAAAATAATAAATGACCCCAAAAGAGGAAAATAATCTTGGCTTCTTAATCTATATAATAAATATAGCCTTTGGGTGAATTTTCATCCAATTTGGAAGATGTTTGATTAAAAGATGAAAGCAGGAGAGAGAGAAAGTGTGTAGAACCTTCAAAATATTGAATAAATGTACAAACCTCTCTGACATGTAAAATTAATGGCAAATTCATATCCAAGATACTTAATATGACTTATGGGTGAAGCTTCATTAACTTTAGAGAATCTTAAAGTCATTAATGCATTAGGATAGAGAAAATAAGTTTTGATTTATTTAACACATCAAAAGTTCTCAAAAGATAAATCTAATTATATATTCAAATAACTCATATCAAATATAAGTTGGGTATCAAATTTCATTAAATTTGGGGCTCATTTGCGCCCTTAAAAGAGGAGAGAGAAAATGAGAAATAATTACATTTGCACTTTATTCGAAATCTATTTGGAATAGAATTAAATGTCACGCTTATATGATCTTGCACTGCAACCTAGATCATTGGATCTGTGATCCAATGGCTCCCAGTCATCCTCTTCATCGAGCCAAAGTAGGAAAGCAAAGTTAGATTTTGTGATTTTTCATATCGGGATATCTCCCTATTTAGTAGATCGTTTCTTGTGATTCCTTTTTGCAACAAATTGGTCTTGCTTTTTGCATCCAATGAGCCATTACTCATGTGGTTTCATAGAGTTTTGGGAAATGCCCAATTCTTAGGCAACAAGACTTCACGGCCACCTTCCTATTCCCCACTCCAGACATCCTCACCTATAAATACCCATACTCCGAGCTTCCTTGGTCTTGTTGCAACTTCCCTTCCCGCTCAATTGCTCGTCACTTTTCTATTTCGAGTGTCGTCAAGTTCATGGGCTGTCCAGACCTTGCGGCGTCCTTCTGTGGCCCTGGGAAATATCAGCATCTCAATTGAGGCATTGGGTAAGTTTGGTTGTCGCTCCTCTTTCTTTTCTTGCTGTGGTCTTCTTGACTTATTGAGTAATGTAGTTTTACCCAATTCCATGTTGGCTTGCTTGAGCTACTTTGAGCATCCATGGTGGGTTCCTGGAAAGGGATGATACCCCGATGTGTTTTCCCTCTTCTGCCCCTCTGTTCTTTCCCTTCTCTAACTTTTTCGTGCGGGGTTACTCTTATCTTTTTGTAGAAATTTCTTTACCTTGATGCGAGTCAATGAAGGCTTTTGACCAGGAAACTTGGTAGTCCCTGACTCGGCCAGGTCACGTGGCGAGCCCCTCTCTCTCACCAGGGTTTGAAGACGTGGCTTTTTATGATTGGTTAGTTTAACAAAAATCATATCTTTTGATTCGTTTGTCTAAATATTAAAATTAAATATGTTTTAGAATCAGAAAAATGTAATCATTCTGACAAAAATGTTTTTGGGACTTGGTTTTGAGTTTTATCAAAAGGTGTTTTATAAAAATGAATTTAATGGATAAAATCACCAAAAATGCACGTTTAACCTCATTATTCCAAAATAGACAAAAATATATGTTTTCTTAATCAGGAGAACCTAACTAGATCAATGGTGATGTTTTCAGAGTCTAAATTGAAGTTTTGTGTGAAAAGTCCAAAACTAGGGTTTTCTTTGCATTAATGCATATGGCAACCCCTAATACATGTGAATAATTTGTAAGTAGGCAAAGTTGATCTTGGAAACAACTAGATTGGTGAAGAGTGTTTCAAGGACATAGGTTTAAAGTATGATTGCATCCCATATTATTTTTATATTGAGCAATTTCTAATTTCTCTCTCTAAATGTATGTTTACATCCCCTATTATTTCTTTTGAGCAATTAACCTATATTCTCTTTCTCTTGGTCCTATGGACATTAGCCTATACACAATGTATTTTCTTTTAAAAATCATGGTTCATGTGAACTATCTTATTTGATATTGATCTTGTGATGATGGATATTCTTTTAGAATCTCTCTTATGCTTTGTTAATGTTGGACTTAATTTATGTTATGTGCTTCTTTGCCTACCTTGGTAGTGGATGTTTATATGGCAGATTATTTGATAGCATGGAACCTCTGATCCAACTTTATACTTGATGGACATTCTCATCCTCCTTATTTGTTTATACTTGCTTATTCTTTTATTATGCATCATGTGGTGACTGCTAGTATGATTTTACATGTTATTTTATGTAGACGTATATAGTTCCTACCCACTCCATATTTAGAGCAGATGTATACAGTTCCCTCTCACCTCATATTTTTGGTAGATGTGTTATTTCCTACATACATGTTTATATTGTCTAGTATTGTCATAGGTGAAACACATGGATGCCTTGTTTATACATTCTTTTACTTCATTCTTATTTTGTCATTCTTTTCATTTATGCCCGATTGGGTAGTACTTTAATTTTCTATGGGAAGCTTTTTTATTTGATGTCCCTTATTCTTTTAAATTTCTCAATCTCCTATTTAGTATGCACATACCAGTCTTTGTTGATGTTATCTATTTTTCTCTTCTTACTGAGGTATGCTTCCAACCCTAGGTGAAGGACTTGGATGATATGGCATGAAGATATGATATAGCTTAAGGAGTTAAAGCTTTGTTATGGTTTAGACTTCCCTCTATCTTAGATCCTTATGTTGTATTATACATGTAAACCCTATGTGGGAGATTAAGATATACTTTTGTAATCTTGTTGAGAAGTTGAATATAGTCATTTATTTTGTATACTACTACATTTTGGTTGTTTTTATTATCATTAATAAGATTTGAAATTTTTATACGCACTCCATCATACCTCTTTGGGTGTGTTCGGATTGGAGGTTTTATTCTTCAAATTTTTAGTAGGGATCGGTTCCCCTCTGACATCCCACTCTTTACAGCATGGTATCAGAGCCAATGGTAGTCAAAATCTAACTATTTAAATTTTTTCCCCTAATTAGAACTCATATCTTGCATAATTTCCCTCTAGGTAAGATGTTCATCCTAGAATTGATCCATGTTATATATATATATATATGATGAGGTTTTAGGAGATCTTACCCTATCATATTGATTGATTATGATTTGTACCTCTTGATGCTATGAGGTCTTCACTTTAGGATTCAATTAGGTTGAAGAGGTAGTAGGATGAAGAGTTCTTGTTATGGATATATTGTGACTTGGTTTTCGCACTGAATTTTGGCCAACGTGTTGGTTTTACTTTGCAATGTTTCTTATCGACAAAAAAATCATTAAACTACTATATTTACAACAAAGAAAATTCTCTAATTTTCTCGATGATTCCTTGAATTAAGTCACAATAAATGGATATGTGAAGCTTTTCTATAGAAACCTTGGATATAGTTGGAATGGAATCTTAACCCTAGTATTGAAGTAGTGACTAGGAATATGTGGAATAATATAAAGGTATAGTGGACCTACCCTTTGTACACTATGACTTTTTGGATCTAAGGGTTGTTCGGTTAGAGACACAAGGACCTAAAACTCAACCCTTGTTGTTTGTGGCTTATTAGTTGGAAACATGAATAACATAAATCTCTAAAACATTCACAACTAAAAAATATGTGTGTAACCCTAAATGTGGTTTAGTTTGACTTGTTAGGATAAAACTTTTAAGGGGTGCATAGTAGTTGGTTGTTGATGTTTGGATCAATACATTTTGAGTATGAAATCATTTTAAGGGGTTGAGTGTTGTAACATACTGGATCTTGGACCCTACCCTAGAAGTTTGACCATTTGGACTTAGCCAAACAAGGTTAAGGTTTAGACCTAAAAGATGTTTGGTATAACCCTAATGAGCTAATGCATGTATAAATCACCCTAATGTAATCTAATGTTCTCACATTAGTCTTAAGTTAATAATAGACACATAAAATATGTCACATGTGATAATAATGAATTATATAAAATTCCATACAAATAATCATATATAATTCTTTTGGTGATAATATTAAGCTACAGAACATAAATAGAGGAGCAATAATTATAATAGTGAAATAATATGATAGCTTAAGTAATGATGTGATATTATTGGCCACAAATATTAGTTCTGACATAACTCATTAAAGGAAACCCCAAAAGTAAAATATAGGTTAAAAATCGTGTTCCTTGGGTCCCAATTACCTTGAGAGTCAAGTTTCACATATTTAACATAATAATAATTAATTTAATTTATTTTGGATAGGGAAGATCTGTGATTTCTCCAAAATATCTAATAAGATAATAATAGACCCCAAAAGAGGAAAATAATCTTGGATTTTTAATCTACATAATAAATATAGCCTTTGGGTGAGTTTTCATCCAATTTGGAAGATGTTTGATTAAAAATGAAATCAGGAGAGAGAAAGTGTGTAGAACCTTCAAAATATTAAATAATGTACAAGCCTCTCCAACATGTAAAATTAATGGAACATTCATATCCAAGACACTTAATATAACTTATGGGTGAAGTTTCATTAATTTTGGAGAATCTTAAAGCCATTAATGTATGAGGAAAGAGAAAATAATTTTTGACTCATTTAACACATCAAAAGTTTTCAAAAAGCAAATCTAATTGCATATTTGGATTCCACATATAAAAAATAGGTTGGGTGTCAAATTTCATTAAATTTGGGGCTTGTTTGCACCCTTAAAAGAGGAGAGAGAAAATGAGAAATAATTACATTTGTACTTCATTTGAAATCTATTTGGAATAGAATTAAATATCACACTTATATGATCTTGTGTCGCAACCTGGACCATTGGATCGGTGAACTAACGGTTCCCTGTCAACCTCTTCCTCGAGCCAAAATAGGAAAGTAGCGTCAGATTTTGGGATTTTTCGAATCGGGATATCTCCCTATTTAGTTGATCATTTCTTGTGATTCTTTTTGCAATGAATTTGTCTCACGTTTCCGCATCCAATGAGTTGTTACTTGTTTGATTTCATGGTGTGTTTTAGAAACGCCTAATTCTTGGGCAACAAGACTTCATGGCCACCTTCCTATTCCCTGCTCCAGGCATCCTCACCTATAAATAACCATGCTCTGAGCTTCCCTAGTCTCGTTGCAACTCCCCTCTCCTCTCAATTTCTCGATATTTTTCTATTTCGAGTGTCGTCAAGTTTGTGGACTATCCAGACCTTGTGGTGCCCTTATGTAGCCCTCGGCAACACGGACACCTCAATTGAGGCATTGGGTAAGTTCAGTTGTCCCTCCTCTTTCTTTTATCAATGTGGTTTTCTCAAGTTATTGAGTAATGTAGTTTTGCCCAATTCCACATTGGCTTGCTCGAGCTGCTTTGAGCAGCCATGGTGGGTGCCTGGAAGGGGATGAGACCCCGATGTGTTTTCTCTCTTCTGCCCCCTGTTCTTTCCCTTCTCTTGCTTTTTCGTGTGGGGTTACTCTCGTCTTTTCGCGGAAATTTCTTTGGTTTGATGTGAGTCAACGAAGGCCTTTGACCATGTGACTTGGTAGTCCCTGATTAGGCCAGGTCACATGGAGGGTCCCTCTCTCTCATCAGGGTTTGATGACGTGGCTTTTTATGATTGGTCAGTTTTACAAAAATCATATCTTTTGATTCGTTTGTCCAAAAACTAAAATAAAATATGTTTTGGAATCAGAAAAATGAAATCTTTCTAACAAAAATGTTTTTGAGACTTGGTTTTTAGTTTTATCGAAAGGTGTTTTCTAAAAATGAATTTAATAGATAAAAATCACCAAAAATACATGTGTAACCTCATTACTCCAAAATAGACAAAAGTATATGTTTTCTTAATCAGGAGAGCCTAAATAGATTAATGGTGATGTTTTTAGAGTCTAAATCAGAGTTTTGTGTGAAAAGTCCAAAACTAGAGTTATTTTTACATTAATGCATATGACAAACCCTAATACAGGTGAATAATTTATTATTAAGCAAAGTTGTTCTTGGAAACAACTAGATTGGTGAAGAGTGTTTCTAGGACACAGGTTTAAGGTATGATTGCATCCCATATTATTTCTATATTGAGAAATGTCTAATTTCTCTCTCTAAATGTATGTTTGCATCCCCTATTATTTCTTTTGAGCAATTAACCTATATTATCTTTCTCTTGGTCCTATGGACAGTAGCCTATACACGATGTCTTATCTTTTGAAAATCATGGTTCATCTGAATTGCCTTATTTGATATTGATCTTGTGATCATGGATATTCTTTTAGACTCTCTCTTATACTTTGTGCATGTTGGACTTAATTGATGATATGTGCTTCCTTGATCACCTTGGTAGTGGATGTTTATATGGCACATTATATGACGGCATGGATCCTCTGATCCAACTTTTTACTTGATGGATGTTCTCAGTCTCCTTATTTGTTTATACTTGCTTATTCTTTTATTATGCATCATGTGGTGACTGCTAGTATAATTTTACATGTTATTTTATGTGGATCTGAACATTCTCACATATGAGTATAGAGGTGATCATTATTGTGTATTAAAATATATTTGAGAAGATGTGTATCTTGTCCTGCTCGGGTGGATGTATACAGTTCCTACCCACTCCATATTTAAAACGGATGTATACGGTTCCCGCTCACCTCATATTTTTTGGTAGATGTGTTATTTCCTACCTACATGTTTATATTGTCTAGTTTATCACATGTGAAACACATGGATGCCTTGTTTATACATTCTTTTGCTTCATTCTTATTTTGTTATTCTTTTCTTTTATGCCCGATTGGGTAGTAATTTACTTTTCTGTGGGAAGCCTTTTTATTTGATGTCCTTTATTCTTTTAAATTGCTCAATCTCCTATTTAGTATGCACATACCAGCCTTTGTTGATGTTATCTATTTTTCTCTTCTTCCTGGGGTATGCTTCCAACCCTAGGTGAAGGACTTGAATGATATGGCATGAAGATATGAACATAGATTAAGGAGTTAAATCATGGAGACAAAGTAGTTATGGTTTAGACTTCCCTCCATCTTAGATACTTATGTTGTATCATACATGTAAACCCTATGTGGGAGATTAAGATATACTTTTGTAATCTTGTTGAGAAGTTGAATATAGTCATTTATATCTTCCATTGCTACAATTTGGTTGTTTTGAATACCATTAATAAGATTTGAAAATTTTACACCCTCTCCATCTGTAACATCCCTCTTTTCAGGAGTAAAATAAAGCCTTTTATGTAGTAATATTTTGTTAAGGGACTTAATGCAATTTGTCCAAATTAGTTTTATTTCTAGGATTTTAATACAAACAGAAATAAGAAAGGGCTCCAAATAATTTTCTTTTATATTAATGTGTTGCAAATAGGTGTAATAATAATAATATGTCTTCCCTTTTTCTTTTATCAAATAAATCTAAAGGTAATGGAAGAGAAAGAGAAAGAGGAAGAAAGGAAGCAACAATTTGAAATTTAAAATCTCTTGGACATTAAGGTGTTGTTTTTTATATAGATTCCAAAATAAAGCCCTAATGTTCATTTTCTCTCTCCTATTCTCAAAATTGCCAAAAAGACATAATAATGTGCCCCTTGTTCTTTTAGTTCGAAAATGTAAGAATATGATTACTCTCTTGGAATCTTTTGGCCACCTTCCCTTTTATTTTGTAAATACATAAGAGGGAAGTAATATTCCCCTTGTTTTCTCTCTCCTCTAAGAAAAGTGCATAAAAAGGCAATAAATGAGTAGGCCATGGCTTTAAATAAGATGAATAGTTATAAACTCGAATTTTGGAGTAAAATCCCACAAAGGAAAGTTCCCCATATTTTATTTAATTAGTTTGTACACTTAAATTAAGATAAGAAATGAAAATAGAAAATGTGGACCAAACGTTGAGGAAACTTAAATCTAATTGACTAGGATTATTCTAGACCCTTTAATTAGCTAATGGTCCAAATTTGGACTAATTTGGAGCTTGTTTGATCCTCCAATTAAAATAGGAAAGTTTGATTAGGATTTGCATTTAATGTCTCAAATTTCCCTAAAGTCCAAGATTTAAATGTCACGCATACATCTTTCTATTTTTTTTCTCCACTGATTTCAGCTAAGGTTCAGTGTCACGCCCTGTTAGTTGATGTGTGCCTCCTCACCACCGTCGGATCAAGATTGGGTGGTAAGCAAATCATCATCAACCTCACAACCAAATAGGAAACTGGTGCTAAAAGTGCGATTTTTCTCCAGCGGATTTCTCACTCGATACATGATCTTTTCTCACATTTTCTTCTCCCACAGATTCACAACATCGCGGCGCAGCCACCGAACCCTAAAAATCCCGCTCTCGTGCCCTATTTAGGGAACGCCCTTTAGGGCTTGCTGGCTCTCTCCGCCGGTTTTTGCAGCCTGCTCTCTCAAGGGTCCGAAAGCTCCCTCGGTCGCCGTCTTGCTCTCCTACACCTCCAATTTTCCCCCTTCGTGCCCCTAGTGCTGGGACCTAGTCGGTCTTCATCTGCGGCAACGGTTGTCTGTAGCCAAGGTTTCTGACCACCTCGGCTCAACTACGCTTGCAGTAAGCATCCACACAGACTCTCCTATGTTTTCCTACCGCCGGTTTCCCTCGCAATGTTCCCCATCGTTGCACTGTGTAGAGGGGTTCAAGGTGCTTGTCACCGAGTCAATGTCATGGCACCTCAAGCCCTCAATGACCACCCAAGTCACCGTTTTGAGTTTGGCTCGACTTCCTGATCGACGACTGTGCTTTTTGGGTGTCTCTTGTAGATTCAGATTTTTGATCGCTCCTTCCTCTATTTTCTTTTTCCTGATTCCTATTTTGCTGTCGAATCCAGTTTTGGGTTGGAGCCGTCCTTGAGCTCTTATGCTTCCCAGATGCTGAGCCTAAGCTCTATCGCTTCGGGTTCGTGTGAGGCACTTGTCTATGCTCTCAGATGTTCATTCAAAGCCGCCCTCAGTGAGTTCTGATCGGAGGTAGTGCCTCCAGTGACGACGCCTCATGCCATGGTCGGGGAAAAGAATCCAGGTCATTCAATGACCGTGGTACCCCCCCCCCCATGTGAATCGATGGATTAAAGTCACATGGTTATTTTTAGACTTTCACATATTTCTCAGTCTTTTGACAACTTATCCACCTGGGCGAGACTCATGCCTCCATGGCTGGCTCTCATTGACCCACCTCAGTTGGGCCCAGCAACCCAGTGGATAAAAGGGTTGCCTACATGGCATTTATTCGATTTCTGATTGGTTGATTTTCATTAATTCATAGTAAATGGCTCGATGCTCAAAAAAATGAGAAAAAATGTTTTGGAAATGGTTTTTCATGAGGAATCTGAATATTGAGGTTTTAGAGTCTGTTTATAAATCTCCAAATGTTGGTTTTATGATAAATGGAAATTAGGGTTTGATTTGGTGAATAAAACGTATAATAATGTGAAACATGTTGTAAACATGGTGATTAGGGTTACCAGACCCCCAAAATCGTGAGTAGGGTTTTACCCAACCTAGGAAGAGAGAGAAGATATTCTCTAGGTGAAAAAGGCAAGTGGTCCATTCTAATTGAACATAGTTAATGGTTGATTTTATGTATGTATGTAAGCAATGAATGTTTTGAATGTGATATCTATTTTAATTGTTTAAAGTCAATGAATGTACCATGAAATGAATTGAATGTTTTTACTATTCTTATTATTGTATCATCTTCATGAATATTAAGAGTAAAGTTAAAATTTAGTTTTAAGAGCAAAGTAAGAGTTTTTCAAAAGAAAGATAATGTAAAAGATAGCTTATATAAGGTCCTCATTAAGAGGCTCCTCAGAGCAAAATTTAAGAGGCACTTCGGTGCAACCCAAGAGGCACTTTGGTGTATAAGGGAAGAGGCACTTCGGTGAAACCCAAGAGGCACTTCGGTGTATAAGAGAAGAGGCACTTTGGTGCATAAGAGAAGAGGCACTTATGTGCAACCCGATGATCCTTATATAGGTCAAGATAAAAAAGAATTTAAAAAGAAATTGTATGTCTTTTAAATGTTTAAAGTTTAATGTTTAATGGTCAAAGTCTATTTTTAGTTTACAAGTTTTCTTTATATTATAATATGTTCAATTCCACTTACCATTGGTTTTATGCATGGATGGGGGTGCGATGCCCACAGGTAAGGAGAAAGCTTAGGAGCAAGAAGTGCAAGGGATAGCTCAAGGAATCTTCAAGAAGAAAAGACCTAGTGGGGTGCCATTTACCAAGATGATCTAAAGTTTAGATAGCATTACATCATGTATGGTCTTGCTACCAAAGTAGATTAAGTGTATTTGATGTGGTTTCCTTTTGCCAAAAAGCTATGTATGAATCAGATTTACATAATGCAAAGTGTTTCATTTATTCAAATTGCAAATGAATATCATGTTTGTGACACCCGCTTGAGTAAAGTGCTTCCGCTCAGTGATTTATACATGTGATGAAAAGTGGGGTGTTACATTATGGTATCTGAGCAATTTGGTAAATGGCCACTAGGCAAGGTATGATTCAAATGTTCTATCCCTAGGTATGGAGAGATATTAGAAATCAAGTAGAAGTCTAAGTTAAGATACATAAATTTGGATAATGATTAGGGTTATGTGCCTAGATGTTTTGGATTTTTATGTTAACTCTAAAATTGTATGTAGCATTTTCTCTCTTCTTCCCATGTGTTTGTGGTATGGGACATAGGCTTGTGGGATTTTATAGAGAGAATATTATGTGCAAGGATCACGTTTGTCTTGTCCTTTCAAGTGCATGTGGTATGGGACATGTACGAGGAAGGTGCTAAGATAGATGTGATAAAACTGTCACCTTTGCATACATGAGCGGCCGGCATGTATCCAAAGGAGACAAGAAATTATGAGTTGGCATTAAAAGTTTGAGACATATAGTCACCTAAACTTACTCATATACATAGTAAAACCATGCATGCATACTAGTGTAGATAATTTGACATAGACAGGTGAGTTGAAGTCAATATAATACCAAGAACCCAGATTTTGTGTGTAAAACTATGAAATTTAGTTAAGAGGTAAGAAGAATCCTAAGGTGGGTAGTAGCCTAAGGAAAATTTCGAGGACAAAATTTAATTAAGGTGGGTAGAAATGTAACATCCCTCTTTTCAGGAGTTATATAAAGTCGTTTATGTAGTTTTCATCAAATAATATTTTGTTAAGGGCCTTAATGCAATTTGTCCAAATTAGTTTTATTTCTAGGATTTTAATACAAAGAGAAATAAGAAAGGGGTCCAAATAAGTTTCTTTTATATTAATGTGTTGCAAATAGGTGTAATAATGACAATATGTCTTCCCTTTTTCTTTTATCAAATAAATCTAAAGGTAATGGAAGAGAAAGAGAAAGAGGAAGAGGAAGAAAGGAAGTAACAATTCGAAATTTAAAATATAATGGACATTAAGGTGTTGTTTTTTTATATAGATTCCAAAATAAAGCCCTAATGTTCATTTTCTCTCTCTTGTTCTCAAAATTGCCAAAAAGACATAATAATGTGCCCCTTATTCTTTTAGTTTGAAAATATAAGAGTATGATTACTCTCTTGGCATCTTTTGGCCACCTTCCCTTTTATTTTGTAAATACATAAGAGGGAAGTAATATTCCCCTTGTTTTCTCTCTCCTCCAAGAAAAGTGCATAAAAAGACAATAAATGAGTAGGCCATGACTTTAAATAAGACGAATAGTTATAAACTCAAATTTTGGAGTAAAATCCCACAAAGGAAAGTTCCCCATCTTTTATTTTATTAGTTTGTACACTTAAATTAAGATAAGAAATGAAAATTGAAACTGTGGACCAAACATTGAGGAAATTTAAATCTAATTAGCTAGGATTATTCTAGACCCTTTAATTAGCCAATGGTCCAAATTTGGACTCGTTTGGAGCTTGTTTGACCCTCCAATTAAAATAGGAAATTTTGATTAGGATTTGCCTTTAATGTCTCAAATTTCCCTAAAGTCCGAGATTTAAATGTCACGCATACATCTTTCTATTTTTTTTCTCCACTGATTTCAGCTAAGGTTCAGTGTCACGCCCTGTTAGTTGATGTGTGCCTCCTCACCACCGTCGGATTAAGATTGGGTGGTCAGCGGATCATCATCAACCTCACGACCAAATAGGAAACTGGCACTGAAAGTGTGATTTTTCTCCAGCGGATATCTCGCTTGATACTTGATCTTTTCTCATATTTTCTTCTCCCACAGATTCACCACATCGAGGCACAGCCACAGAACCCTAAAAATCCTACTCTCGTGCCATATTTAGGGAACGCCCTTTAGGGCTTGCGGGCTCTCTCTGCCGGTTTTTGCAGCCATCACCCTCATCCTCCCCGCTGCTCTATCAAGGGTCCAGAAGCTCCCTCGACCTCCGTCTTGCTCTCCTCCACCTCCAATTTTCCCCCTTCGTGCCCCTAGTTTTGGGACCTAGTCGGTCTTCATCTCCGGTGACGGTTGTCTGTAGCCAAGGTTTCTGACCACCTTGGCTCAATTACGCTTGTGGTAAGCATCCACGCAGACTCTCCCATGTTTTCCTACTGCCGGATTCCCTTGCAATGTTCCCCATCGCCGCACCGTGTAGAGGGGTTCAAGGTGCTTGCCGCTGAGTCAATGCCATGGCGCCTCAAGCCCTCAATGACCACCCAAGTCACTGTTTTGAGTTCAGCTCGACTTCCTGATTGACGACTGTGCTTTTTGGGTGTCTCTTGTAGCTTCATATTTTTTATCGATCCTTCCTCTATTTTCTTTTTCCTAATTCCTATTTTGTTGTCGAATCCAGTTTTGGGTTGGAGCCATCTTTGAGCTCCTGTGCTTCCCTGATGTTGAGCCTTGTCTCTATCTCTTTGGGTTCGTGTGAGGAACTTGTCTATGCTCTCAGATGTCCGTTCAAGGCTTCCCTCTGTGAATTCTGATCATAGGTAGTGCCTCCAGTGATGGTGCCTTGTGCCATGGTCAGGGGAAAGAATCCAAGTCATTCAATGATTGTGGTATCCCCCCATGTGAATCGATGGATTAAAATTGCATGGTTATTTTTAGACTTTCACATATTTCTCGATCCTTTGACCACTTATCCACCTGGGTGAGACCCACGCCTCCATGGACAGCTCTCATTGGCCCACCTCAGCTGGGCCCAGCAACCCAGTGGATAAAAGGGTCGCCTATATGGCATTTATTCAATTTCTGATTGGTTGATTTTCATTAATTCATAGTAAATCGCTCGATGCTCAGAAAAATGAGCAAAAATATGTTTTGGAAATGGTTTTTGACGAGGAATCCAAATATTGAGGTTTTAGAGTCTATTTATAAATTTCCAAATGTTGGTTTTATGAGAAATGGAAATTAGGGTTTGATTTGGTGAATAAAATGTATACTAATGTGAAACATGTTGTAAACAGGGTGATTAGGGTTACCATATCCCCAAGATCGTGAGTAGGGTTTTACCCAACCTAGGAAGAGAGAGAAGATACTCTTTGGGTGAAAAAGGTAAGTGGTCCATTCTAATTGAACATAGTTAATGGTTGATTTTATGTATGTATGTAAGCAATGAATGTTTTGAATGTGATATCTATTTTAATTGTTTAAAGTCAATGAATGTACCATGAAATGAATTGAATGTTTTTATTGTTCTTATTATTGTATCATCTTCATGAATATTAAGAGTAAAGTTAAAATTTAGTTTTAAGAGCAAAGTAAGAGTTTTTCAAGAGAAAGATAATGTAAAAGATAGCTTATATAAGGTCCTCATTAAGAGGCTCCTCAGAGCAAAATTTAAGAGGCACTTCGGTGTATAAGAGAAGAGGCACTTCGGTGCAACCCAAGAGGCACTTCGGTGGATAAGAGAAGAGGCACTTATGTGCAACCCGAGGATCCTTATATAGGTCAAGATAAATAAAAAAATTAAAAAGTAATTGTGTGTCTTTTAAATGTTTAATGTTTAATGTTCAAAGTCTATTTTCAGTTTATAAGTTTTCTTTATATTATAATATGTTCAATTCCCCTTACCATTGGTTTTATGTGTGGTTGGGGGCACGATGCCCGCAGGTAAGGAGAAAGCTTAGGAGCAAGATGTGCAAGGGATAGCTCAAGGAATCTTCAAGAAGAAAAGACCTAGTCGGGTGCCATTTACCAAGATGATCCAAAGTTTAGATAGCATTACATCATGTATGGTCTTGCTACCAAAGTAGATTAAGTGTATTTGATGTAGTTTCCTTTTGCTAAAAAGCTATGTATGAATCAAATTTACATAATGCAAAGTGTTTCATTTATTCAAATTGCAAATGAATATCATGTTTGTGACACCCGCTTGAGTAAAGTGCTTCCGCTCAGTGATTTATACATGTGATGAAAAGTGGGGTGTTACATTATGGTATCAGAGCTATTTGGTAAATGGCCACTAGGCAAGGTATGATTCATATGTTCTATCCCTAGGTATAGAGAGATATTAGAAATCAAGTAGAATTCTAAGTTAAGATACATAAGTTTGGATAATGATTAGGGTTATGTGCCTAGATGTTTTGGATTTTTATGTTAACTCTAAAATTGTATGTAGAATTTTCTCTCTTCTTCCCATGTGTTTGAGGTATGGGACATAGGCTTCTGGGATTTTGTAGAGAGAATATTATGTGCAAGGATCACGGTTGTCTTGTCCTTTCAAGTGCATGTGGTCTGGGACGTGTACGAGGAAGGTGCTAAGATAGATGTGATAAACCTGTCATCTTTGCATACATGAGCGGCTGGCATGTATCCAAAGGAGACAAGAAATTATGAGTTGGCATTAAACGTTTGAGACATATAGTCACCTAAACTTACTCATATACATAGTAAAACCATTCATGCATACTAGTGTAGATAATTTGACATAGACAGGTGAGTTGAAGTCAATATAATACCAAGAACCCAGATTTTGTGTGTAAAACTATGAAATTTAGTTAAGAGATAAGAAGAACCCTAAGGTGGGTAGTAGCCTAAGGAAAATTTCGAGGACAAAATTTAATTAAGGTGGGTATAAATGTAACATCCCTATTTTCAGGAGTAAAATAAATCTTTTTATGTACTTTTCATCAAATAATATTTTGTTAAGGGCCTTAATGCAATTTGTCCAAATTAGTTTTATTTCTAGGATTTTAATACAAAGAGAAATAAGAAAGGGGTCCAAATAAGTTTCGTTTATATTAATGTGTTGCAAATAGGTGTAATAATGACAATATGTCTTCCCTTTTTCTTTTATCAAATAAATCTAAAGGTAATGGAAGAGAAAGAGAAAGAGGAAGAAAGGAAGAAACAATTCAAAATTTAAAATCTCTTGGACATTAAGGTGTTGTTTTTTTATATAGATTCCAAAATAAATCCCTAATGTTCATTTTCTCTCACCTATTCTCAAAATTGCCAAAAAGACATAATAATGTGCCCCTTATTCTTTTAGTTTGAAAATATAAGAATATGATTACTCTCTTGGCATCTTTTGGCCACCTTCCCTTTTATTTTGTAAATACATAAGAGGGAAGTAATATTCCCCTTGTTTTCTCTCTCCTTCGAGAAAAGTGCATAAAAAGGCAATAAATGAGTAGTCCATGACTTTAAATAAGATGAATAGTTATAAACTCGAATTTTGGAGTAAAATCCCACAAAGGAAAGTTCCCCATCTTTTATTTAGTTAGTTTGTACACTTAAATTAAGATAAGAAATGAAAATAGAAAACGTGGACCAAACGTTGAGGAAACTTAAATCTAACTGGTTAGGATTATTCTAGACCCTTTAATTAGTCAATGGTCCAAATTTGGACTCATTTGGAGCTTGTTTGACCCTCCAATTAAAATAGGAAAGTTTGATTAGGATTTGCATTTAATGTCTCGAATTTCCCTAAAGTCCGAGATTTGAATGTCACGCATACATCTTTCTATTTTTTTTCTTTGTTGATTTTGGCTAAGGTTCAGTTTCATGCCCTGTTAGTTGATGCATGCCTCCTCACCACTGTCGGATGAAGATCGGGTGGTCAGCGAATCATCATCAATCTCACGACCAAATAGGAAACTGGCGCTGAAGGTGTTATTTTTCTCCAGCAGATTTCTCACTCAATACTTGACCTTTTCTCACATTTTCTTCTCCCACAGATTCACCACATCGCGGCGCAGCCACCGAACCCTAAAAATCTCACCCTCATGCCCTATTTAGGGAACGCCCTTTAGGGCTTGCGGTCTCTCTCTGTCAGTTTTTGTATCCATCACCCTCATCCTCCCCGCTGCTCTCTCAAGGGTCCAGAAGCTCCCTTGGCCGTCGTCTTGCTCTCCTCCACCTCCAATTTTCCCCCTTCGTGCCCCTAGTGATGGGACCTAGTCGGTCTTCATCTCCGGCAATGGTTGTCTGTAGCCAAGGTTTCTGACCACCTCGGCTCAATTACGCTTGTGGTAAGCATCCACACAGACTCTCCTATATTTTCCTACCGCCGGTTTCCCTCGCAATGTTCCCCATCGCCGCACTGTGTAGAGGGGTTCAAGGTGCTTGCCGCCGAGTCAATGCCATGGCACCTCAAGCCCTCAATGACCACCCAAGTCACCATTTTGAGTTTGGCTTGACTTCCTGATCGACAACTGTGCTTTTTGGGTGTCTCTTATAGCTTCAGATTTTTTATCCCTCCTTCCTTTATTTTCTTTTTCCTGATTCCTATTTTGTTGTCGAATCCAGTTTTGGGCTGGAGCCATCCTTGAGCTCATGCGCTTCCCTGATGTTGAGCCTTGGCTCTATCACTTTGGGTTCGTGTGAGGAACTTGTCTATGCTCTCAGATGTCCATTCAAGGCCGCCCTCAGTGAGTTCTGATTGGAGGTAGTGCCTCCAGCGACGATGCCTCATGCCATGGTTGGGGGAAAGAATCCAGGTCATTCAATGACCGTGGTACCCCCGCCATGTGAATCGATGGATTAAAGTCACATGGTTATTTTCATACTTTCACATATTTCTCGGTCCTTTGACCACTTATCCACCTGGGCGAGGCCCGCGCCTCCATGGCTGGCTCTCATTGACCCACCTCAACTGGGCCCTGCAACCCATTGGATAAAAGGGTCGCCTATATGACATTTATTCGATTTCTGATTGGTTGATTTTCATTAATTCATAGTAAATCACTCGATGCTCAGAAAAATGAGAAAAATAAGTTTTGGAAATGGTTTTTCACGAGGAATCTAAATATTGAGGTTTTAGAGTATGTTTATAAATCGTCAAATGTTGGTTTTATGAGAAATGGAAATTAGGGTTTGATTTGGTGAATAAAATGTATAATAATGTGAAACATGTTGCAAACATGGTGATTAGGGTTACCAGACCCCCAAGATCATGAGTAGGGTTTTACCCAACCTAGGAAGAGAGAGAAGATACTCTCTAGGTGAAAAAGGTAAGTGGTCCACGCTGATTGAACATAGTTAATGGTTGATTTTATGTATGTATGTATGCAATGAATGTTTTAAATGTGATATCTATTTTAGTTGTTTAAAGTAAATGAATGTACCATGAAATGAATTGAATGTTTTTACTGTTCTTATTATTGTATCATCTTCATGAATATTAAGAGTAAATTTAAAATTTCGTTTTAAGAGCAAAGTAAGAGTTTTTCAAGAGAAAGATAATGTAAAAGATAGCTTATATAAGGTCCTCATTAAGAGGCTCCTCATAGCAAAATTTAAGAGGCACTTCGGTGCAACCCAAGAGGCACTTCGGTGTATAAGAGAAGAGGCACTTCGGTGCAACCCAAGAGGCACTTCGGTGCATAAGAGAAGAGGCACTTCGGTGCAACCCAAGAGGCACTTCGGTGCATAAGAGAAGAGGCACTTATGTGCAACCCGAGGATCCTTATATAGGTCAAGATTAAAAAAAATTAAAAAGTATTTGTATGTCTTTTAAATGTTTAATGTTTAATGTTCAAAGTCTATTTTCAATTTATAAGTTTTTTTTATATTATAATATGTTCAATTCCACTTACCATTGGTTTTATGCGTGGTTGGGGGCGCGATGCCCGTAGGTAAGGAGAAAGCTTAGGAGCAAGAAGTGCAAGGGATAGCTCAAGGAAATTTCAAGAAGAAAAGACCTAATGGGGTTCCATTTACCAAGATGATCCAAAGTTTAGATAGCATTACATCATGTATGGTCTTGCTACCAAAGTAGATTAAGTGTATTTGATGTAGTTTCCTTTTGCCAAAAAGCTATGTATGAATTAGATTTACATAATGCAAAGTGTTTCATTTATTCAAATTGCAAATGAATATCATGTTTGTGACACCCCCTTGAATAAAGTGCTTCCGCTCAGTGATTTATACATGTGATGAAAAGTGGGGTGTTACACCATCATACCTTTTTGGGTGTGTTTGGATTAGAGATTTTATTCTTCAAATTTTTAGTAGGGAGTGGTTACCCTCTGGGATCCCACTCTTTACAACGATGTTCCTAGAAGCCTATAGAAAATCGTGAAGGATGAGGGATGTACTTGAAATAAGTAAATGTTGTCCCATTATTTGAAGAGAGATAAAAGGGCATCTAGAAGCATCCCTTTAATACCCAATCTTGCCCAATCTGGGATTAAATTATTAAAAGGTTTTCTTTAAAATTTGGATTCAATTGGATAAAGGAGGAGAGAGATATAGTTTTAATAGGCTTTCCGAAAAAGAAGGATTAATGGGAGAAAGTATTTAGATCTCACATTTAAATCGGGAAAAGGAATCATAGTTGCGACCATTTTCATAAGTGTGCGGGCTCCTGGCCGTCGGATCGGAGATCCACAGCAAACGTCCACTGTCTCCTCACAATAGAAAAGGAAAGTCACTAAAATAGTAACATGATCCGTTCACACCTCACTCTCTCTCCCTTCTTCACCTACTCCCTCTATTCTTTTCACACTGGGATCAGGAGAAGAAGGCAGACACAAGGTTCCCTTGTATAATTTCCCTAATTCCCCATTTAGAAAGTGGCAAAATGCTTATTTCTTCTGTAAACTAGGACATCGAGGAATCACCCTCTAACCTATCATCCCATCCTATAGATAGGTTACTTTCAACATCCTCGACCCCTCGCACACCTAGATCCATCCTTAATTGATCGCGGGTACTTACTTTGTCCCCAACCTAACCCACCCCATCTTCGACGCTCTGCCACCATCGCATGTGCACCATAGGCCATCCCAAGGCAATCACCTCCATATGAAAGCTTTTCTAGACCATCCCGAAGGTTCCTGGTACATCTAGAGGTGACGAGAAGGAATCATCCACCAATCCCCTAGTCGCGACACCTGATGCTGGAAGAGCTCCATCAAGGAGGCTCCCCAGATCTTTGTTGAGCAAGAAAAGAAGTGGAAATCATCCAACAAACATCCGGGAAGCTTGCCCCAAGCTTAGATTGGTTGAATTGTAGGTAATGGCATGTTACTGATAAATGTGTATTTATCCATTTTATTTACATCTTTTAGATAACTTTTTAGGATTATTTTGTTGTCCTAGTTTTAGAATTAATTGTCTTATTTATGATTTTCTCTCTTTAGTTGGAATTTTAATTATATATGCTTGGATTTTGTATGAATATCCCAAATTAGTCCAATGATTAAATACTCTTAGAATATATTTGCACAAATTTCAACAGTCACGATGTGTATACCCCACGCCAAAAAGATCATAATTTGTGCATCCCATGGCAGACTTTAACGCACAAGTTTATGTTGGAAAAGAAATTGAATTCTCTACATGAAAAATATATATTCTATGGATTTCCAGCCAGTCGGCTGGCCTTACGAGCCAATCATTTTTTTCGGGAATCAACAACAATGAGAGTCACACGGTCAAATATAAAACAAGACAACTCAATAAATCCCTCCATTTATGGGCAAGCAATTAATATTATAAATGTTTACTCCTTTGACTGTAAAAGTGGGTCAATTCCATATGCTTTTATGTGGTGGAAAGAAATCAAATAAAGATTGGTCAAACATTAAAATAATAAAATCATCGATGCAATCAATATTTGAGAATGTGACTTTAGGTTGAAGCAGGTGATTAAGTACAGTTGACCGACCGACACCAAAGAGAAGACAAAAGGACATTCCTTGTTATCTAGTTTTTCTTTTGTTATTTAAACTATGTCTGAGTAGTTCCACTCTGGGGCATGGGGGCTAGCCTCATAGATGACTTTATTTCAATGTAATTGATTCTGGTTATTTCAATAAAATGATGTTTCTCATCTATTCCATGTGATTCTTGGATTATTTGATATAATGTTGTGGAGTGATGTGACCATAGATCCCCACAAGAAAGAAATTATAGTCCCTTGATTGTGATTGTCATCATTTCATCCATCTAATCTTGTACTTGTTCTTAAATTAAAAGGAATATACTCTTGTGTGGGGCACCGAGACCCCGGGTTCCCATAAGAAAAAACTCATGATTTCTTGACGAGATTTGCTGATAGATTTCTTGATCCTTTTAGTTGTTTAACTTGTTTGTTATAGTCTATTATGACATGACCATTCGAACTATAAACTTGAATGTCGGTTTGGGATTCATGTATTTCTCGATGAGACCTTAGACAAAGATATGTTAGGTGATTAGATGATGATCCGCAAATGACGGGACCAATTGGTTTGTGGGAAGTCCAATCTTTGTGGACTTGTACAAGCCCACATAGTCCTAATTTGGTTATTGATTTTCAGGAATTGACTTGTTGAAAAGAAGCATGGTTGTCGGCAGTGATTCCACGAACCCTCAGTCCTTTTTATTATTTGATCTTGATTTGTTATTCCCGCACTTCATGGGATTGACCCCATGGCCAACAGCCTGCTGGATGAGTTCATAGGGAACAATCCTGATAGGGATTGGAACAAAGTGCCCCCATATGTATGACATAACTATCATAACATAGAGGGAATATCGGTCATTTTCTCAAGTTTTAAATTGTAGTTTTTCAAGCACAAATATAAGTATATCATGTTGAGGTATCATTCTCTGATTGGTTAGTAAGTGATTAATCTTGCAAAAATTATAGAAAATAGAGGGTAACTCCGATGATAGTCAATATGTATATGAAATTAATCAAAAAAAATATGTAGATTTCAATAAAATTGGTTTCATGGTTTAATTTTGTTCCCAATTCCAAAAGTACATAAATATGCATACGTTGATATAATTTAATGCATAGAAACCCTAATGTTATGGAAATGAGGGTCATAACATGATTAGTTGGTCTTAATAAGTAAATTCTAATGTTTTTAATAAAAAGATCACCTTATATCTAATTTGGGATAAAGAAGAGTTCACATGTTTCCAAAATTATGGTTTCCTAAGTTGAAAAGCCTTAAAATGTGGTGATTAGGGTTTGGGAAGCCTAACCATAATGAAACCCTAATTTGACCCCAAAACCCTAACTTAGAGCCCAAGTCAAACTTGATGGATATTTTGTGAACATAAAAGTAGTACTTGGGTGTTATACATCAATTACATGTTGATTTCTTGATTGGTTGCATTTGCTCTTGTTTACTTGGGAATTAAGTCATCCCTGAGGAAAGCAATGTGGTTATGAATATGAATACTCATGATATCAATAGTCGATGTTCGTCGAGGATTTCTCAAGGATTGTTGAGATAAACTGATGGATGTTTATTTACATTCTATTCAATTATAATGCCACTATGAGTATCACATAAGATAAGAATCATACTCTTAACCTAGCATGATATGTATCAGGGGATGACGCACATGAGCCAGGATCAGACAGTGATCACACCCAAGATAGCATATCAAGTGTGGGTTATAATATGGGATGAAAATGGTAGTTCTTATTTGCAAGTAATTGTTTGATTATATGTTATTATGTACTTACACACTTTTTCATGCACCCCATGTACACAGTATAGCAATATATTGATCAGCATTTTGTTTCAAGTTACTTTATGTAAGTGAAAAATATGAAGATATCAATACATGATGAATTAGATGAAATCAACCGAAGACATTAAAGCTAAGTAAAAGAGGATTAGGTAGATACTTCTTCTCAATGTGTATTAGTTCCTGATGGAAAGTCAAGTAATTCCTTAGAGGAGCATCATTGAAAAACTGGGAAATAATATTTATTAATTAATGGAAATTATTTGGTATTATTTTTTATTGGCTACAAGTTGGAGTTGGGAATTTAATGTAATGGCTCTCAACTCGAAGGTCCTTTCTTCATTGGGGAATGTTGAAAAGTGGGGTCATTACGTTTGGTATTAGAGCCTCATATTTTTTAAATAATATTTAATAGTTTATCATTTTAATTAATCTATAGAAATACAAGGAAAGTTACTAAGGCATGACCAGCTGTTGATGGTTTCTAGAAAGGATGATGGTTTTGGGGGGTAGAAATATTTTCATTTGCACCATTAAGTTGGTATACGAGGACTCCCTTAGCCACTGTCATATTGACTGGGCCAGAGCCTAGGGTTTGCCTTAAGTAATATTTCCTCTGAGTCTTCTCATCTCCAATTTCATCCACTTCTCGTCCTCTTGCTTAATAAATCCTAAAAGATACTTCCCTCCTCATCTCAAGTTAGGGTTTTGAGAAGAAGTAGGATTATTACATCATCTACCAATTAATGTATATGGAATGTGGAAATAATGATGAAGTAAAGAAAATTGTTTTATGGGTTCTTCCTTGCAGGGGTAAACCCTAGATGAGATAGGGTTGGTTTATGAAAACCCTTAGTGGGTCAAGAGAATCATAAAACCCTAAGGTGCAAGGGTAGTCACTAACTCGAACCCTAAACCCTAATCTTGGGAAATGGGAGTAGAATGGGTGAAATAGTAACCCTACCCATATGTACCCTAACTAGGGTAAAAGGAAAATACAAATGAGTTTAGGTGACCCAATCTCTCATGCATGCATGTATGTGGAGCAAGGTTTTCATGTAAAGGGTCTGTAAGAAACATGAGCAACCAATGATTACATAAAAATAAAAAATTCAACTTTTAGGGTTGGTGTTCCGACCTGGGGTGGGTCAACCTAAGAATGAGAAAAGGACCTATGGGGTGGAAAAACCCTAGGTGTGTGGGTAAGGTTGTGGCTAGAGATCCTAACCTCCACCTGTGAGTTAAGAAGGCACCACAGGTTAGGACCTTCCCTAGAAGGGTGAGTTCACAAAACAATTTACAATTAGTTTAAGGAATTGAGGTAGCATGTATATCACCTAAAGTATGAAGGATTAAGTATACAAGAAATGAAATCACATACGTTCCTTGAACCCAAGTATGCCATCTCTAAGTGACACAAGGAATAGTTATTGAGAAATGGTTGGAAGTATGTGATCAAGCCAGGAAAGGAAGATCACTAATAAGCCAAACCAAGAGAGGAAGGCTGATATAAAAAGGAAGTCATTGGCTAATAATTGGTAATCAATCAGACATAGGAAAGTCGCCAATAGGCCAAGATGGGAAAGGAAGGTAGATATAAGAGGAAGTTATTACAATGACCGGTGATCAAGTCAGGATAGGAAGGTCACCAATAAGCCAAGCTGAGAAAGGAAGTCGATATAAGAGGAAGTCACTACAATGACTGGTGATCAAGTCGGGATAGGAAGGTCACCTATAGGCCAACTTGGGAAAGGAAGGTTGATATGAGAGGAAGTCATTGCAATAACTATTGACTGAGTCAGGAAAGGAAGTTCGCTAATAGGACAAGTCAGGAAAGGAAGGTCGCCATGAAAGACCAAGACCAGGAGAGCAAGTCTCCATGAGCCCAATGCAGGTACATAAATTGAATAATTTGTAGCCCAAGAGATAAAGGAAATCTGGGTTTAAGAATTACATAAGAAAATGATGTGCTCGAATATTTTTTTAAAGTTGTGATGTCTCAATAAATCCTTGGAAGGGTAGAGCCCTAAGTCAATCCTGAGGTCAAGTAGGGAGGATTAAAGGTACATAAGACCTATGAGGTTAGTAGGTGATCATGCCCTAAGTGCATAAGACCATGGATTTAAGAGATGGCCATCCATGTTTACCCAAGGCTCGTGGGTTAGGAAATTGTCCATCTTCATGAGTTCATGAGAACCAAGGGGTAAATGTGAGATGCACTCCATAAGTGGCCAAGAGGGGATCGCTCCAAAGGTACGTGTACCCCTAGAGACCTTAAGGAAGTGACTAAGGCTTATGATAGATGAGATGTAGATGTGAATAATATGAGAAGTCATGTAACAATGTGGATAAAATCTTGAAGGGAGTGGTGCATATTCCCAAGGATTATGAGAAAAACACTTCCCATGTGAGGGCATGGAAGTTTAAAAAAATGTGGGATTAAAAAGTAATTAGGGTTTGGAGTCATTATCCAAGTGATTCAACCTAAAATTCAAAATTTTAAATTATGTGTGGATACACCATCTACTCTTGGAATGGGATGAACTTTGTATTTGGGTTGGATCCAAACACTTATTTCATCTTATTATGAGTGAGAGAGATTGAGTAAACACATGTTATGCATAAATGGGCACATGAGACTAAATACCTAAGTTGAAATTAAATGGCATAATTTTAGGGTAAATACCTAAGTTTAAATTAAATAGCATAATTTTAGGGTTTGAGGTATTACCTAAGCCTTATATGAGAATATAGGATAATAGTTTGGAAAACTTAGGTGAAAAGGTAATCACCAAGCAAAATTGAAATCACAAGTGGAAATGTAATAACCAAGTGATGATATAGTGTAATTATTGAGGATGTAGATATACTCTAAATTGAATTTGGGTACCTATCTTAGTAATAATGTGAGGAATTTGCATATCAATAAAATTTGCTAGAGATAATCCAAGATGGGTTGTTATCCCTGAGGTTGGAATCTAAGTTGAGTTATCATTCACCTTAACCTTACTAGGTGTGAATTTTGGGGACAAATTCCTTTTAAGGAGGGGTGAATTTGATATCCTTGAATTTTGTGGATTTTGAATTAATTAAGTTTAAAGACTTGATTTGATAAACAAATTCCCTAATTATAATTAATAAAATAATAAATCCATCTACTTTGTGGCATGGCTACAGGCCATGGCCCGAGTCAGGCCCATGAGAGTATGTGCTTTGAAAATAGGTCCTTGTGGCATAAGTTAAAGAAGTAAAAGGAATCTATGCATAAATAAAAGATAGTGGCTTTATGGTTTATTAGATAATCGAAGTATGGAACAATAAGCAAGTTTCTAAGAGATTCTAAAATATGGTGTGATTTGGATAATTAATGGAGTAATTA
The DNA here is from genome assembly GCA_963693085.1 of Alisma plantago-aquatica. Classification (NCBI taxonomy): domain Eukaryota; kingdom Viridiplantae; phylum Streptophyta; class Magnoliopsida; order Alismatales; family Alismataceae; genus Alisma; species Alisma plantago-aquatica. The sequence continues at coordinate 675,838,793 of OY856411.1, forward strand.
TCTAACCCAAATGGCAAAACAAGTTTTAAGGTATCAAATAATAATATCTCAGTCTGACTTCCGGTATAATTGAAGATAATAAAGAGAATAAGATAATTCTAGAACTTTAGAGAATAAGGACTTTCAATGTATTGATTTAAGGATATACTAAAAGAGAAATTTTCAGATATGAAGGTTATCCCAATAAATCCCAAAAATTAGATATAGGTTGGGAAAGATACTAATGAGTTTTCCTCCAAGTTTCATAACAAAAGGATGTTCCTAGAAGCCTATAGAAAATTGTGAAGGATGAGGGACCTACTTCAAATAAGTAAATATTGTCCCCTTATTTGAAGAGAGAGAAAATGACATCTATAAGCATCCCTTTGATGCCCAATTTTTCTCAATCTGTGATCAAGTTATTTGAAGGTTTCCTTTAATATTTGGAATCAATTGGATAAAAGAGGAGAGAGATATCAATTTATAGGATTTCCTAAAGTGAAGAATTAATGGAAGAATGCATTTAAATGACATGTTTAAATTGGGAAAAGGAATCATAGTCGCGTCCCTTTGAATCAATGTGTGAACTCATGGTCGTCAAGTCAGAGATCCACCCATCATTGTTTACCTCAAAATAGAAATGAAAACTTACGTGAATAGTAACCATGATCCCTTCACACCTCGCTCTCTCTCCCCTCTTCACATCATCCCTTGTTTCTTTTCCCATTGGGATCAGGAGAAGAAGGCAGACACAAGGATCCATCTTATAGTTGTCATCATTCCCTATTTAGAAAGTGCCCAAATCCTTAATTCTTCTGGAAACTAGGGCATCGAGAAATCGCCCTCTAACCTATCACCCCATCCTAAAATAGGGTACCTTCAGCACCCTCGACACCTCACGCACCCAGAGCCATCCTTGATTGATCGTGAGGTACTTCCTTTTTCCCCAAACTAACCCACGTCATCTTCAATGCTCTACCACCATCGCCCATGCACAAGAGACCTTCCCAGGGCAATTTCCTCAGCCAGAAGCTTTGTCATACCATCTCGAAGGTGTCTGGCACATCTAGAGGCGAGGAGAAGGACTCTTCCACCAATCCCCTAGTTGTGGCACCTGACGCTGGAAGAGCTCCATCGAGGTGGCATCCCAAACCTTTATGGAGCGTGGAAAGAAGTGGAAATCATCTATCATACATCTGGGAAGCTTGCCACAAGATTAGATTGGTTGAATTGTAGATAATGATCGAATTTCTATCTTTGGTTCTATTTGTCTAATCCTAGGCATGTTACCCTGTCATGACCCTCTCCGCCATTGTCCTTTAGTTGGTTGGAACCGACAGGGTCTAGCGGAGATCCCTAGGTAATCAGCCATGGCAGTCATGCCTTCAACGGTTAAGTCAACCCTGGGGTTGACCCCATGGCCGACAGCCCGTTGGGCGGGCGCGCAGTATAGGACCAAAGACCCCCCATCTATGTGACATAAATTTCACAACATAAAGGGCATATCGTTCTTTTTCCTAAGATTTAAATCGGGATTTGACAGTCGCAGATATAAGTATATCATGCTGACTTATCAGCCTCTGATTGGTTACTAAGTAATTAATTTTGCAAAAATTATAGAAAAAATAGAGTAACTCTTATGATAGTCAATATATATATATGAAATTAATTAAAATAAAATGTAGATTTCAATAAAGTTGGTTTCATGGTCTAATTTTTTTCACAGTTCCAAAAATGCATAAAGATGCATACTTTGATGTAATTTAATGCATAGAAACCCTAATTTCATGGAATTGAGGGACATAACTCGATTAGTTGGTCTTAATAAGTCTAATCTTTTTGATAAAAAGAGCATGTTAGATATAATATGGGATAAAGAGTTCACATGTTTCCAAAATTAGTGTTTCCTAAGTTGAATAGCCTTAAAATGTGATAATTTTGATTTGGGAAGCCTAACCCTAATGAAACCCTAATTTAACCCCAAAATCCTAACTTTGAGCCTGAATCATTTTTTATGGATATTTTGTGAACGTAAAAGTAATACTTGAGTGTTATACATTAATTATAGTTCAATTTCTTGATTGGTTGCATCTACTCTTATTTACTTGGGAATTAAGTCATCCATGAGGAAAGGTACGTGGTAACCACTATGAATATTCGCAATACGATTTGAGGTGTTTGTCGAGGATTTCTTAATGATTGTTGAGATAAACTGATGGATATTTATTTACATTGTGTTCAATTCTAATGCCAATGAGTATCACATAAGATAAGATAACATATTTTGAACTCTAGGATGATATGTATCAAGGGGTGATGCGCATGAGCCAGGATTTGATCACGCCCAAGATAGCATATCAAGTGTGGGTTAGAATATGGGATGAAAATGATAGTTCTTATTTGCAAGTAATTGTTTGATTATTTATTGTTATGTATTGCATACCTTTTCATGCACCCCATGTACACAGTATAGCAATATATTGGTCTGCATTTTATTTCATGTTGTTTTAGGTAAATGCAAAATATGAAGATATCAAGACATGATGAATTAGATGAAATCCATTGAACACATTAAAGCTAAGGAGGATTAGCTAGATACTTCTTTTCAATGTGTATTAGTTCATGTTGGAAACTCATATAATTCCTTAGAGGAGCAATATTAAAAAAACTTATAAATAATATTTGTGAATTACTAAAAATTATTTACTATTATTTGTTATTTATTAAATTTTGAATCTTGAAAATTTTAAGTAATGACTCTCAACTTTAAGGTCCTTTCTTAATTGAGGGACACTGAAAAGTAAGGTCATTACACATTTCATCACAACAAATGTTGTCGAAGGAGCAAAAATCCACAATAGGATTCAGGGCACGAAGGACTAATTTGGTAGTTAGGGAAGTGGGACGTGTTGGTGGAAATATAAGAAATATAGTTCAACATCGTGGTAAAGTGTTGCCATTCAGTTGATACGTTGGTAGATGGTGGGTTAACGAAATTCCAATTGTGATAGAAATGAAAAAGTGATACCAGCTTGAGATAGAGATGTAATTTTTACAACTATTGAGATATATTTGTTACGCTAAGAAAACGTTACGTCTTTTCTAAAATTAACGTTATATATTTATAGTTAGATCAATTATTTTCCAAAGAGAATAATTAACATATCAGGCCAATTTAGGGTAATGTTGAACTTTATTAGTATATTTTAAGCTAAATTTGAACTTACGAGTTATTGTACTTTAATTTATAATTTGAAAAGTAGGGGTTTCAACTAATCTTAGATTTTAATTATATCTAGATTGAAATTTGAGGGTTGTTATTGATCCCTTTCTTTCCAATCTATTCACATGTATTAGCACATGTTTGCATCAATTATTATTCATTAATGTTGAAATCCAACAAATCTGGATCATGTGTAAGATCTCCAAAAACCCAAATAACCATCAATTTCTAAGCTAGGGTCCGGACCATACACAATTGCGAGGGGCTCCTCAAAAAATTGAAGATCATACATTTAACTTTTGGCTACATATACATAGTCCTTCATCTATTTGTAGAGCCTTGTTAGACAACCTTCATGCGAAGGTCTTGGTTTTGTTAGCATATAATCATACTCAAGCCACCATGTAGTTATGGAAATGAACCCATATGTACATGAAGTTATGTTCCGAAAAAAGAGGAATACATATTTTCCCAAGAATAGTGTATAATAGATTCAATAGAATGCTAAGAGAATAAACATCCAAACTAGAAAATTATCTTGTTGGTGTTCATTCTAATGAAACAAAAGTTTAAAAACATGTTAAAATATGGACATTATAATAAGAAAAAAGAATTCCTCAAATTGGATTGCATATTTAGCTCATTCAGGTTCCATACATTGAAACCAATCCACTTTTTGTGAAACTTATCTTTAAGCATGTATTTCAAACAATGAACATTGCTCCAATCCAATTATGAAGTCTCATGACAGGTGGGATGACTTTGTTGGGTTATGCAAGGTGACATTAACTTTGATCTTATTAATAAAAAAATGGATGTTGCACTCCCTAAAGAACACATTACTCATACGAATAATCAAAATCTAAGATGGAGAACCAAAACCAAACATCAACGGTGAAACATACATTTTCCTATAATTTATATTGATGAAACATCATATAATGAAATTTGATCATGCTTTGCTATTTCTTTCAAGTCATGGTGCCTCATCAAAGTTCAACATCATCAATTCTACATACCACACGTGCATTACAATGTCAGTTGTCTTGCACACATTTTGGTCTAGATATATTTGTGTATACCAAAAAAATATTTTAAAAGCGTCCCTACAAAGATGGAAATATATATTGGTTTTTGAACTTACTTGACAAATTGAGTGGTTTTATACCCGTGCCACGAAGCAATCAATATCTCATCAACATGATATCACAAGATTTCACACTTTTGCAAAGTAATTTGAGAAAATTAGTTACATGTTATGTTAGGAAGGTGAGGTCGTGAAATAAAGGGGTGAGATATGGAGGTTTGAACAGCCTTTACATACTCCAAGTGTAAGATGGGATTAAGCTAGAGATTTCTCCAAATGTAAGTTTAATCACTTATATCTAATAAATTTCCTAGGCAATGCATTAACATATTTGATTTCATACAACATATTGACCATATTGGTATTTTCTTGATTTCTTATCTACTTAGCCTTTCCTGATCTAAGCGAAATTGGGCAGGCCTGACTTGGACAAGGAATTGGGAGGCCAAATGTGATTCTAGTCCGGTTCAAACCCAAAAGTACTTGGTCCAACAAGTCTTCAAGGTTATCCCAGATCCAATTCAGCATGCTCAATGTTTGCACAAAATGCCCACATCTCCCATTCATGTCTGTGTTATGCAATGGCATTTGTTTGTAGGTACATCCTTGTATCATGGATAACACCTACGTGAACCAACCTTACATTCAAATTTCTAGTGGGCCTCCAGCCTTATAGAGTAGAAATACACAGCTATGACCTTTCCGGACTAACATTACAATTCCATTATAAACCAGTTTTATGATACTTGTACATAAAGAGGGTTAGTTTATACCATCATAAATTACACAGGCTGGAAAAGAATGGTAGTTGTATTCTATTCACAGGGAAGGATACATTGCGGAGGAAATCTTCCGCATTCGCTTCAGCGGAACTTCGGCCAAACGGTAACTACGCCTGGTCTAGCTTCTTCAAAACGATACCTGCAATAGGGCATGAATAGTTGAGCGTCGTATATTCAAGTTTCTACATTGAAAGCCTAAATCGGATTTCATGTCATAAGTGTCTTACTCGTTATCAATAAGGAAAGTTCTGATAGTTGTGGGCAGGGAAGCTTGTCCACGACTATGATTACCAGTACCTGATGATGAGAAACACAGAAACAAAAGGATATGGTTAACATTGCCAAAATTAATCTGCAAAACAAAGATACAAACTCCATTGGTAATACCGACATATACCATCTGCTTGAATACATCATTTAGCTAAATATCTGCATGAGGGATTTCAAGCATTTTATTGTCGGTAGTCCCTCTAGCTCTTCGACAACCATTAAACTTTATCTTCATAAAGTGGTTGGATATAAGATGAAAGTCCAAAGTGGGGTGATTGGGTATGACTCTATAACCCATGCCCTAGGCAGGAGGATAGATAACTCAAGAGCTACTGCAATGCACCATTTACACCACGTAACTTAGCTAGAAACTTCCACAATAATTAAATCCCAACAGGAAAACCATGGTATGATCACGACTGCACTTCCCCTTGAGGTCCAAGAACAGTAACTCATTCGGAAATTAGTAATCCCAGACTGAGACTCTGAGCTCAAGACTATATGCAGCCATGACCCAGAAATGTTAGGCTGCATTCGAACTACGACAATTGTATTCCTTAATAATCTCTACCCTCCAGAGGAACTGGAAAAGAAAGAAGTATTGACAAACCTGTGATAACATACAGGTTCGATGGCATTTTCTGCTTCAACTCTGGCTGTTTATAAGCAAGAACCCTCATCTTATTTCCATTTGGTGGACTGCTTCCAGACATGAACTTTGAAACCCCTTCTGATGGACTGCTTCCTTGCATGGACTCAATTTTGTGTAGATGCTGCTTCAGTGCATGCACTGCCTCAGATGCATGGAGGCCATGTAAATCCAGCCTCCACATGTCATTGGTATCGTTTCTGATCCTTAGGATCTCTTTCGCAGCTTCAGCATTTAGCTTTTCAGCAGCTAGCCACTCACCCTGGGCTTTGGCTGAGAGTTGACCGGCAGAAGAGTGATCACCTCTCGTATAAGCTTTTCCAGCTGCCTTGGAGTGTTGAGACGCAGCCCTGTTGCAAAAAACAGTTTAAGGTGGCCAACACATGTATCAGACAGTAAGCAACAAAATATGAAGTCAGAAAGCGTCACAAGATGATCTATAGTCGGAAACTTCACTATAAATTTGGTAGACTTTGCACCCTTTTCAAGAGCATTTAAAAGCTACACAATGCAGGATCTTTTTCATGAAATTTTATTATAATAATGATTTTGGATTGCATAGGCGCATCATGTGTGTGTCATTAAGGGAAATATTTAGGATTTCACTGTATTATGTTGCCCCTATATCTCGAATTGATTGAGAAACAAGTAGGTTAGTCATTAGCTGTTAGGTCGCATCAGTCTACCATATATGGTCAACCTTCAACTTTGTCCATAGTTATGGAAAAAATCCTCCAATTACCATTGAATAACCACAATTCAAATCCAAACATCCATGATTCATCAGACACCAAATAAATGGATGGAAACTGGACGTGGATTCCCACGCAATGCACATGGTATCAGGTGGGTGTGATGACATCCACATGCAAGTGGTTACCTCTCATTTGAAGGATCAGCATGGTTCTTTGCAAATAAAGTACATCCATTTGATGTGCCAAAAGTAGCATTACCAGCTGCAACAAATAAGAAAATGGTGGTACGCAGCATGTGGTTTGGTATATCTGCAGTCAGATGTTTGGATGTTCAAGGATGTGCACACGCTAATTACCATATACTTAATAAATAAATTTATTGGACATTCAATCTGAATTAAGATACAGGTAGAAGTGGATGCAGCATGTGGATATCTGCCCTCCCGTACTATTGCCAAGCCTATTTGTCCATTCAAAGTTGATTTGATTGAAACTCATTTATTTCAGGCATAATTGGTTGCTGGGCAAAGATATACTTATACCAATCCATCCGTACCATTTTTTGCTGCCAGATTAGTTCAACCTTACATGTACACATTGTACAGTAAAAGCAGTGCCACGTACACATGCTCCACCCTGTATACCAGTACAGTGGAAACACCACTGAAGCCACACCCCCCCACCCACACTATCTTAAGACTGCAGTCCTTCGTTTTGGAGGCTGTTCATGACCTCAATTTCAATATTAAAAAAACAGTGTACAGGGTAGAACCAAATTGCATTCAAACACAGACAAGTAAGTAAGAAACTGTATATACTTCAACCCAGCAAGCAGACTTGCCCTTTCGAGCCTTTATTAAAATTATCAGCTATTGGCAATAAAGGACCGCCATTGCCTATGCCAAGGTCATAACACCTTGACTCCAGCTCAGATGCAGGGTTGAAGCCTGACCCAACCCAACGAGGACGGTTGAACTGCCACCTGGTAGGTCGAGCGGATCAGGTGACCAATAAACCGTTTTAATCATAAGCCACCTTTGAACGGGTGAGCCGGTGAGCCAACCACTGATTCACAGACCTAGGGTGGGCCTGACTTCACCCTCTTCTCATGCTGGGTTTCGTGTCCTACCCACTCAAATCTCCCTAAAACTCTGATACCCCTCCCATACCCCCCCCCCCAAAATAAAGCCCAAAACAAGTCTATCGAGCGTCCCTGAGCTACTTAGGGTTACAGTGGCAACCTCCTCCTCAACTAGTGCACCTGTTGTTGCACCACCTCTCCTTCGCCACCTCCGCCGTTGACGATATGTTCCATGCCTGTCAGCCTAGCCATAAGCCATGAAGCACGGACACTTATACAACAGCCCCCGTGTCCACGTTGGACACGTTTGGGACATTGACCAGGACACAATCCAAAACGTTTTGGACATGGCCAGGATGTAACTTGTCAAACTAGCCCATTTTTGTAACATGCAGACTTCTTGGACATCAATGTAGCAGCAACTGCCTGTTTTAAGAGTATTCTAAAAATATATACAGCTACTAAAGAAGAATGTCATCATTGAGACAATGTAACACAAAGATGTGATCTAATCAAAAGTGTAAACAAAGTAACTTAGAGTCAATGTGTTAAATCTGAGATGAATTAGATATTAGGAATCATGTTTTGTTCTATTAAATTGATTGATCAAGTAATGTGAACTCATTTACTTATTCTGAAATTTTACTATATTTACTGAAAATAATGCAAAATATAGTTTTCTGTTGAGGAACATGGCTTCTTCTCCTGCCCTCGCTTCCTTCTCCGCCTATCCTCCGAGCGTCTCAAATGCTCGAGGTTTATCTTCCTGTCCTCCTTTCTCTCCTACTTCTCCCTTCCTTTTGATTCTACCCCCTAAATTCAGGATATCCCATCAACTTGTTCTGGAGTGTGCATTTTGATAGGGCTGGCAAAACAAGACCCGGCCCGCATGACCCAACCCGAATCCAAAATTTTAAGCGGGTTTAGGGTCTAAGATTTTTCGACCCAAACCCGAAAACCCAAAATTAATTTAGGGTCGAGTCTGGGCTTGGACTTTAGACCCGAATTGACCCAATTGACCCGAAATTCACAATTATATTTTCAAATAAATTACAAATACTATATTTTAAGACACACAATGGCCTATTAAATTACTAATCCATCAATCATGAAGTTTGTTTTGGCAATTCTACATGGTTTTGTATTGATTTGTATGATTTATTATACTAATTATGTTATGAATTTGTGTTTAAAACTCTCGAACAAACTACAATAGGCTTTATGTGTTTCTTAATCACCATGTAAGTTTATCACAATGAAATTTGTTAATTACACTTGGAAATTATCAATGATTAGACAAATTATAGCATTTTTTTTTAATTATTCTCTTGGTATTGGATTTACGGGTCAGACCCGATAGATCTAAAATTAATTGTGGGTGAGTTAGGGTCAAGGGTTTCAACCCGAAAATCCATCTTTTGCAAGTTTAGGGTGTAGCCAATAAGTGTTGACCCGAAATGCCTTGAAATGAAACCCGTTCAACCCGAACCCAATTGCCACCCCTAATTTTGAACATGAAGTGTATCGTGTGCATGAAGGCAGAAACATGGGAGTTACTGCTCGAGTGTTGTGTAGTGGTGTCTTAGTGCTCTTATTTTGTGCAGTTTTGTGTGGTCACTACATACTTGCAAGGAAGTGTGCCTAGGCATGCATAGGCGACAATGTGGACCAATGGGGTGTGCCTTGTCGTTTGTCTGGTATAATTTGCCACCTTGTGTTATTATTTTGGATCATATGAAATATTAATGATTATTAATGGTCTATTTTGTTGTCATGGCAATTAAAATGTACATTTGCGATTGTTATGCGCCAAGCAATGTTTTGAGAAGTGTAAAGCGATAAGCATAAGGACAGCACCTTGAAACTGCTTAAACGGCCGATTTTGAAAAGGCGGGCTGTAATTTCCTATATACTTTTATGCAAAATTACACACATGTACATAAATACTATATTTTTTGGAACTTTTATACACATTTAAACACTCTACACAACAACATAAAACACCTAAATAATTTATAACACAACTATGAGACAATGATTATAGCTCCAATATAGTAAACAATATATAATACAACTATTAAACAATGATTATAGATATATTATAGTAAACAATAATATAGTAAACGCTCAAATAGTTTATAACACAGCTATAAAACAATGATTATAGCTATAATATAGTAAAACACCCTTCACAACTATAAAATAATAAGTGTATATACATGATGCAGCAACAATTTTGCATCACAAGTTTACACAGTTAAACAGTACACAATAGACTTATTTTAGATACCTTACTAACTTATTATTACATTTGCATATCATCAAAAATTGGTTATACATTACAACAGCATATTAAGTAAAATTTGCATTCTAAATTAGATAATAGTTACATATAATTTACTTGGATATATTACTGCAGTACCCTACTATTACGCCTTACATACAAAGTATGCATTTTAAATTAGAACTATGCTTATCATAGAACTTTTAATGTATACAAGTTTAATATAACAGTCAATAATACTTGGACCATATAACTTACTTAATGTTACAGCCTTACAACAGTATTGCTCAAAAAAGAGGGGAAAAGCGGGAAAAAAAATGACCCATTTTTTGGATCTGCTTAATTGGCGCTCAGGGGCTATTTTAAGCGGCTGGTGGGCTGGGCCACTCGGGTCGTTTTTCAATTCACTGGCGCCAAGTACCATAATCTATTAGAATAATTCTCTTGATACACATTGCCTGGTTTAATTCAGTTTCTATGCACGGGCTATATTATTAAAGATAGTTATAACTTTGTTATAGATATATCTATATATTTATTAAATCTCTATCTATCACATTGTTTAGAATTATTCTCATCTTGTTTTGGTAATGCTAAGTAAAGATTATTAGAAATATAATTAATTATGACCTTTTACCATTAAAAATATGTATATCAAAGGATTGACCATAAATTAAAAGAAGAGGCAAGCCTAAATTAACCTGGGAAGAGCGTATAAAGAGGATTTTGAATCTTTACATCTACATCAGAATATGACCCATAACAGAGCTGATTGGAAAAGAAGGATCCATGTAACTGGCCTCCACATGGTTTGGTTGAGATTGAGGCTTAGAAGTTGATCATGATGATGATATCAAGATATTAATGATAGGTTCGTGTATTTAAATGCGTAATATGTATGTCAAGGAGGATGTGTTTATGTAAACCATTTCATATACCTACAGTTAAATGTTTAACTGGCATTTTAACTTTTTAAAAGCCGCCTATGCACAAGACACTTAGCCCTGGTGCCTTGACACCTTAACAAGTATGGGTCATTATGGTTGAGTGTGGGCTGCAACGATGTTGTTCCATTACTAAGTTCCAACTTCCATCCTCTCTGTGGTATGAAACATTGGGATAAAGTTGTTATCCTATAGTTGTTGATCAAAAGATTTAGTTTTAAATGCATCTATCACCATTCATAATTATTTGATTGAAATGCTTGACGGCTTTTTCTATTTTGCATCAAATATATCAGCACCTCCCCAGTGAATCTCCAAAATCCAAGTTTCATTTGTTCATAGTTGAAATGAGCAGTGTTTCAAAAAGCGGTATGTGTTATGTGTTCGGAGAGGTCACCTTGTAGAGTATATGCGGTATGCGGGAGTATATGCGGAAGTATATGCGGTTTTGGATTTTTTAATTAATTATTATTATTATTATATATATATATATATATATTAATCATGATTTACATATTTAATTTGTGCAATTGTGTATCTAAATAGTACAATTACAAGAATAATGGATGCAATTATGCAAATATGCAATCATCACAACTTAAATAAATACAAACATGCACTATAATCTAAATTTAAACAAACATAAATGAATGTAAATGTATAAAAGAAGAAATCAAAATATCTCTAACTAAAAATCGGGGTATAATCGGCCTTGTATGCGGCCGTACAACTAATTATGCGGCTTGGACCGCTTTTTGGACCGATTTTCATTATGCGTTTTTTTGGAGGTCCGCAGCTTGTATGCGGCCGCTTATGCGGGCGCATACACCGATTTTTAAAACACTGGAAATGAGCGTGCCTGCATTGCGTGTGTGCGTATGTCATTCATATGTATCAATAATGATGTACATTTAAGTCAATTTTCATATTAATTTTTTTTAGAACCCAAACCGACCACCCTCTTTATGTATCATACTAATAGACCAGATACAAAATTTGAGCTCTTTCAGACAAGGAAGAAAATGTCCGATTTCGATGCCGTTTCGGTGGCCACAGAAACAGAAATTTCGACAAATTTCGATAAATACGTTCCTGGCGTTTCGACGGCAAAATAAACAAATTAATTTATGAAAATTTACCAGAATGATCTACTAGTGTAGATCTACTCAAATATGTAATAATATTTCATATTGGATACGTGGAGGGTGGGGTCTCATCATTTTTGAGTCAATGACCCTGAACTGTTTCGATGGGCATTTCGGTGAGGATTTTTTAAATCAATTTTCAACAGTAAAATCAATGAATTAAGCCATTATAGTTTGCAAGCACAATATATAGACTAAAAGACACAAAACTGTGCAAAAAAATATGCTCTATGTAGTACATAGTATATTAAAAAATAGAATTTTTTTTATAATCTGCCTATTTCGAAAGTTTCGTCAGTCAAATTCGATGTCCGATTGCCATGGAAACAAAAATTTCGGTCGAAATTTCGATGATTTTGTCGAAATTTTGAGCATTGCTTTCAGATATGTATAGGCATAGTTATTAAGGCGTCTAGGGCTTAGGCTGTGACCCAACTTGCTCAGGTACCCAGACGCCTAGGCCAACTAGTTGGGCGCCTAAGTGTAGGAAATTTATACATATAATTTTTTTAGATGACGAGGAAACCCTTCCGCAGGACCAATTTCAATCGTGATTCGCCCTGGCAAGGTAAAACCTTGTAGGTCCGCTCAACCCGTGAGCAATCAGAGCTCTAATTAGTCGCGTAAAGGCCAGCTACATTACAGGCAAAGTCTCATTTTTCCGAGTAGTGTTTCCGGGAGGAGTTGAACCCGGGACCCTTCGTGAGGAGAACCAGCCTGCGACAACCCGGGCTAAATCTTGCCAACATTTATACATATAAATTAAGATATACTACATATAGTATAGTATATGCCTATATATATGACATATAATTCTTCATAAATGTTAAATAGTATTAGCAAACATCCCAAATGAGTTATAATGTATTAGTATTCAACAAATATTAATTAGCAAAAGAAGGTCCGGAAGACCAAAGATGACATGTATTGAGTTCAATGTTTCAAACTTAAAACTAGTGAAAGGGTTAAAAAAAATAAGAGTTAAAATTATATAGTAGAGAATAGAGATGATATTTAGAGTTGTAATAGAGCAGATTTCGATTGCCTAATCCAATGTAAAAGCCAATCTATCAGGATAGCATAACAGATTGCCACATATATGTTGTAAAGTCTCACATTCCAAAAAAGCAAAATGGCTTACTGGTAAGATTGTATATAAATAACAAATTCTTAATCTAAGTTTGTTGAAAATGTGCTAAACAAACCAAAACTTACAAGGAAACGACAAAAAGAAGTTTACACCAAAACGGCTCAACGACAACCCAGGAACACCTAAGCGGACACCCACGAGTGAGTAGCCTGCTCAAGCGGCCCACTAGCCACCAGTCGACCCAAGTGGATGCCTAATCAATGCCCATTTATAGGCGATGGCTAGGAGCCCCCCAGGAGCGACTAGCCGACTAGTCGGCTCCTAGTCGACCACCTCAACAACTATGTGTATAGGTCGCTCATTTGAAGGGTACAAAATAACAAAATTATGCATTTAAAAAGAAAAAACAAGGACGTGGTTTAGTATTATGTTGATGAATGATTTACAAATACCCTAATGAGTTCAAACTTTTTATGTAGGCTTCATGTAATGCTCAAGAAGAATTAGAGTTTGACTTTTACAAATCCCTAACCTTGATACGTAAAAGCATTTGAGTATATAACGTCCTCTATAAACTTGAGTGCTTCCTAACTTATTACACACACACACATATATACACATGTATTACCAGATATGTTTGCATATTTGTGTGTAAAGTCAATATACATACACAAACACACATATAAAAAGAGAGTGAGAGACTAACTAGAGTCCACTCGAGTGTAGCGATGAAAATCTACATTCAATTCAATTTGTACCATACAACTATTTTTTGAAAATTACAAAATGTATGCACTTGAAAAATTATGTGCGCCAATTTGTAGTGCTCTGATGAGTGACTTATAAGTATCTAGATGTGCTTAAATTGTATGTATCTGTATAGACTGTTAATATGATGCTTAAACGATCAATGATGGAGATTTTCCACAAACTTTTCCTTGGTATGCATATAGCACTTGAGTGTATGACAAAATTTATATGGTAAGTCTATGTTAGCCTCTGTCACTCTCTCTCTCTCTCTTGTGGGTGTGAGTGTGTCTGTCTGTATGTGTGATGTCATGTTGATGTAACATTATATGATTGGTGGGTTGATAAACCAAAGACTCGGGCTTTTCCATGTCGACCTCCAAGTCATGTTTAAAAACCTTGGCTCATATGTTTTATGGCCATTATAAAGATGCAAAGAAGGGTGGTAGCTTTAGCTCGGTCATATGCAACCTTTTTTTACTTTTATGTTGAGTTATGATAAGTACAAGTGAGCCATTCAATCCCCTACGTCTATCATTAGATGGCATACGATATGAGAATGGACCATCAGGTGGGAAGGTCCATTCCCCTTTTATCATGTACCATCATTGGAGTTGAAGATAAACATCTAACTCATTATAGGCTTCCATTATAAACCAAAGACTCAGACATTTCCATGTCGACCTCCAAGTCATGCTTAAAAACCTTGACTCATATATTTTATGGCCATTATAAAGAGGCAAAGGAGGGTGTTGGCTTTAGCTCAGTCATATGCAACCTCTTTTGACTCTCATGTTGAGTTATGATAAGTATAAGTGGACCATTCAATCCCCTATGTCCATCATATGATGACATATGATATGAGAATGGACCATCTGGTGGGAAGGTCCATTCCCCTTTTATCATGTACCATCATTGGAGTTGAAGATAAGCATCTAAGTCAGTTGTAGGCTTCCATTATAAAAGCTATCAACTCCCAGACTATGAAGCAAGGACACTTATATACAGTCCTTGTGGCTATATCAGACACCTTAGCACACAAACATGATCCAACAAGTGTTGGACAGGACTAGGGCTTGTCTAGCCCATTTAAGTGAACTTGTGTGGCCTAGATGTGATCAGACACATATCCGATGCACCCTGAACATGGCCTATTGTGATCCATTTTGGTTAAAAGGCCTTGAATCTACTCCATGCGCAATCTGCAAGCGGAATTTAGCGTTCATCAAGATTGCCGCCCTGACACAAGGACTGTAGATAAGGGTTGAGGTTCTAGCGTTCCAATTTGCAGTCCTTATGGGGTGATAATCACCCCTCCACTGAAGCCCAATCTCTTCAAAGCACCAACTATCTCCAGTCACCAACCCAAGCACCAGTTTCACAACATCCTTGGCCACCATGGGTTGCTCCCTTTCTTTGCAATCACTCGCTAGTGGTCTTCTAAAACTGCCAACTTCATAAGAGTGCATCTATTTCTATTGTTTTTATGATCTTCCACAGATCTTACATTCTAGTATACTTGATTGTTCTTGAAAGGCACCCACTCCCTAGGTTGGTTTTTTTACTTTTATATTTTGATTTTTCTTCTATTTATATGTATCCCGGGATACAGCATGAATGATGCACATTTACAATTATTTGGCTTTACTTTACTGATTACGGACCTATGGGTAATTTATCTAGTTGAGTGCACTTAATTACAAGTTTTCTGTCTTATTTTGATTGTACTTTTGTTTGGCAATTTGCACAATTCCTCACATTTAGGGTTTTGTGTCTTTTATTATTAATACCAGCATTGGCTGCTTGTCCCAGGCAGTTGAGTATGAATTGACAAATAGTTTATTTCATAGCTTCTCTGTTCCTCTCTTCCCGATGTGATTCGCATCAGTTGGTATCAAAGCAAAACCCTACATCTATAGGGTACAATCATGTACCTTCTCTTCTCCTTTCTCTCTGTCTTCTTCTCCCACAGATGTCTCCTCTTTCTTTCTCTTTGTGCACATGCAGAGAGCGCATCAGCAACACAAGGCTGCTTTTTCCGTAGCCAACCCCCCAAAATATCATTATTCCTGATTCCGTCTCCACCAGGCCCATCAAACAACAAGCAAATGCCACCCATTTCCTGTCTATATTCTGTTACCCACCTTCTCTTTTCCAGCAGCAAACACAAATTGGTAGGCATGCCATTGGTTCCTACACCTAGCCCCATACCCTTCCCCTCACTAGATACCTCGCCACCCCCCCCCCCACCGTCCTACCGGATTCCCCCACATGATACCCCATCACCTAGGAAGCATAGACACTTCAAAACAGGTATCATAGTACAACCTCATCTCTTAATTCCTAAACAACAAAGACCTTCACCTTGTTCTTCTAATGTCTCTCTATATTTCACTTACTTCAATGTTCAGTTGTGATATTATATTAATTGATGGTACCTAAAGTAATTTTTTAGAATATATCAAAAATGATTTGAATGTTCATTTTTTATTGATACATATGCAAACATTTTATGCCCAATTTGATATTCCAATTGGACTTGCTAGTTGCTCATTAAACTTCCATGTAATAGATCTTGAGGTCATGTAGGAGACTAGAACGATGCCTAACGAGATTGTCTACTCTATACTATACATGACAAAGGATAGCATCAATACTCGGTAGTCTTCTAACATGATTGGGCATTATAAATGACATGTGAATGGACTTAAATATGTCCTTTTTAAAACTTGTATAGAACAAATGAAATTATGACTTCTATGGATATTATTCTTCAATATTGTAGTTACACAATTGCTAATTGTTTTTTGATAAATCTTAATATAATGATATTATCTAATTTTAAATTTCTTACGAATATATATACACAAAAGGGTTCCTCGACGCTCTTGCATGCAATGGTCGTTACCGAGGTGCTTCATGAGGAGATGTCGGTGAATTGACCAGAGAAGATGGCAAGAAAGCAGGAATTCGAGTTATGAGGGAAGACAGAACCCATGGCCGTCCACTAGAAGGTCTTAGAAGGGGAGGAAGGGTTTCAAGGGGTCTCTGTCTACCGAATACATTATCCACAGTCTGCCAGTGTTGAAGATAGGGATGGACTTTGAGTAATGCAGAATGTGAGGGGATGCAACTCACATGGATTCCTCGACAACAAATTAGTTAATGTCCATACCGATTAAGAACATCCTACTTCTGAGTCACTGATGAATGTTATAATTGTCATTTAGCGATCTTATCGAGATGGGACTGCTAGAACATCATCTGCACAATCTAACTGATTCATCGATGAAAACAAGACAGTTACAGTTCACCTGGACAACATCTCTCTTCCATGCCCGATGATCTCTAGAAATTTTAATTGCACCAGATGCCCGATCAGTACTCTAACAACCATGGTTGTTCTCAACATTGTCAAATTGGTGGGGAAGAACATTGGGTACTTGACTCTCCATAAACGGATTAGGTTGCCTTGGAAAGCTATAGCACGCCGGTGAGTTTTTGAGACTAGTTTCAATCACTTCATCGTTCAATTGTCATGTGAACGAGATTGTATTACTACTCTCACTAAAGGACATTCGAGTATTCTGGGAGACAATTTGATAGCCTACAGGTGGACAAACAACTTCATACCGTCTGGGGTCTTCCGACCACCATTGTATTGTGGGTGTGGGGTTCTAGACTTACTGACTCATTTGTGTAACAAACTCATCTTTGTAAGAATCTATGAGGCACATGGGAGACTAGTGAAGGTTGATGATCATAGAGTTCATGGCACTTGTAGTCATTTTGCACAGCAGCAATCCAGATTGATACAACTATCCTCGTTCATCCGATGTGATCACTGACAACATTGCATTTCATTTTGAATATGAAAATCTACTAGAGGTTTGTTCCCTGTGTGGAAGGATGGTCATGTTGCAAAAACATTGCATTGAACAATCAGAACAAAACCTGAAGGGTTGATAATCCACATGCATTCGAGAAGGTTGGTGCCAGATGGTTGGAAGATGAGTATGGGAAGAATTTCCATACTCAACGGCTAACGAAGAACCCTCAACGACATCAGACTTCTGCTGATCAGAAAAGGAGACAAGTTATGAACAAATTTGAAACCTTAGGTTCTAAGGATGATGAACAAAATCCAAATACAACTGAATCTATATCTACGTATACATAGGGCTTAGATAATCCTTGTCAGACAAACAAACAAAAAACATGGACCCGCAAAAGAAAATCAAAGCAACAAAGTGTTTCACATATAGTTCTTGCTTTGTTGAGTACACTGACAAATAGATCATTGGCACAGAGATACACTACTCATACTATTTTGCAAGAACCTTTCACTCACGATCAGTCTTAAGATCATTTTGTAGTGGATCCAGATGGTGATATGGTCATCTCAAATATACAAGGTATTCTAGAACCTTGTGAGGACAGTTGGTGATTAACACCAAGTGTTCTATGTATTGTCGGACAATACGGATGTTGGGCTAACACCATCATCTTCCAAGCCAAGAAAACTTGGGAGAGAAGTCGGCAACAAGGGTGGAAAGATGAAGGCGGCACCTTATATGACTTGTAGCCACGCTAAAAGACTGGCAGAGGAACAAGGTCACGAGGACTTTGATCTTAAGGATTGACGATGAAGTGTGTTTCGTTTGAGGTTAACCCCCACAATGATAATCTCAGTAAGGATATAAAACAATGTCCATGATGAATGCTCTGGTAGAGTAAATGGATGCAAAGCTCATTTCCGATCTTCAATCTTAACAGATCTTTTGTAGTGAAATTCTATACCAACGGATATAATGTGGAGACTTTGATGCAGTCATCATAAGCTCGAGCTCACATAAGAATTAGATTGTATATATGTATGTCTTTATGTCATTTTGTTATGTTGTAATGGCGTTTAATCATATACCTCATTTGAAACTTTTTTGTATTATACACACTCATCTTAAAGTGGTGTTTTTAATAAAAGGTATACACCTTTACAAATATATATATATATATATATACACACACACACGTGTGTGCGTGCGTGTGTGTATATATATATACACACACATGTGTGTGTGCGTGTGTGTATATATATACAGACACACGTGTGTGTGTGCGTGCGTGTGTGTATATATATAGGCCATATATTCTTTACACAAACTTTAGTTACTCGTGGATCCCAATTTTGTAATAGGAAGGCAAAAACTATAATGAGATGACCAAATTTGTAACACAAAGACTCATTTTGTAAACACAACGTCAATTTTGTATTGTGCTTGCTGAAAAAAGAAAAAATCACATTTCTAGAAGAAGAAGAAATCTCCACCCCCAACTGTAAGCAAGAGTAAAAATTTGTAACCAAGAAGGTGATATATATATATATATAGAGAGAGAGAGAGAGAGTCAGGCTGGAATACACTCGAGTGTACAGATCGCACGCTACACTCAAGTGGTGTTTGCATATTAAGACTATTTTTTTGTAAAATGTGAACAATTGATCTTCATTGTCATACTATAATTAGGCTACATACAAATTTTGAGCTCATTTAGATGAGTATAAGTCACTCATCTGAGGGCAACAAAATCGACGCACAAACTAATTTGAAATGCATAATTTTTGTGGTCTTCATAACATGACCTATAAGTGTCCAAATGGGCTCAAATTTTATATATGAGCTATTCACAAGATGTTTAAGAAGATCAAACGATTAGATTTTTAAAAAAATTGCATCATAAAAAACTACCTGAGCATATTCTGCTCCAGATACACTCGAGTGTATTCCAGCCTAACTATATATATATATATATATATATATATATAGAGTCAGGCTAGAATACACTCGAGTGTATCCGGAGCGGAATACACTCAAGTAGTTTTTCATGATGCAATATTGTTTTTAAAAATCTAATCCGTTGATCTTCTTAAACATCTCGTGAACAACTCATACACAAAATTTGAGCACATTTGGGTATGTATAGCTCATGTTATGAAGACCGCAAAAATTATACATTTCAAATTAGTTTCACGCGTCGATTTTGTTGCCCTTGGATGAGTGACTTACACTCATCCAAATGGGCTCAAAATTTGTATGTAGCCTAGTTATAGTATGACGGTGAAGATCAATGGTTTACATTTTGTAAAAAATAGTCTAGATATGCAAACACACTTGAGTGTATTCGTGCGATCCGTACACTCGAGTGTATTCTAGCCTGACTATATATATATATATATATATATATATATATATATATATATATACATACACACACACACACACAAACACACAAAAACATATACACATACACACAGATATATATATATATATACACACACACACACAACACTCACACACACACATATATATTGCTTATTAACTACTTGAAAATATAGATATATTATATATTATTTTATCCATCGTCGTGTATGTCTTATGTTTTCAAAAAACATTGTATCTTGTCTTTATACATGTTTGTGTACGTATCGTGCTCCCTAGGCTCAACACCCTCCCACCAAGCACGACCCCCACCCAATCTTCCCCTCTACCATCTATCGCCTCGCTTCTGCCTAGTTGTTGCCTCCCCCCCATCGCCTCCCAGCCATAGTCTGCATCCATATCATCCTCCCAGCTGCAAGCTATCTCCTCCCCCCCCCAATCATCCCCACAGCTACAGTCACCACAACCAGGTCATCCTCCCAGCTCCCTATCACAGGCCTCCCAAGCCATCCTTCCCGCATTCTCTCCTAGCCACACACCCCACTCTAGATTACACTCCCCTTCGCCCCTAGACTCCTGGGGAGACGTTGTCAGACAGCCACACCCCGGCTGGACACTGGCCGAAGGACCTCCCATGACTGCCATTTTATACCTTACCCATGTTCCCCAAACCAACAAAAGCCAACATCTAGCCTTGTTCCACCTTTACTTACAAATCATGTATTATCCCGACCCCATACTACGTGTTTGCCAAAATGGTTAGCGAGGAAGAAATCAATATATTCAATACAGCCAAGGAGGCGCAGGTAGCAATGGTACTCCAACGTCTTGACTTGTTGTTGAGAAGCCAAACGACTCTCGATACAAGCATGCATATCGTAGCGCAATGCGTAACCAAAATGTCACCACGTTGTCACAAAACAATAGAGTTACCACCTGAAGTGTATCATCAAGTTGGATGCATTTAATCTCTTTGTAACGGCAAAACTCAAAAGGCAATGCCTCGACATGGTGTAAATGGTGTCTGATCCTCCAAACTTCTGGGTTTTGCTCAAATCATGGTTTAAAACTTGATCAAAATCTCAAAATTTTGGTTTTGATGGGGATCAAAAATTGAAATACACCTCGGCTCCCAGAGATTGGTAAGTAAAATTCCAGGATAAAATAGAACTATTCCTAGTGCAAAAATTTGCCAAAACACGGTGATTTTAGTATAAAGAATCGAGTTTGGATTTTCATTTCGCAAATACAGCCGAAGTAGGTTCAATGTTTTAGAAAACATCCAATGTTTGCTTCTCTTAGAGGGTTTATTCTTTGGCAAAGTTTTTTTTTTGCATTCTATTGCTCTTGGAGGCTTTCTTCTTCAGCTCTATAGTAGGTTTACTCTCTCTCCTTCCCATCTACATCAATTTCATCCACTTATAACCCCTTTTGTCCATATCTTAAAGATCTACTCTGAAAATTCCAAGTTGCAAGTGATATCCCAAATCTTATGATCTACAACCTAAACTTGTATAGTTATAAAATTACGGTATAAATTACATTGATCTACAATTATTTTGCATGTTAAACTTAATACATATCCAGTCTATTAAAATAATAGATAAATACTACAAAAAATGAACTTTTTTGATGTTTTTTTAAATTCTTGTTATTACGCATTACGTAACACTTAACAAATGTTAAAACCATATTGATAGGTCTTATATCAACAAAACTTTTTTATAAATATATAATATTTTGAATATAAACTAAATAATATATATAAATCCAGATTTTACAATGTAAATATTATTAAATTTGAAGAAGAAAAAGAACTATTATGTATGTGCTAATCATTTATATACATCAAATTTCAATTACTGGTGGCAATAATATATAATTGAATGTATTAATTTGACATAATTAATACATTAAGCTATTAGTATCAACCATTTCATTAGTATTAACCTATTGTATGAATGATTTCAGACCTAAATTGAGAATAATTTTGGTATTTTTACTCTTTCATGATCTATAACATAAGCTATCAAGTATCAATTGAAATTTATTATGGATTGGTTGTTTTTAAATGTTTCGTAGATAGTATCTTCAGGTAATAGTGATGGTGGAGCTTCCAGAGTTGGTGGGGGGAGGGTGCTCTATAAATTAAGTTATAATAGATCGTGCTTGAAAAGTTCTATAAACTGATGCCTTCATAATGTAATCAAAAATTTCATTGAATTTCCCATCAAAACATTTCGATTTCTTTTCGCTCACAAATGTAGGAAACCCTCAACATCAATATATGACTTTATTGCATAAATAGGTGTACTTGTGTACGCAGATTATCCAAATAGAGTTTCAGAACTTATTTCCTTTATTTGGTCGTCAAAATTATGTGTTGTTTCGACAGGAATGCATCTGCGAAAATCTCCATCAATCAGCGTCAAAATTGGACATTATAAACTAAGGCTTCAGTATGCCATCAGAGGCCATTTCTTTCCCTATGACTAACGTCAATGCTTCTATGTTCAGTTCACAGAACTATAGCAGGCATTGAACCTGTCTCTAATTGGCTTTTCATATATTTGAACTCATTAAGAAACTAGTTCCAAGGGAACACATTCCATTACCAGTCCCCTTTCTCATTGACGCTTCACTATACCATACCAGACTATGAAATATACACACACAATAGAACACAACTTAATCATTTATCAAAGAACTATATCTCGTAATTTCGTTAGTGAAGATCTCACCCAAAGTACATATAAAAGATAGGTGTGTGGTAGCTAAAATGAATAGACAAACATGAGAATATGTACCTCATCATCTTTATTGCATCCTTCCGATGGTTTAAATATTCATCATCAATCTCCTCCCATTCAGGCTCAACAAGCAAACTCGAAGGATGCTTTGGTAATAAACTGCCCTCAAACTCAGGTTCATCATCCATGACTGATGGGTCTATGTACATGCCTTCATTTTCTTTCTTAGAAAACTGGTCGTTGAGAAAATTACTGGAATCTGGAGGATCCCTCTGGTCTGTGTCAGGGCCCAAAGGGGCCATACTTCTTAGAACATCACAAGCTTGTCTATCATCATTGTTAGTGGCTACTAGAACATCCCTTATTAAATCTTCATCAGCCCAGACATGAAGCTTTTTCAGTCGGGCAATAGCAGAATCAGCTTCCATGCTTGCTAAATTACAATGTGCCACGTTATTCCCGTGTTTATTTATTAGAGGAATGGACTGAATAGACGTCTGAGCAACTGATGAAAAAGATTTACTTTGCCGATAATGGCCTGCAAGTCCCGCTGTGGTGTTAGGCTTAGAAGCTGCAAGAGTTGGGAAAGGTTCACGATTGGGATCGGTTTCCAACCCATCCTTCTGTCTTTGCAATCGATCAAAGGCAGCCCAACCAGGGCCAGAAGACATGCCACGTCGGTGAGGCATTTCGAATTTTCCAAACACAGCAGAATTGTCAACTTGGTTGCTATTTGAATGCAGTTTTTGTCAAGAGGTTGCACGCTAATTTCAAAATCCAAATATTCTAAACTGCCAAGCCAATGGGGTCCACTTCAATCTGTAGATGCCAAGAAAAAAATAGTTTTCTATCCGTTTTCTCTATTGGAAAATTCAGAAAAGGAAAATGCAAATCACATTTAGGGGCCATACAAAACAACCAGGTCCTCAAAAGAGACATACAAGTTCTCAAGAGAAACGGCCATCTTCTGCGCCTAAAGTTAATCATAGACACTAACTTGACAGACATAATTGAGAACAGGAAGCGCCAACCCATACCGCAATGAGTGAATAAGATTAGAAGCCGCCCGGAAACGCTATTTGAGCCCCCAACGTCCCCAGAGCTCCCGAAACCACGGCGCAGATGGTTCAGAGGAGCGAACTTCTGTCTTCGAAGCGGCGTTGGAAAGATGGGTAGCGGTCGATCTCGCCACAACGGAGCACTTGATCCCTCCTGAATCCATCAACGCAATGAATAGGCACGCAAAGAGAATTAGGCAAGTCTGGAGTAGGGCCCTGTAAGGAGGTCCCTCCGGCTCCTCTTCCTCTTCAAACCCCGCACCTAGTCGACGCGGATTAGGGATTTGGGGTTCCAGGAATCTTCCCCAGTCTCGTTTTGTCCCCGCCAAAGAAACCCGTGTTTTGTCCGCGCGGTAACGGCAACGCCAGTGTACCAAATTGGGCCACGAATCAGAGAGATGGTGGTGATACACGCGCGGATGGGCTGACGGCCACATCATTTGCTCTGCTTAGGCCCTGTTTGGTAGGGTGCGGTAGGGTGACATTTTGTGAGTTAGAAAGCTAATCAAATGAAAATATATTTTTTCAACTCGTAACGGTACTAGTCATGAACCCGTGCTACGCACGGGCTCGGAATGTGCAACACAAAAGTTTTAATTGAACTCATATGGGGAAGAAAAAAGCAGTACTGCACATCGATATGTAATAAAGTGAACTTTCATGCGGATGCGGTGGACAGTCTGCTTTCTGGACATTACAGTTAGTACGGAGTATAATACTTATGTTTTAATAAGTTTACATAGAGTAACCTGATAGGATCGTTTTTTTTACAAAATAAAAACATTTGTGAGATAAGTGCTCAAAAAACCATCTTCATTGTCTTCTTTTGTCGGTGTTATCTTTTAATTCTGATCAGAGTGAAGTGTCACTGAAGATCGTTGCCTGCAATATTGAAATTGGTAAATGATTCAGAAAATATTTTTGTATACAGTAAAGTTTCTTCATATGTTAACAGAATTCAAATAGTATTAATTGTATCTGCATATAGTTCGATTTTATTGCTGAGCATAGTTGAAGCAATTAAGTAGATCACAAACATTGTGTTTTAGATGGACAACTAATAAGATTGTATGTAGATGTTTTTAGGATATACCTACATATTATCATAATTTTTTTAGCGTTTTGAATGTTGTAAATAGAAACAACAATAGTTTTGTATGTGGATGAAATATGTGAAGTTTAGACAAAAACTATATGCTGTAATTTGAAAGGCATGATAATGTGCACCATCCTTCTGGATGTGCTTCTCTTTCATGGTTTTTAAAATCCAAGGTGGCTGAAATAATTGTGGTGCTACTAAATTAACAAACAGGAAAATGAAGCAATAGATTACACAACGTTTCAGTTTTTTATACTTTACGTAGCTTTCTAGAAGAATATAAGCATCTGAGCAGAGGCTTTCATTTGTATATGAAGCCCATATGTACCTCCACAAGTAAGTTCAATAAAAATTTAACATCAAATTGTAGTTTGATATACAGTAGTAGGCCTTACAGTTAGAAGATAAAGGGTGTGCCCGATGTATCTCTGCGTATGCGGGGTTTTACAGACCACGAGACAAGCTTGATAGCTTACAAACCAGTTTTCCAAGATCTTTAAACCTTCAGGGACAACTGCTTCCATAACCTAAGAAGACAATTGCAGTAATATCTTATCTTAATGAAGGATATATGAAAAATTTAGGAATAACTAAATGAAAGTAAGACAAAGCATTTTATGTACTTTTAATCTTAGTTCCTTAAAAACATGAGGATCAATATAGATGTAGTTATTTGAAAGAGAGGAACTGGTACTCGTTTCAGACTCTCTAAGAGCAGGAAGCGCCTGAGACTGGCTGATCAAGTCTGCTTTTCTCAAAAATCATTGATGGCAGGTAATTTGAAAAAAAAAATTAGTTCCAAATAGTTTCTGGAATACTATGATTAGTAAAAAAGAAATAATAAAGGTAGAGCTTCTGATAGCGAGAGATAGGCAAACAGAAAATACAGCAGCAAATAGCATCCGACGTCAGTAAGTGATGATGAACATGCAAAGTTTAGACAAAAACTATATGCCGCAATTTGAAAGGCATGATAACGTGCACCATGCTTCTGGATGTACTTTTCTTTCATGGTTTTTAAAATTCAAGATGGCTGAAACAATTGTGGTGTTACTAAATTAACAAACAGGAAAATGAAGCAATAGATTACACACAACGTTTTAGCTTTTTATACTCTACGTAGCTTCCTAGAAGAATATAAGCATATGAGCAGAGGCTTTCATTTGTATATGAAGCCCCCATGTACTTCCATAACTAAGTTCAATAAAAATTTAACATCAAACTGTAGTGATATACAGTAGTAGGCCTTACAGTTAGATGATAAAGTGTGTGCCCGATGTATCTCTGCGTATGCGGGTTTTTACAGACCACGAGATAAGCTTGACAACCTACAAACCAGTTTTCCAAGATCTTCAAACCTTCAGGGACAACTGCTTCCACAACCTAAGAAGATAATTGCAGTAATATCTTATCTTAAAGAAGGATATACGGAAAACTTAGGAATAACTAAATGAAAGTAAGATGAAGCATTTTATGTACCTTTGCTCTTAGTTCCTCAGAAACATGAGGATCAATATAGATGTAGTTATTTGAAAGAGAGGAACCGGTACTCGTTTCAGACTCTCTAAGAGCAAGAAGCGCCCGAGACTGTGGCTGATCAAGTCTTCTTTTTTCAAAAATCATCTATGGCAGGTAATTTGAAAATCATTTTTCAGTTTGAAATAGTTTCAGGAATACTATGATTAGTAAAAAAGAAATAATAAAGGTTGTGCGTCTGATAGCTAGAGATAGGCAAACAGAAAATACAGCAGCAAATACAACAGCAAATACAGGTGTAGGGACATATTAAAAGGAAACACAAAGCAATTATTTTAATGGTTCTCAATTGATGTATGTTTCCAACAGTCAACATGACAACAATAATGTAAATATATCAGGCAGTTTAGGAGTTCCTTAGAATGTGAAGAATTAACTTATAACAGAGTACTAATGAAAACAGACATTGCTAGTTAGCAGTTCTTCTGTTCATGAACTTATATCTAGCAAATTGAGTAGGCACATTACATTGGAAATTCAAACTTGAATAGACCTGAATCATAAAGGAGAACTTAGAAATAGCTACGATTCTTTCACTTAAGCGATTCATATTTTGTCAGAATTGTGTATGCATTTACAATACAAGTATAATTTTTGAAACATATTGAAATGCATAGAAAAAGTGTTAATTCTGAATTATTTCTTATATGAAAATTGTAGTGAACATTTTTATATTGTTAGCATTGTGTTTCCTTTTGGTAGTAGGAATAGGAAGCAATGTTCAAGGATAGGACTGTTAAACTTTATATAGTAGTTCATGTTTGTGCTTGTAAAACCTAAGAGATCAAAAGATTAGGCGGCAGGTCTGTTGTATGTCCATAACTAAGTTCAATAAAAATTTAAAATCAAACTGTAGTTTGATATACAGCAGTAGGCCTTATAGTTAGGACAGATTTTGATGTGGTTCTATCTTTTGGGAAGTCTAATCATTATTTTGTGTTCTTACCGGTGTAGAAGTGTAAAAAAAGACACTATGTGGGATCTTATGTTCTTTATTTTAGAAAATGATCGTATACTTGTTATGTTGATGAGGTCAATGGAATCATAGGTTTTAGAGAAACAAAATGATAAAATGTTTAAATTACAATATAATCTTTTAAGATGATTATATAGGAGAAAAAGTACATAAAAACAATTGTAATAACAGAAAAAAAAAAGTTTTAAATTGAAAAGCATACCTAAAGACAATATCTTTTCCATATGAGCTCCCTTTAGATGCTACAAAATATTGTTTTCATGTAGGAGGAGCTTTTCCATAGCTATATATATGCATGCATAGATATGTACATATATGTACATTATGATAGTAATTTCATTCAAAAAGTATTCTTCCTGCATAATAAAGCAATAATGAAGTTTAGTTCATGTTTGTGCTTGTAAAACCTAAGAGATCAAAAGATTAGGAGGCAGGTCTGTTGTATGTCCATAACTAAGTTCAATAAGAATTTAAAATCAAACTGTAGTTTGATATACAGCAGTAGACCTTATAGTTAGGAGATAAAGAGATATTTTGTCTTAAAGAAGGATATACGAAATCTTAGGAATAACTAAATGAAAGTAAGATGGAATGAAGTTTATTTTGTAACGATTAATATGGTTTCACAGCATCTGTGGAATCAAGGAAAGAGCATCGCTAGAGTGGACGAAAATAGATGGGTAGATTTTATACCTCGAGGGCGCGCAGTGTTCTTACGCTTCTCATACAGCTTTTCGGAGAACCTAAAGACAATATCTTTTCCATATGAGCTCTCCCTTTAGATGCTACAAAATATTGTTTTCATGTAGGAGAAGCTTTTCCATAGCTATATATATATATATATATGCATGCATAGATATGTACATATATGTACATTATGATAGTAATTTCATTCAAAAAGTATTGTTCCTGCATAATAAAGCAATAATGAAGTTTAGTTCATGTTTATGCTTGTAAAACCTAAGAGATCAAAAGATTAGGCGGCAGGTCTGTTGTATGTCCATAACTAAGTTCAATAAAAATTTAAAATCAAACTGTAGTTTGATATACAGCAGTAGGCCTTATAGTTAGGAGATAAAGAGATATTTTGTCTTAAGGTAGGATATACGAAAATCTTAGGAATAACTAAATGAAAGTAAGATGGAATGGAGTTTATTTTATAACGATTAATATGGTTTCACAGCATCTGCGGAATCAAGGAAAGAGCATCGCTAGAGTGGACGAAAATAGATGGGTAGATTTCATACCTCGAGGATGCGCAGTGTTCTTATGCTTCTCATAAAGCTTTTCGGAGAAGTTACGGAGAACATCATCTAGGATAATGGACAAGGCATCCAACTGCCGTCCGGACCAGCCGTCCGAAGGTAGGAAGAAGAGGGCGGCGAGTAATCGGAACTTCTGTATGACACTGCTGGTAGTAAATACAACAGCAAATATAGGTGCATAGACATATTCAAAGTAAACAAAAAGCAATTACTTTAATGGCTCTCAATTGATATATGTTACCAACGATCAATAAGATAACAACAATGTAAACATACTAAGTTCATATTAAGTTGTAAGGAATTAGCATACCAAGTTCGCTTAAACTGCACATTGTACAGTGACTTTTAAGTTACATCTAAGAGAAACCATTAACACAAAGGAATGAACATTAACAATATAAACATTTTAATGAACCAGAAAAATATCAATGTATATTACAGCCACTAAACAATGCATTTCGTTATCATAAAAATTCATTCAGTCATAAGAGTATATTCATACATAAAACAATTACAATAATAGAAATGAAAATTTTAAATTAAAAAGCATACCTAAGGACAATATTTTTTTTCATATGACCTCCCTTCAGATGACAAAAAATGACATTTTCATGTAGGAGGAGCTTTTCCATAGCTATATATGCACGCATACATATATACATATATATATATATATTATGGTAGTAACTCCATTGAGAAAGAAGTATTGTTCCTGCATAATAAAGCAATGATGATATGAGAATATGTTTTAGTTTTTGCCATATGAATTGTTTTTTTTTAAAATAAGTATGGAAAAACAAAGGTTTTTTTGAAATAATACGAGCAAAGTGTAGGTACATTATATTAGTTTGTACATATCTCACAAAGGTTTCTGTGTAATGTATATACTTAATCACATCATATCATATGCATGTAGGTCAAGAATATAGAGCCGAAGATGATATAGTATTTTGATTTTGATGTGGTTCTATCTTTTGGGAAGTCTAATCATTATTTTGTGTACTTACCGGTGTAGAAGTGTAAAAAAAGACACTATGTGGGATCTTATGTTCTTTATTTTAGAAAATGATCATATACTTGTTATGTTGATGAGGTCAATGGAATTATAGGTTTTAGAGAAACAAAATGATACAATGTTTAAATTACAATACAATCTTTTAAGATGATTATATAGGAGAAAAAGTACATAAAAACAATTGTAATAACAGAAAAAAAAAGTTTTAAATTGAAAAGCATACCTAAAGACAATATCTTTTCCATAAGAGCTCCCTTTAGATGCTACAAAATATTGTTTTCATGTAGGAGGAGCTTTTCCATAGCTATATATATGCATGCATAGATATGTACATATATGTACATTATGATAGTAATTTCATTCAAAAAGTATTGTTCCTGCATAATAAAGTAATAATGAGATGAGAATATGTTTTATTTTTCATCTTGTAAATTGTTTTTTAAAAATGAGTATTTTATAAATTAAAAGACAATTATTTAGCATGTTTTACCTTGTACCAAGGTGTCATTCGTTTTTCCATTGATAAAAAGAAGTGACTATAAAGTCTCCATTCATTGTGTAGCGCTGGTTCTCTCTACTTAGTCGTAATTGAAAAGTAAATGTTTTTCCAACTGGTTCTTCAAATATTTTGTCAATAATATTTTGGCTTTCATCCTAATAAAATATTCATTAGTAACATATATTACTTGATTTAGTTGTAGATTTCATAATAATTATTTATGTAGATATTGTTATACTAAAATATCAATTAACCTCAGTGAAGAGTTGCAACAGTCTTTCAGTGGTGATACATAGAAATGAATTTGCATTTTCTCCAAATAGGGTGACATATGCTTCTCCACTTTCATCAAGAATCTTGGTTTTTATTTTCAACCTAATAGGAAATAATTTTATATAACTATATATGTTTGCTAGAACATTTTATGTCAATTGAGTGTACATTAGCGACATTACCTTATTATTGGAATGCAATCAATAACACCACAGTGATAGCATATTGTACTGTTTGCTGCTAACTTGTACTTTTTTGAGCATGATTGGCAGCAATCATAAAATATTTCATCTTCAGAAGATACATTTCCAACTTTGCCTTTTATTGTGAAGTAAAGAGGCTGTAATTAAAAAATTAAAAATGAATTCAATCTATGAGTTTGCAAGATGAATATAGAAGTTGAAAATAATAATTTTACTAAATTATATAATTACCTTGTCAATGATAGATTGTGCATGGAGAACAACGTCATTAACAGTCACAAATTGAGTACTTTTTTGTATTTGTTTGTTGCTATATATATGGATTGATGTTGAAAATTCACTCTTCAATTTATCCTTAGAAAACCTACAATATGTAAGATAATTAGAAAAGCACCATAAATTATATGATTTTCTTTATTTTTGAAATATGAATATTTGTTTGACATTATCAAGCATTACTAACCACTTTTTCAAATTTTCAATTTCATTAAGGCCAGTTGGTTTTATGTAGAGATCTGAATAATCAGTGCTTGCAATGCAATACTCATCTATGAAGAAAACATTTGTTAGGAATACATTTATTAGAATGAATATAGAGTTATATGTTGATGTGTACCATTGTATGTATCAATTTTGACTTTCGTTGCGAGAAGAACAACATTATTTTTTGCAGCAATGACCAAGTCATCATCATATTTTTTTGCAAGTTCATTCCATACAGTCAACCGGATGCAGCAATTACTATGTCATAAATGAATACACATTATTTACATTAGAAACACATATTTATTTAAGGTAATCATTACAAATTACCTTTGATCTACAATATGGAGACTGATACGGGAGTTGCTTGACATAGTTCTTGATTCTAATTTCCAGATAATTCCAACCACATCTATTAAAGAAAATAGTTAAGTTCATATATAATAAGTATCAAACAATGTTATAATTTGACAACCTACCAATTAAAGTTCGATTTTCAGGTTTCAATGAGCTTATTTCATCCAATGGTGTGATGTGGTATTTAGGATATGGTATTGTTTGATCATCTTGCACCTCAATACCAATTGAGCGATCATTGATGAATATGATAAAATTATGAGGTACAATCCGAAAGCCAAATTGTAGTTTTTTAATGCTTACAGATTTCAACACCAAAGTATTACCTATAGTAAGCAACTGATCCCATTTAGTTGGATCTGAATGAACAATTCTTGCTTGCATTTCATCACCCTATAGAAATTCATATTTAATTATATAATATATAGGTAATGCTAAAATGACATAATGCAAAGTAAATTAAAAAATACCTCAGAATCTATGAAAGTAACTACAAACGACTCCATTTTTCCAGTTGGTTTGTCAATTGTACGCCTCCATTTGTTTGCAACACGAACAAAAAGTACCACTTATTGTTGATTCGGGCGTATCATACGAAATAAAGATGGCTTTCGTCCTTGTAAGACGATAGGCAATGATTTTTTCATCTCTTCTGTATAATTTTTTTATGAAAGATCATTTAGATATAAGATTATTATTTTATTTCTAATAACTAACCAAAATGATGATAATATATTGTACCATTTTTTGGAGGCATAGAAGTATTTTTTGAAGTTATTGAAGAGAATTGATCAGATGGAGCCTTTAGTTTTTTAATATCTCCACTTGGTTTATCAGTTTGAAATTCTGCATTTCTTTTAGATAGAACCATTTCTTTTGCTGGTGTTTTAGGACTGATTTCTTTGAGATTGGAACTCTCTGTACCTGCAAATTATTGTTTGAAAAATTATTTACAAAGTAGGTTAAAATGAATAAGATGTACGATTCTTTTGATTTCATTTTGACATAAAATGTAATTGATACTATTTATGTATAGTTTAACAATATTGAACTTATGTTCTATAATACTTTTACTACTAAGTTGTTTCTTAGTAATTTGATTTGCACTTAATGCATAGATAGCAGCACATATAGAAGCATGGATAAGAGTTCATTTAGTTGTGTGTTATGTTACCTTTTGAAATATCATAACTTGATTGCTTGATTTTGAAATCAGTCATAGTTTGTATTTCATCACCTGTAGAGAAAAAAGGTAGAGATTACAATCCTATAAAGAAAAAAGTAACTAATCAAAAATTTGAATTATGAATCTAGATTTTTTTTACCTTCCAAAGTATCATCATCTAGTTTGAAAGTGTGTTTATCATCCATACTTTGATGTGGATTTCCTATGGATAGAATAAAATCAGAGATAAGAATAATACATTTAAAAAGGTAGTTTTTAGTTCAATGTACGACTGAGAAAATTTATGTATAGTTTAACAATATTGAACTTATGTTCTATAATACTTTTACTACTAAGTTGTTTCTTAGTAATTTGATTTGCACCTAATGCATAGATAGAAGCACATGTAGAAGCATGGATAAGAGTTCATCTAGTTGTGTGTTATCTTACCATTTGGAATATCATAACTTGATTGCTTGATTTTGAAATCAGTCATAGTTTGTATTTCATCACATGTAGAGAAAAAAGGTAGAGATTACAATCCTATAAAGAAAAAAGTAACTAATCAAAATTTTGAATTATGAATCTAATTTTTTTTTACCTTCCAAAATATCATCATCTACTTTAAAAGTGTGTTTATCATCCATACCTTGATGTGGATTTCCTATGGATAGAATAAAATCGGAGATAAGAATAATACATTTAAAAAGGTAGTTTTTAGTTCAATGTATGATTGAGAAAAGGTTGACAATATATAACAAAATAAATAATTTCATAACTAATAATAATAAGGATATACTTTAATATGATATGATTACCTATATTATATTATGGATAAACTTCACATAATTTTATATCTATCTGTAACGTTTTGCAATATTTCTTTGTAAACTATATTTTTTGTAAGATTTTTTGGAATTCCATCACAATTGCATGTCATAATTTTCAAACCTTCTCTTGATGTAACTCGAGAAATGGCAACATATAGTTGTCCATGAGAAAAAACAGGTGTTTTTAAATATAGCCCAACAGATTGTAAGGTTTGTCCTTGACTTTTATTTATAGTCATAGCAAAAGCTAATCTGATAGGAAATTGTCTTCTTTTCAAAATAAATGGTGCTCCAATTTTCTTTTCTGTGAAAGTAATACGGGGGATATAAACACGATTACCGATATGACTTCCTGTAATAATTTCACCATCTAAAACCCGAAGGATAATCATTTTGACTATTAATCTAGTTCCATTACAAAGTCCTATTGATTGATCTATGTTTCGAATAAGTATAATTGGAGCTCCAACCTTTAATAATAGAGTATGATTTGGAATACTTGAAAATTTCAAGGAATGTAAATATTCATCAGAATATAAAGTACGATCAATTGTTTTGCTACTATCAAGTGTCTCTGTGATGTCAAAACTATAACAAAAGGATGAAATTCCTGGTAAACGGTCTAACAACAAACAATTTACATCATCAACTTCATCATTTCTAGGTGCAAGTATAGCACGCATTTTGAAGTAGTTTGGATCTGTATGCTTCACATCAAAATTTGGATAAATATTTTCAATTAAAGTTTGTATAGTGGTTGGCTCATTTAACAATACTTCTTGAGGTAATTCAATCCAATTATCATGATATTCATTATTTACATATACATGTGGAATGTTACCATCACCTACTTTTAGTAACCATTCAATAAACTTTTTTCTATCATCGTTAAAGTTTGTACTTGTATGTTCAACATGCATATTTGTTGACAGTGTATAAATATGACATTGATTCCAAAGTTTGGATTGACTAATAGTTGCATTAGTAATATCAGATCGTCCTCCTTTAGGTATAACAGGTAAAATTTGTCTAAAATCACCACCTAAAACAACAGTTATGCCTCCAAATAAATGATCTTTTGAATTTTCTTTTATAGGATGCATAATATCTTTTAAACTTCTATCTAATGCTTCAAATGCATATCTATTCATCATGGGTGCTTCATCCCAAATTATCAATATTGTTTTTTGAATCAACTTAGCTAAATCTGACTTTAATGGTATAGCACATGTTGAATTTTCATCCAAATCTAAGGGAATTTTAAATCTAGAATGAGTTGTGCGTCCACCTGGCAATAATAATGCTGCAATTCCTGACGAAGCAACAACCAGAGCTATTTTTCCATCGCTTCGCAATTTTGCTGCCAATGTATTCCACAAAAATGTTTTCCCTGTACCTCCACTGCCACTTACAAAGAAAAATGAACCGATAGGAGAGTAGCATGATCGGATGATATCATTGAAAATTAAAAGTTGTTTTGTATTTAATTTCTTATATCTTTCATTAAATTTAGCACATAAATTCGTACGGTCATACATTAACTCTTCACGAATTAGTCTATTATCTAATAATCTTTCATTTAAAAGTATTGGCAATGGAAACCCAACAAAGTCTTTTAAAGATCTTCCATTTTTGTTCAAGATTTCTTCAATATGTAGTAATCCTTTGTTTTTCAAATCTGTTTCATCATCTATTTCTTTTGGCATATTATAATCAATAGGAATTTTATTTCTGAAATCATCAGTTAAATATTTCCAATAATCATTCCATATCTTTTTTGGATTGTTTATTTCAGTGCATAGTAGTAGAGAACAAAATAAATGACGTAATTGTCAAGTTGTCGCCCATGTAATAGAATCAATGAAAGCATATTCCCATTCAAACATATCTGATAGTAAACCCATCTCATGACATGCTTCTTTAAAATTATTACATAGATGACCATTCACTGTTTTTAATTCTATATAATTTTTTGCACCACGAACTTTACATAGTAACAATCTTAAGTAATACAATTCTCCAACACATGGATTAACATGGGGTAGTCGGCCAATTGAAAAAGCACCCTTACGTATTGACCAAATTTTTTTGTTACTATCCCATGTCCATTGTTGTGGAAATTCTACATATGTCAAATTTTTAGAAATATTTGTTTTTGTATTTGTTTCAAACCATTCAGTCAACATACTCTTCTCAACAAATGGTCGTTTCATTACACTTTCAATTGGCTCATCATCTATGAAAGTTACATAATTGTCATTAGCCAAATGTATATCTAAACGTAAGACAAAAGGATTACGGTGATGAATATGGAAATCAAATATTCTCCATGATGCTTCAGAAGCAGATATATATCGACAATTTAGATAGGTAGCTATTTCATCAACACTTGTATCATTTCCATTCTGTACAACAGCGGTAGCTTTATCATGACCTTTATGTAAGTATTTGTATAGATACATAATAGCTTGTGCCTGATTACATATTTCTACATTTATATGTGCATCATATTTATTTAACAACTGAATATTATGAGGTACAATCCAACGATTATCTATACTTACTGAGTTCAAAGTAAATTGTCTCCCATTATTTCTTCTTCAATATATTATATAACCATCTGAATTGAAAGTAGTTATTTCGTTAAATTTTCTTGGATAGAATTTACTACATCTTTTTTTAAACATACAAGGAGAGTTTTCATTGTAAATACCACAAGGACCATGAACCATACATCTGCAAACAGTTTCATACGCCAAAGGGTCGACATGAATATCAGGTATCTCAGCCGAAATAATGCGGTCTACATGTTCTGCAGATCTAATTTTACTATGATGATCAAGAGTGATCAACAAATGCATGTGTGGTAGTACTCATTTCTGGAACTCTATAACTGAAAGATCTAAATAAAAAAAAACAATTATTATATTATATAAATAAAATAATGACTACAAATATGTATACCTGCAATCACTTTTCCAAATAGTTGCTTCTTGATGATATCATCTTTTAATTGTTTTTGCTTAATATTAAAGATTCTAGATACAATATCCGGCTGATCTTCACTTGATTTTCCACCAAAATGTTGGATATATTTATGTATTTCAGGCCATTTTGGATTACATGTGAATGTTATGAAAAGATCAGGTGGACCTGCCCATGCACATAAAGCCATTGCATCATGAAAATTTTGTTTCATATATCGTGGTCCTCCTGTAAATGATGACGGTAGGATAATACGTTTACCTATACTCATTGCATTATTAATT
Source organism: Alisma plantago-aquatica (assembly GCA_963693085.1). Classification (NCBI taxonomy): domain Eukaryota; kingdom Viridiplantae; phylum Streptophyta; class Magnoliopsida; order Alismatales; family Alismataceae; genus Alisma; species Alisma plantago-aquatica. Next base: position 675,875,765 of record OY856411.1, read on the forward strand.
CTAGAAGAATATGAATCTTTGATATTGGCATATGTATCTACTCGGAATTTATCCTGATTGTTTTTATACCATGATAAACGATCATATTCAATGCAAGCATAGGCATCAACTATGAACTGTTGTAAAAGCCTTCCACTTCTAAGTAAAGCATTATTTTTTTCAACATCACGATCATGCAATCGATATGAATAAAATTCTAGAATGCTGACTGTTTTCCATTTATGATTACTTTCACTTTGATTACATTGAATTCCAGGTCTCCAACCATCCTCACCATATGGGAAAAGTAATGGATATTGCAATGGCATATAAGTAGGATGTTTTTCGCTAATTCTTTTTAATATGTTATCCTTTAGACAAACAATAATGTCTCTACATTCAGAAATTCCTTCATCTCCACCAACAACTAACATTGCTAATTCATTCACGGTAGGTAATGAATATTGAGTATTAACATTATTTCTGCTAGCAATTAAGTGTAATGAAAGTTCATTAATAGAATTATTTTGTATCCATTGATTGACAGAACGAAATATCATAGCATAAGGATTTATGTCATTAATAATTTTCTGCAATCTAATAATCATAGATGTATTCACTTTTGACCATTCTTTATTATTTGAAAACATATCACACCTATTGATGTCTTCATGTTCCGTATCATATACATAAAGTTGAGCATATAGAGGTTGGTTATCATTAGAAGGTAAAAGTGAACCAATGAGGTGATAGATTTGTCCATGAATTCGAAAATTATAAGGACCTCTTCCATCAATAATTGATGTGTCTTGCGATACACCCATCGATGTGAAAGCAAAAGCATTATTGTATTGGCGAATGTATTTGCGATAATGTCTTCCTTCCTTAGAATTTCCTTTTAGTAAATCATCAAGATAAGAGGGGATAGACTGCAACATTGGTAATTTAAACTTTCCATCCCAACAACATGAATGAAAATGTGGAATCCGATCACCTTTGTTTATAACTCTTTCTTCAAACCACATGTATGCACCACAATGTATGCAGGTACATGAGGGAAATCGTAAGTAATGTCGTTCTTTGAAATCTGCATGTGTGTAATCCATCATTTATAATTAAATATTACTTTTATTTTAATATATGTAGATTTGGATGGAAGTTACTTTGATCTATTCGTGTAATCCTAGCATCTGACAAATAACTCCGTAAACGCTTTTTACTTCTTTCATTATTACAATCACCTATAACCAATGTAAATATAATTATTACATTTATTTTTGTTATTTATAATAAACTATTAACTTACATTTAAAAATTCTACAATAAGAAATGAATTGAAAAATTCTACTATTGAACATGCTTCGCAGATGGCTTTTGTACTAACAAAAATATGCAAGTTTTAAAAATACAAACCTTGAGAAGATGAGCTTGCCATGAGTGAAATTAACTTTCAACCTATTACAAAAAAATTCAAAACAATTAGCTAATCATAATGTTATTTTACGTTTAATAATAGAATATATTTTTATATACAAAAAAGAAGTACAAAATAACCTACTATTCAATTAAAATTTGGATAGTCAAAATGATGGATATCAGACATATGATAATAATTAAGATCTAAGAGGATATCAGACATATAAATCCCAAAGGATATGATTAATGATTATTTATATGACAAAACAAGTTATGTATTTCTTCTTCTGCACATCAGGCCATAAACAAATTCAAAACTTCATTCACGGGCTATATAACTGTAGGTCTCATCCTGCGAATTAAATATTCTATTTTCCAAGAATTTCAAGAGGGATTTATTTTCTTGCCAAAGAGAGTGGGTCAAGCATTTTTTACTTACTCTCATTTTTGTGTGTGAAAAAGAGTTAATATTGCTCTTTCAAATGTAATTTAAGATATTTTTCTAGTTTATATACAACCTAAGTATGGTGGAATGAAGTTCCTACTACAGGAAAAGAACTAAGAAACAATAGTGTGGCTTCCCTTGAGAAAATGGTTTTTAATCCATCTGTGAGCAAGCCTACAGACTTCAAGACTTCTAATGATGTAATTACTGAACAATGTAACTGGTCGATAATGTAGAAAAGAATTCACCTGTCTAATTATGAAGTATATAACGCCTGGAAATTAAGCAATATCAAAAAACATGCTCTAAATATAGTATTTGCAAACAATAAGTCACCTATATTTCTTATATATTCTAGAAAAAATAACAAATCAAAAATTTATGATTTGGGATCGTATAGAAGTATTTCTGTACTTATTGTTTGAGATTTGTAAAGGGCGCAAACCATCCATCAATTGTGTTTGGGTAGAGACTCCCAGTCATCAAGGAGTGGTGGTGAGGCTGACGGCTAGATTGGTGGTTGTCAGTGATGAACAAAATTGGTGAACAGAAGGACATAGATGAAAAGAAATAAAGGGAAAAGGAAGGCGAAGAGGGAGAAACAGTAAGATATTCCTATTTGAGTGCAAATACAATAGTAGAGAAAAACTCAGAACCTGAGAGAAGGTAGAGAAAATGGCTGGAGGAAGGCAAGCCCTCGGAAACGCAGATTGAAGGCAATTTAATGACGCTGCTCTGTATTTGCAGTGGCAATGAGATGTCACTGAATTTATCCCCCTACTAATTTGTCAAGGAGGCTGACTGTCACCGTTACATGAAACACCGTACCTCTGGTCAGGCAACTGGCAGATGTGCCAGTCAGCCGTGGACGCTGTACTGAAAGGCGCGCCCATCGTCCGGATATCCTCTGAGGCCGCCGCAAGCGCAACCCCCATGCAGCCATCCTAGGCTGCCGCTGCCACTGCCAAGTCCTTCGACATCCGCCATGTCCCCAAGGACTCCGCTATAGCCAGCACACCATCGCAAGACCTTCACAAGGTCGCCAAAGCCAGCCGTTCGCGGTTCAAGAGGTCCAGCGCCGCCGGAACGGCAAGCACAACAACTACCCACAACGGGAGCAACGACGATGACCATGAGCAGGACCACGACCAAGATCCCAACATTCGCGACCATTCCTCAGAAGATGTTAGTCGGAACCTTATCAGATGCCTGGAATTTTGTTCCCAACTTTCCAGAGAAATATTGGCGATGATCACCTCCAATTAGGGAGTCTGCCGTTATGGTGGTGGTAAGGCCGATGGGAATCTTTTTGAAAGTGATTACCGACCACTGCATAGGGAATGGAAAAGAAGAGGTAAAGCATAGCCGTTCTACCCAATTTCTCCCTTATATTCCCCGATCTAGGAGTCAAATGCTAGCTTTCCTTTGCGCCGAGCATACAGGAGCCCGGTTGGACAGGAACTCTCTGGAGCTCCTCGGATGAGATCCGCCCTTCACGCTTGAGGTCAAAGACGGAGAACACCTTTCGCAGGAGTCAACCTCATTCTCGACTCTAACGAACCATTGTGGCTCGTGAAGACAGCGGCGAAATCCTCAAAGATCTTGTCGTCCCCATTGAATTCGTTTAGCCCCCAATCCTGCAGCAGTTCTTTCCTACTCCGCTACAGCCTCAGGGCCGGCTAGAATTCTTGCCAGTTCACCGCCTCCGTTTGTTTGCACATATTAGGCAAAATGGGAAGAAAAGGTTTAACCGACCATGTGAAAAAGGTAAAATGGCTGCCTATCCATTGACGAAAACCATTGTTAGGAGAAAAAATGAATTTACCTGCAGATATTGCTTCAATTCCGCACCTAATTCATCAGCCACAAGAAACAGTAGTGCCAGATCGTCGTCCAGAACCCACCCAGATAAACGAACCCTAGAATCTAGGAAGGCAGTTGGTGATGAGAAGAAATGATCACCGACATACTCTTATCGCGATTAACTTGTGCACAACAATTACAGACAACACCTGCATTTTTTTTCATTTTATTTTGTTGTATAGCCAATACACACAAAGGAGTTATGTGTAGTTCTGTAAAAATTTGGAAAACATTGCAATGTGTAACCCTGGACGGCCTGTATATAAGTAAAAGGACTTATCTGTAATTCAATAAAGATTTGGAAAAAATTGCACTACAAATCCCCAACGCAGCTTCTTATATAGTATAGATTTGGTTGGATGCAGCTGTGATTCAGTACATTTAAGCACATCCATTTGGTTTCTAAGAAATAGAACAACACTCTACATGTCGTCGAGTTTGCATGCGCTAGCTGTAGAGGCCCCTGCGAGAACAAACAGTATGAAATTGATATTGCCGAATGGCTGTGGGGCCGGAAGGCCCGGGAACCCTTCAAGTCTGTCACATTTATCGGCTGGAATACAGCTGTCCGAGCTTTTACCTTTTGTCCGTACCTAATTACACTCGACCACCTCCATATCCCATGCGGTACAAACTCACAGAATTTAGAACCAACTATGCAGTTATGTGCAGTTGCAATTCATCCAATTACATCCTACCACACCCAACCAAACAGAATACAAAATTGAAAATTGAACAAATAGTTGTAAAGACTTAAACTGCACCCTTCAACTTACGAAATTGTTTTGTTCAAATATATATTAGTACAAAATATGTGCTAAGCACATAAGTTGCGTTCATGTTTTCCATTGCGTTCAAACTCCATGAATTCAACCAGTGTTTTTATTTGGTTAGGCATAATGAAATGAAAAACAACGAATTTGTATCCACTAAAGGCTTCCGTTTTGACCAGAATTCCAGTCATTTGTATCGCACCCAAGATGGGTGCAGTATGTTAGACATATGGTTGTTAGAGCCATGTGTTTAGCATGGGTTAAGCTCAATGTAATGCAACTAGTATATGGAGGAAAAGGTATTGTGTTGTCTTATATATAAATGGGAAGAGTTTTGTCCCGCGTTACTAACTCTTAGAATTTTTGAGGTCCTTATATGTAGGATCACATGTGACACTAGTGTGTACGTAAGGGGTCTTAGGGGGAGTATGCTCACCCCCATAGTGTGTGTGGTGACCACAACACACGCATGTGTGCCATGCCTCGCCGGGCTGGGACGGGCCCGAGATTGGGCTTGTGGGAATTATCTTCCGTCTTCTTTCTTTTTGCACAAATATACAACTGTATAATTACTTATTAATTTAATTAATTGTTTCTTTCTGAAACGGATTTATTAATCATAATTGGAAAGTGTTTCCATTACAGTTTTTTCTGCAACGTGTACAAGAACAATCAAGTGATTGAGTCTTATTGGGAATAAGATTTCGATGTGTATAACGCTATAAATAAGCCTCCGGACATTAAGATTAAGCACATCTCGAACAATAGCCATCAGTCATTTTGTGAGTGTTTTGTAAACCCTAAAACCAGAGTCTTCTGCCGCCATCGCTCCCACCCATTAGCTTATGGAGACTCCTCTCATCTGAGAAGAAATTTCTCTCCTTAAAGACATAATTTGTCAGTCGGTGGTTCATGCGATCGTTGAGTTACACTAGTGGTGCATGTCTTCAACGTTTGCATCGTTCGTCGTACACACGAAGGAGACATCTTCGTCGGGTTCATGACCTGGTCGACTAGAAGAACGGCATCTAGACATGTCAAACGGGTGGGTGGGTTGGGTTTGGATTGGGTCATTGCGGGTGCGAGTCTGGAGGGTGCGGGTCAAAAAGATATAGTTCTAAAGGGTGGAAGAAAAGAACACCCAAAGTCGACCCAATGACTTGCGGGTTGCCCGCGGGTGCTCATGTAAAATATGTTCAATCAACTATAAGTTGCTAGTTGTTTTCCTTAACACTAAAAACAATATTTAAAACAACTTTTAACTATATCTTTATGTCATATATAGTGCAGAGGAACCAACCAACTACTATATTTGACGTCAAATCATTTGATTAGTTGTCAACATATGTTTATACAAACTTAAAGAAAAATTGCAGGTAGTTGTTGTATGTCGATATAAAATAAGAAAAATCAATGTAGTTTTTACATATAAATATGACAAAAAACAATACATAATTTTTTCATATATCACTAGACATTCCTAATATTACAAGTACATATTGTTTCCTATTGAAAAAATAAAATAAAGAGAATACAATATTGTTGGTAGAGGTAAAGAGTTAACTTGTGCAATGCAAGTAACATCTTTTAATAGGTGTATGTGTATATTATGTATATAAATATATTTTCTTCAGTTAACCGGGTCATCTGCATGTGCCCGTGGGTCACCCGTGAAACTCATTGTATAAATGGGTGGGTATGGGTTTGGGTAATTTTCAACGGGTGATAAATTTCATCACCCAAACCCAACTTAAACGGGTCGACCCAAGGGTGCCCGTGGATTTTGACCCAGTTTGACAGGTCTAACGACGCCTATCTAGAAGGATTGTGGGTCGTTGATTTCTTTAAGTAACACGTTCATTTTTCAATGAACGATCTGGCTTGAGTTCCTAACTTTTGTCTTTTTGTTCTCCTACATTGGTTTATTCTGTATTTTCTTATCTGGATATGGCCTATAAACGTTAACTTAATTGCAATTGTTTGTTGTTGTATGTAATGACATAATTAAAATTTACAGCAGTCTTAAAGAAATCAACTTCTTCTGTCATTACTTAACTATGGTTGTTCAAGGTTCTGGCATGAAAATTGATACATCTAGTATGCCTAAAAAGTTTACGGGTACCAATTTTGCTCTTTGGCAAAGTAGGATGGTAGGCTATGATCAGTATTTGGAAGAAGATGAACCCAAGCCTGATGAATTTTCTCCTGATAATGCTAATTTAATTGCAACCTGGAAGAAGGGTGATAAGACGTGTCAAGGGTTGATTCTATTTGCATTAAACAACAAACTGTATGATTCATAATCAAAGTTGCATGTTATTACATCTGATGTTTTGTGGGGGTGTTAGAAAAGAAATATAATACTAAAAATCGAGAAACGGAAAAATATTGTGTCTCTAAATTTCTAAAGTTTTATATGGCTGGGAGTAAATCTGTTTCTGGTCAAACACATATTTTTAACTCTTGGTGTAAGAGCTTAAAAATGTGGACATGAAACTTCCTGAAAAAATGTTGCAATATCAATTATTGAGAAATTCCTGAAATCTTGGTAGTCTTTTGGTATGTATCTTAAGCATCGCAAAGGAGACATGTCAATGAACGATCTCATCATGGACAAAAACATACAAGAAGAGTAACTGAAAGAGAAGTATGTCAAGGTACCCACTGATGTTAATCCTAGTGTCAATTTTGCTGTTGCTAAGAACAAGGATGAGAAATCAAAGAATTCACTTAAACCTCAGGCTAATATCCAGAATAAACCAAAAAAACAAACCTTGTTGGACTTGTGGATAGGTTGGCCACTGGAACAATGATTGTCTGAAGGTAAAGACAGTTGTCACATCTGCAACTGAGGAGGATGTGGTCAACATGATGGTTGCATCCTTGAACCTCAATGATGTGTACATCTCTATAAAACTTGAAGTTCTTTCTATTTTTGAACCACTATATTGGATAATAGACATTGGGGCTAATGTATATGTGTGTACTGACAAGTCCTTATTTGTATCTTACCAAACCTCTAAAGGTAGATATGTGACTTTAGGTGATTTCAATGTTGAAGAAGTCGAAGGCGAAGGACGGGTGGACCTAAAGTTTCCTTTAGTTAGAGATGGTTTTAGAATAGACTGAAAATGTAAAAAGGCTATTATTACTCACCTTCGTGATTCTTTATTTTTTGGCAAGGGGTATCTGTGTGATATGGAGAACTCATTTAAGATTTTTGTTGAACCTATTTCAAATTCTATTTGAAATTTGAATGATAATATCTCTATGTGCATGAATCTTGTATCATCTAATGTTTGGCATACACGTTTGGGACATGTTAGTGTTGGCTCAATGAAAAATATGATGAATATGAATTTAATCCTGAAATCTGACATTAGTAATAATAAATGTGAAATATGTGTAAAAGCTAAATTGCATAGGAAGCCTTTTTCATTATGTGAATAGGAATTCGAAAATATTGGATTTAGTGCACACAAATATATGTGAATTTAATGGGATTGCTACTAGGGATCAAAAGAGTTATTTCATTACTTTTATTGATGATGCTAGCACATATTGTTATGTCTATTGACTTAAAAGTAAAGACGAGGCATAAACTCAAAATTTATAAGAAAAAAACTAAAACTCAAACGAGTAAAGTACTTAAGAGATTAAGGTCAGATAGGGGAGGAGAGTACACCTCAAACTTGTTCTTGGAATTTTGTCAATTCCATGGTATAGTTCATGAGGTTATCGCTCCTTATTCACCTCAATCTAATGGGATTGCATAATGTAAAAATGGAACCCTGATAGATATGGTCAATTCTTTACTACAAACCTCATGTCTACCTGACTTTGTGGGGGGGGGGGCTTTGAATATGACTTGCCATATTCTGAATAGAGTTCCACATAAACATGTAGAAAGTAGTCTGTTTGAGTTATGGAGAGGGAGAAAATTGAGTCTCAAATATCTTTGAGTGTGGGGGTGGCCTTGCTAAGGTACTTGTCCCTGAATATGAAAGGAAGAAATTGGGGTTGATGTCATATTCTTGGATTATGTGGAGACAAGTTAAGACTATAGATTCTTGATTATAAAATATGATATCTTAGGCATTGATGTCAATAAATTGTGGAATTACATGACGTTGTATTCTTTGAGGATGTGTTTCCCATGAAATCTGGTGTTCCCAATGAAGTATCTCAAGAGGATTCATTCAACACAGGTTCTATTTCCGAGCACATAGAAAGGATGATAAATGTGGGGGGGCAACTTAAAGCAAGCTATTTCTAAATCTGATAATTTAGAATAAATGGTTGAACCAAGGAGAAGTAAACGTCCTAGAACATCCAAGGACTTTGGAGGTGAGTTTCTCACTTACAATGTTGAGCTAAGTTTTGGAAAGAAGTTGTTAATGATGAAATCCAATTCTCTCAAATGGAACTTGGGAATTAGTGGATTTGCCTCCTGGTTGTTCTACAGTTGGTTGCAAATAGATCCTTAAGAAGAAACTTAATGCATATGGTACAATCAATAAGTATAAAGCTAGGTTATTTGCTAAGGGTTACACACAGAGGGAAGGAATATATTATTTTGACATTGATTGTCTTATTTCCCGTATGATCATAATCCGAGTGCTTATAGCATTGGCTTCCATTTATAATCTTTATACCCATCAGATGGATATGAAGACAACATTGTTGCATGGTGATGTTCAGGAAGAGATTTATATGAAACAACCTGAGGGATTTGTGGGTCGTGGGAATGAGTCCAAAGTGTATAAACTTGTTGATGTTGACCTAGAGGTTATACATCGTCCATATTTTGATAATGACTTAACCATTCCATTCACATGTATCTAATATGTATATTAAAGAAAATTTTAGGTGTTAGGTACATGAAAAGGATCAAATTACACAAGCCCTAGCTTGTCAAAGTTCAAGTCAAAAGCAATACAAGTGTGCTAATTAGGAAATCCATGTAAATGACCTTAGAAGAATTTTGTAATCACTTGTATTGATGATATGACTTGTAACTAAGATGAGAAAATTATGTGTGACACTTAGTACCAAGTTTTAATCACTTTTAAGCACTTTAGAAAATCGATCGTAGGTTGTTGATCGGTCGAGTTACAATCTCGACCGATCCACTGGATCAATTTTCTGGAGAGTGCATCGGTTGAGTTGTGCATTCACAGAACTCAACCGATCGGGTTACTGACCAAATGCTATTTTCATTGGTCGATCGAGTTTCCCCAGGACAAACTCGACCGATGGTTTGAAAATTGGGTTTGTCTTTTAGCTGATCGGTCGAGTTACCTTCATTGAATCTCGACTGAATGTATTGTACGGAAAATGCAGAAAAAGTGATTCTAACCATTGGTGACTTGTTTGGACGAAAATAAATATGTTGCCTTGTGCAAAAATGGCTATAATTCGGCCCTAAGTGTTCCCCAACTCAAAGGGGCACCTCCATCTATAAATAGGACCACTTGGAGTTCATTCCAAGGTTTCTCTTCCATTGCATAGCTTGGTTCTAGCCTATTTGAGAGTGTTGCTCCCCTTTGAGCCCCTTTCTCTCTCTAATTAATTTTAATTCAAATCTGTGAATATGAGTGAGTTAGGATCCATTGTAAGATAGATATCCCTTGTATCCATGTAAAGCTCTCCACCTCCATCTTCCTACCCCCTTTCCCCTTTGAAGAAAAGGCTTGAAGATCTTCTCCAAGTGAAGGAGAAGGAGTTTTTGTCTTCAAGGTTGAAGAAAGCATGGTGATCAGAATCTCTGAGTGAAGGAGATAGACAAGGCAGACGTTCAAGAAGGATAGGTAATTAGTGGAAGGCAAAAGACTTGAAGATGGAGTGGATAAGTCCTTGTTGAAGGCTGAAGACTCCTTTGCTCAAGTGGGTAAGTTCCTTTGGTAGGTTGAAGATCCTTGCTTGAGGTATTAAGTCCTTGGATGAATGTGGTTTTGTCTTGTAATCTTATGAATGAATATAAGAGCACCAAGATTGTAAAGTCCTAGAGACTAACCACCTCTAGGTAGTGGACTGACTCACTTCTAGTTTGAAGTGTGGAACCACTCTAAACCACTTTGTCCAAGTGTATGCCATCTTTTTTTCTCATCCTTTCTATGCTTGTTAGTTAGGACTTCAAATTGGATGTATGCTTAAGCTTTTGCATTTAATATAATTTGAAGGTTTAATTCATTTTGTGAGATTTGTGAAGCTCTATTCACCCACCCCCAGATCCCTTGATCCAACAAGTGGTATCAGAGCAGGTCTTCTCTAAGATACTTCTACAAGTAGGAGAAGATGGGCGATTTAGCACTTAGATCTCTCAACTTAGAGGGAAGCTTCTCCATGCGACCTCCGATCTTCCACGACACCAACTTCCTCTATTAGAAGAGAAGAATGCAGTTCTACCTCCAAAGAGTAAGCTATGAGATGTGGAAGGTGGTACATCTAAAGTATGAAGATCTAAAGGGGGGAATCTCTACATAGACGGAAGCCCAAATGAAGCAAGCTCAGCTCAATGCCAAAGTTGTGATCATCATCTATGCAGCCCTCACTCCATCCAAGTTCAACCGGATCATTGTGGGACACCACACATGAGATTTGGAACAAACTATGTGTCACCTATGAGGGAACAGAGCAAGTGAAGGAGGCAAAGATCTACATGCTTGGTGGTCTCCTTGAGAACTTCAAGATGGAAAGAATGAAAGAGTGGCAGACATGTACACAGGGCTTAATGTCATCATCAATGGATTGGCAGCTCTTGATAGTGTGATGGACAAAGGCACAATCAACTCAAAGATCTTGAGATCTCTTCCAAAGAGATGGGAGCCCAAAGTGACCTCCATTGAAGAACTGTACAAGCTTAGTGAATTGTCAACCGAGGAGCTGGTGGGAAACCTCCAAGCTCATGAGCCAAGGCTTGACAAGCAAGAAGAAGAAGAAAAGAGAGAAGAGAAGGAGTCCAAGAAGATCAAGGACACCACCTTCAAAACTCAAATTGAAGAGATGGTTCGGTAACAACAACTTGCACTCAAGTCCCCTACTCCTTCCTCAAGTGAAGATGAAGGCCCAAATGAGCATGAAGCTAACTACTCCAAGGGCAAGCACTTCAAAGGGAAGTCTTCTTCATCTACTCCTAGGTGCTATAAATGTGGCCGAAAAGGCCATTACAAGAGTGACTGCCCCAAGGCCAAGAAGATCCACCACAAGAGCAACCATAAGAAGGACAAGGAGTATAAGAAGAAAGGCAAATACAAGAGAAAGGAGAAGAAAGAAAGAAGAAGTAAGGATGCAACTCATGTAGCTTGGGAGGAGTCTTCCTCAAGTTCTTTTAGGTCTGAAGATGGTGAATGTCACCTTGCTCTCATGACCTCTACAAGTGATGATGTAGGTGAGGTAAGTGAGGTAAGTGAAGTTAATTTGTATGAGTTGTCTAAAGAAACTCTTATTGATATGATTAATGCTATCTGGTCATCTTTTACTAAATGCAAAGCTAAAAAGAAAAGGTTAGGAAAAATTATAGATGATCCTTATGTTAATATTGAGATTTTAGATCAAAATGAAAAGCTACATCCTGATAGTATTAATACTTTGTGAGGGCAATTTCTTGATCTTGAACTCCAATACAATGGAGTTGAAGTTGAGAATGGTGTCTACCTTAAGACCATGCCTACTCTTAAGAAAGAGAACCAAAAATGCCAAGATGATATTGATGTTCTTAAAACTAAAAATGTAGAACTTAACCTCATCAATAAAGCTAGGAGACAAGAAACTTATGCTTATCAAAAAGAAATTCAATTTCTTAAATATGAAAATGTTAAGTTTCTTGCTCAAGTAAATGATATATCCTCTAAACCTATCTTGCAAAGTAATGAGGTAGCTATCACTGCTCTAGAACGTGATTCTTTTCATACTAAAGCCCTCTGTTTAGAGGCCGACTTGTTGCATGCTAGAGATGATCTTGCTAGCTTATCTTCTACTGTCATTAGTCTTAGTGATGATAATGAAAAATTAAGAGCATCTTTGCAAAAGTTTCTTACGGGAAAGAAATCCCTTAATATTGTCCTAGAACACTCTACCAAATAAATTGGTACTAGTGGTTTGGGATATGATGAGACTGCTCCTAGAGTAAGAACAAAAACAATAGTAAGGGTAAAAAGAAGAGTGTGGAATCTCCTTTCTTCCATGGAGAGACTTTCGGATCTAAGAACCCAATGGTATGTGCTCATTATAAATGTGATGATCATTATTCAACTTATTGTCCTTACAAGCCAAAGGGGACCAACCCAAAGATGAAATGGGTCCCCAAACTAACCCCAGATCCCAAAGTTTGAGTTGGGCACCAACATCCTTCTTTCATGTATGTCAAAAGAAGGTGGATTGTTGATAGTGGCTGCTCAAAGCATATGACAGGTGAAATCAACCATTTCAACAAATTCATAGAGAAGAAAGGAGGATCGGTGACCTTCCGGGACAACAAAAAGGGTAAGGTAATAGGTGAGGGTGATGTAGGTAACAAGCTTTGTATTAAAAATGTTTTGCTTGTTGATGGTCTACATCACAATTTGATAAGTGTAAGCCAACTTTATGATAATGGCTATCTTGATCTATTTACTTCTTTAGAATGTTTTCTTCTAGATTCCCTCACTTACAATGTTATATATAAGAGAACTAGAAATGGTAATCTATATTTTATTGTGCTTGATGCTCTAAAGCCCATACTTGATAGATGCTTAGTTGTGGATAAAAATGATATATATATATATATATATTTGACATCGGCGGTTGGGTCATGTGAATATGCATCAAATGAAGAAATTGAGCAAAAAGGAATTGGTTAGGGGACTTCCTAAATTGGATTTTGAAAAAGATGAGGAATGCCAACCTTGAACACAAGGAAATAAAACCAAGTCCTCCTTCAAATCCAAAGGAGTCCTTAGTACCAAAAGAGATCTTGAGCTTCTTCATATTGATCTATTCAAACCTATGAGAACTCAAATGCTTTGTGGTTCAAGTATTGTCTTATGATTGTCGATGATTTCTCTCGCTATACTTGGACATTCTTTCTCATTTCTAAAAGTGATACTCTAGATGTTTTCTCAAGCTTTTACAAATGAGTTGAAAATGAAGCTTCTTTCCAGACTGTTTCTATCCATAGTGACCATGGGGGAGAGTTTGAAAATGATCTAAGTGCTTTTGTGAAAAATCTGGTTACTCACACAATTTCTCTTCTCCTCGTACACCTCAACAAAATGGGGTAGTAGAGAGAAAGAATAGGTTGCTACAGGAGATGGCTAGGACCATGCTTCTAGAGTATGACACTCCAAAGAAGTTTTGGGCTGAAGCTGTTAGCACCTCATGCTTTGTGCAGAACTGAGTTTTTACGCATCCATCTTTGAAGAAAACCCCATATAAGTTATGGCGTAGTAGAAAGCCATCCATCGACTTCTTTCACATTTTCGGATGTCCTTGTTTTGTTTTGAACACAAAGGATTCTCTCAATAAGTTTGATCCGAAATCATACAAGGATTTCTTCCTAGGCTATAGCACTACAAGCAGGGCTTATAGAGTTTTCAATATTGATCTATCTAAAATTAAAGAGTCCATTAATGTAAAGTTTATTGAATCTAACCATGTTGTTGGAAAGAATGTTGTTGATAGTGATGTTGTAGATGACTTAATTCCAATCTTAAAAGACCTCAACATCGACAACAAAGTTAAGCAGGTGGTTGAAGCAGATGATGAAGAAAAGAAGGATCCCACTCCTTGCTTTGCAAAGAATCATCCCAAAGAGCTAAGAATTGGTAATCCATTTGAGAGGGTGAAGACACGAGCTGTCTACAACAAAGAACAAGCAGACATTGCCTTCATTTGACAGCTGGAGCCAAAGAACATCAAGGATTTATGTTGATGATATCATATTTGGCAAAACTGGTCTTGATCTTTGCAAGGAGTTTAGTTCTCTTATGTAGAGTGAGTTCAAGATGAGCATGATGGGTGAGCTTACTTCCTTCCTTAGCTTCCAAATCAAGCAAACCAAAGATGGAAACTTCATCAACCAAGGCAAGTACACCAATGAGCTACTCAAAGGCGTTGGAATTGAGAGCATGAAGCCGATGGACACACCCATGTCCAACACTGCCAAACTTGATAGAGATGAAGAAGGTAAGAAGGTAGATGAGAAGCTCTATAGAGGTATGATTGAAAGTTTACTTTACTTAACTGCCTCTAGACCTGACATAATGTTTAGTGTTGGCTTGTGTGATCGCTTTCAATCAAGTCCTAGGAAATCACATCTTATTGTTGTTAAGAGGATTTTGAGGTACTTATCCAAAACTCAAAACTTTGAGCCATGGTACCCTAAGTTAAGGTACTTTACTCTTATAGCATATAGTGATGTTGATTACGTGGGTTGTTTGATTGATAGAAAGTGCACAAGTAGCACTTGCTTCCTCCTAGGACCATGCTTGGTGTCTTAGTTTTCCAAGAAACATAGCATCGTGGCATTATCAACTACCGAGGCTGAGTACATTGCAGCCAGAAGTTGTTGTGCCCATGTCCTAGGGATGAAGAAAATGCTCTAAGACTTTAACATATATTTTGATGCTTCACCTGTCTATTGTGATAATACTAGTGCAATAAATCTATCTTACAATCCTATATTTCATAATAGAGCTAAACATATAGAGGTTCATCGTCACTTTCTTCGTGATCACATTGCCAAAAAGGATATTTATATCACGCATGTGGACATGGAAAATTAGTTGGCAGACATTTTCACCAAACCTCTAGCTAGAGAGCAATTTAACTTTATCAGAACTAAACTACTCATAATTGCTTCAGATGATATTGACATGTTATCTAGCTAGTTGCTTTTATTCTATATGTCTTGCTCATGCTTAAATAACCTTGCTTGCCTAAAATTGCTAAAAATTGCTTATTGTTATGTTTAGTTTCACTTGTTTTTGGGCATTTCTCGAATTTTGGGTTTTTATCGCTAAATAGTACCCAATGATGAGTGATATGTGCCTAAGTATGCTCAATATACATAATGGACTTGAAAAACGAATTTAATTAGCATTCAAATTGCTAGAAATTAAGTTTGATGGTTTTAGGTCAGGTTGACCATCCGTCGAGTTTCCCCCAGGACAAAATCGACTGATCCATGGCTGAGAGTTGTTCTGAAATGGACCAATCGGTCAAGTTTTCGACTCTTAAAACTCAATCGATCAGCAGGTTGAAGCCAACTAAAGTTGGATTCAGCCGACTATTCTCCCTCTCAACTAGATAATAGGCGACTGATTCCCCTTCTTCTAGCCCTAAGATCTCGACCCCAAGCCTAACCTTCCCTATCCTAGCCCTTTTCCGAACTAGATAGGCTGCCCTAGAACTTCCCCCTTGCTCAACCGTGGTGTGTGAACAATTTTAGTGATTTGTTTTGTGTGTTTGCTCTCTTCTTCTCCTTCTTTACGCCTCTATGGCTTCTCATAGAAGAAAGAGACTCGCCCCTAGCAATGCACCATCCTCTTTTTTGTCATCTTGATTGGTTCCTTTTGATGAGACCTTCTTTGTCTCAATAGAGACTGTAAATAGGTATAAGGACCTTCTTCCTAGGAGTCCTTTTCCTTTTAGAGCATTATTTGAGCCTAGCCCTAGGCATCAAGTGATCATAGACCAAGTGGCGAGGTTGCTTTCTGTTCATCACCTATCAGCCCTGGCTGTCAAACGTGACTGCTTTTTATAATTCTATGACAAGCACAAAAGCAGTTCACAAACTCTACGCAAACTTGTATTGGAATTACAACTCCCTTGTACCCCCACTGAATACTCAAGTGATCCTTACATCCATGATCGCCGGGAAGAAATTCCAAATCTATGAAGATATCCTGATCTGTAATAGGATCGACCTTTGTTCTTCTTCACCTCCTTCCGCTACTCGTTGGGACGATGGGATGAAGAAGACGGAGTTTTTTTCTCTCCTGAGAACAGGGAGGCATGGAGTATTCTATTGAATAAGTCTCATATCTGGTACGAGGGTCTACCCCCTTCTGGTTACGGTAAGTACAATTAAATAGACTCCATGTTCTCCAGGACTCCCACACGTTGGGGTCTCATGGGCACAACAAATCACTAACAACCCGCCACCTCTCTTATGTTTCTGTAACCACTAATTGGATGGAGTCCATATTGAGTACATGTGTGTTTCCTTATGGGTCGTGCAAGTGCATGACACCGGGTTGTTAGGCAGGACTTGGACCTGATCATGCGTCCCCTATTGAAGAAGAAGACGAAGCTCATGTGGAGTCAAAAACTAAGGCTGGAAATCTCGCCTTGGCTACATCGTGTGAGTACCACTTAGCAGATAGGGTAGATTCACCTTTGCGACCGATCCGATATGAATGGTGTGGGCCTCGTCGAGTACTAGCTGTTTTAGACTCCACGATGGTATCAACAGGAAGAACATTGTCCTTACCGACGATGAAGTCTGTAATATTCAGCAGGACCTCGTCTGGCTCCTCGTCAATCATAGACGACACGAATGGTCGAAGGCTGTTGATGTTGACCACGGAATACATCGACATGTAAGGTGGTAGCTCCAAACGACATGCATTGTCCCCAACCATGTGAATGATACGAAACGAACCATAGCACAGTGGCTTGAGTTTGTGACCCAGACCTTTTAACCTCTCATGGCCCAAATGAAGCCAAACGAGCTCACCAGCGTGATACTTACCATGGATCCTATGACGATCATGGCGGTCTTTATATCTGTGTTGGGCCCATTGCAAGCTCTTGGCCACCTCGGCATGAATGCGAGTGATGTGGTTAATGAAATGACGGGCTGCAGCTGTGTTCCCAGCTTGGACGTCCTGATGTTGTAGGTTGGAACCATGAAATTCGAGATCAAAAGGGCTTGCAGGTAGAAACCCGAGACATACTTCAAAAGGCGTCGTAGTAGTAGATTCGTGTAATGCTCGGTTAATGGCAAACTGCAGATACGAAAGACTCTCGTCCCATGTTTTTGGGTGGCTGGCATGGTAACCACGGAGGAGACGGACCACCGTACGATTGACCACCTCTGTTTGCCCGTCAGTTTGCGGGTGGTAGGGAAACGATCCACACCATGTAATGGTCTTCTTGCACGGGACCAGAACCACAATCTTTGAGAAACGATCCACAACGACGTACAGGTAGTCATGACCACTTCATGTTGTAGGAAGGCCTCCGACGAAGTCCATCGAGACACTTTCCCATGGCCAGCTCGGAACAGGGAGAGGGTGATATAACCCCACCTTGCGATTGCTGGGTTTTGAAATGCTGCAAAGAGTGCAGCTGCGGACAAAACGGGTGACATCCTGGTGCATATGCGGCCAATACACATAGCGCTACAAATGTTGTATAGTTTTGTTGATGCCAAAATGACCTGCCACCTTCGACGTGTGAGCCTCTCGCATCCATTTGAGTCTGTCATCGCCATGTGGGACACACAATCGATCGTTTTGTAGAGTAATTGGTCACGAATTGCATAATCAACAATGGTCCCTGTCCTTGCCTCTGCGAACTGCATACTGAAATCCAGATCGGATGGGTACTGCAAACTATATTCCTCATGTATAGCCAGTTGGAGAACCATTGAACTGGCTAGGCATACTGCTGGTTGCAGTGGCCTAGAAAGTATATCAACCAATTTGTTTTGGGCCCCTTGTTTGTACTTGATGATAATATTAAACTGTTGCAAATAAACCATCCATTTCATATGGCGTGCCTGTTGAAGTTTGCATTGAGATTGTAAATGCTGGAGGGGACGGTGATCAGTGTGAATGACGGTCTCCTTGCCCAATAAATAACATCTCCAATGCTTGACGGCTTGGTGGAATGCGAACAGTTCCTTATCATAAGTTGGATAATTCTTCTGAGCTCCTTGAAATAACTCAGAGTGATAGGCTACAGGTCGCCGATCCTATATAAGTATAGCACCCATAGCGTATCCAAAAGCATCTTTTTCAAGCTCAAATGGCCTCTGCAGATTAGGAAGTGCGAGGTCGGGAGTAACAGAAATCTTCCTTTTTAACAGTTGAAATGCATCTTCATGTTTGAAGGACCATTCGAATTTGGCGTTGGCCTTGGTGAGAGCGTGGAGCGGTGCAGCAAGAACTGAGAAGTGGTGAATAAATTTGTGTAAGTATTGACAGGAACCCACAAATATGCGTACCTCAGTCATTTTAGTCGGGGTTGGCCAATTTCGGATGACTTGAACTTTGTCCAGGTCGATGCGAAGGTTCCTCTCACCAACTACAAATCCCAGGTACGTGAGTGATGTCTGTGCGAATTCACATTTCTTGTTGTTCAACCACAATTGGTGGTGCCGCAGTATGTCCAAGACTCTCCAAACGTGTTGTTCATGCTCCGCCATAGTCTGGCTATAGATGAGAATATCATCTAGATAAACCAACACAAAATCATCCAGAAAGGGGCGTAAGACTTCATTCATTAGCCGCATAAATGTGGCCAGCGCATTACACAGGCCAAACGGCATGACACGCCATTCAAAAAGGCCTTTTCGGGTCTTGAACGTCTTCTTCCACGTGTCCTCATCGCGGATGCACACCTGATGATATCCATATTTAAGATCTAATTTGGTGAACAATCAGGCCTGTTTCAGTTGATCTAGGAGATTGTCAATACGCGGGAGCGGGTATCAGTTCTTCACAGTGATCTTGTTAAGAGCCCGGTAGTCGATACAGAGCCGCCAACCACCGTCCTTCTTTGGTACCAATACAACTGATGAGCCACACGGTGAGCTGCTGGTTTGGATTACACCCTTCTCGAGGAGATCACTGACTTGTCGTTTGATCTCTTCATTCTCCATAACTGCATTGCGATACATGACTACATTGGGTAGAGTGGAATCTGGAATTAACTGGATATCATGCTCAATGCAATGCCATGGTGGCATCCCTTGCGGATATGTAAATAGGTCAGCATAATCATCAAAAACTACAACAAGTCTACCTCCTCCTTCTTCACCATGATGCACTACTGGGCGTACAAGTAGGACCACGAACTGCTGGCATGCATTCACCATTCGTTTTACTTGCCCCGTTGTCACCAATTCAAGGGCGGGATTCGTAGGATCTCGAGCAACCATGAACTGTTTCCCGTCCTTGGTCAGTTCGTATTCTTGAGCCCGACGATGGTAATGCCCATCTCGGAACCACAAGTAAGGGCTTTCGAAAACAACTTGACAGATATCGAGTGGAACAACATCGCACAACACTTCGTCAATAAAATGATTAGTAATTGCAAACTTCACCTTGCATTGTTGATCTACCCATTGTCCCACATCTTTCACGATCCATCCCAATGGGTAAGGACGGGGATGCGGCGTGGTCGTCAAGCCCAGTTGATGTACGAGTTTGGACGATATCAGATTTTTCTGGCTGTCGGGGTCGATGATCACCTCATTCTTCACATGTACGTTAATAGTGAATAGCTCCTCCGCTTTATCCATGTCTACAGCAGTGGGTACATCAGCAGCTCGTACCATGAGTGAGAGGTTAGGGTCAGCTGTAGTCATTGAGCCGACTCTCTCTGGGGCCGCCGGATCTCCGCCGACGGTGGTCGCAATGCGCTTGCCTTTCTCCTGCTCTTAAATCTTCTGGGCTTTAAGGTTGGATTTTCCTTCCAACACTTTTCCTTTGTATGACCTGTGATTTTGCAAAACTCACAATAAAGATCCGCCTTCATAGACGACAAAGGTTGTTTTCCTTCTTTCTTCCCATTGTGACGGTGGTCCTTACTACCACCTGCTTTTGTCTTCTCCACCGGAAGCCTATTGGCACTGCCTCGATTTTTATTTTCTATTGCCATTATTGTAGTGCTGGCTGTAGAAACATCTCCAACTCGGAATAGATTCATCTCATCATGGATGGATTGATGTAGCCCGACAATGAACTTATCTAATGCTTCCTCCGTGTTGATTAGAATACCAAGGGCTACGACAAGCTGCCTAAACTCCGTGGTGTACTCCTGCACATTTTGTTGGTACTGCTGGCGCATTGTAAACCACCTCATCCACATGCTCTGGAGATATCCCATGGGATAAAACTCCTACCGAATCAATTTCTTGAACTCCTCCCATGAAATAGGAGCACCTTCTCGTGATGCCAGGAAGCTGTTCCACCATGCCAAGGCATGATTTGTCAGTTTTAACCGAGCAAACGATACCCAATCTATGTCGTCGTAGTTGTAAAGGGCAAAGTACGTCTCCATTTGTGCCACTCACGAGTCGATTTTCTCTGTTTCGATGGCATCATTGAAAATAGGGATCTCGATCTTGGCCTCCACCCTAAAGGGACACACCCTTTCAGGTAGACGTTCTTCTTGGTCAACTTCGCCGTTGTCATCGTCAGAAGTCGCCGGTTGCTCCGGTGTGGACCGCTTGGTGAGATGTTCTTGCATCTTCTCCAAGTGCTCCATCTACACAGACATATTCTCCATCATACCTTGCATTTGCTTAAGTGTTGCCAAAAGCTCCATGGTTGCAACGGTTCCCTCCACCATGGTCACCCCAATTTGTTGTCGTCGAGATGGAGTTCGGTGATGTGCAAGGCACTGAAGGGGTTTGTCGGCAGCTATGCGAGTGGACCTCATCCCCACCATACAAGATCATGGGCGCTCTGATACCACTTGATCTGTAATAGGATCGACCTTTGTTCTTCTTCACCTCCTACCGCTACTCGTTGGGATGATGGGATGAAGAAGACGGGGTTTTTTCTCTCCCGAGAACAGGGAGGCGT
Organism: Alisma plantago-aquatica; assembly: GCA_963693085.1. Classification (NCBI taxonomy): domain Eukaryota; kingdom Viridiplantae; phylum Streptophyta; class Magnoliopsida; order Alismatales; family Alismataceae; genus Alisma; species Alisma plantago-aquatica. Next base: position 675,897,040 of record OY856411.1, read on the forward strand.
GGAGTATTCTATTGAATAAATCTCGTATCTGGTACGAGGGTCTGCCCCCTTCCGGTTATTATAAGTACAATTAAATAGACTCCATGTTCTCCAAGACTCCCACATGTTGGGGTCTCATGGGCATAACAAATCACTAACAACCCACCACCTCTCCCATGTTTCCATAACCACTAATTGGACGGAGTCCATATTGAGTACGTGTGTGTTTTCTTGCGGGTCGTGCAAGTGCATGATACCGGGTTGTTAGGCGGGACTTGGACCTGATCATATCTTGAATGTTTTCTTTTCAGAAGACGATGAGAATGACACCTGGCATAAGGATTACATTGAATATTTTGACCTTTTAGATCCTGAGGGTTTCTACAAGTAGAATGAGATCACTCTTCCTGATATCCATCGCTACCTGAAGAAACCCAATGTTCCTTACAAGAAGAAGAGCACCCTACCCTCCTCCTCCCTTGATCTCAGAAAGTGTATATTATCCCTAATGGTCAACTGCAACATCCGTCCAAATAAAAATGAAACGGATATTGCAGAGAACACTACGGTCATAATGTACTGCATTCTTGAGAATCGCAGAGTCAAATGGGCAAGATACATTCTCTACCATATGACCTATTTTGACTTTGGCAAGAACACCCGCGACACCCATCCACCTTATCCAGCCCTAATATGTGATCTGTTTCAGTTCACCACTGAGAAATCACTCTTCTCTAACTTCCACTACAAGCTTTCCAGGAAGGGAGTGTGTATCAGTGAGACCACAATTCAAAAATATGTGTCTGTCTTTTTCTCCACCACACCCGGTGCTTCACCCTCAGCCTCTATTTCCCCTGCCTCTACCTCTACTCGAGATCCACCTCCTCGGCCACCCCGACCGAGCTATGCCTCGTTTCGTGTGTCAAATGAAACCCTCATGGGCTACATGATGCACCAACAGGCATACAACCTCCAGGTTCAGGAGCACCTTCACCAGGATTTATGTTCAATCATGTCAAACATGAACTTATCCTGTGCACACCCATATCCCTCCTACCAGCCTTATCTCGATAGTGATTATGCTTCCTATGCATACCATCATTACTACCCTACCCCCGAGCCTTCCGATGCTGCTCCCACACCCTCTACTACTGGTGGTCCGGCTCCTGTCTACATGTCGTTGCCTGCTGGCCCCTTGGCCACTCTGCTTGCCAGTCTTGGCAATTTTTCTCCTTCATTCCCTCAGGATAATGAGATCTATGCTCTTGGTATGACTTGGGATGAAAAGAATGCTCGTTGGCCCGATCGTGATTTTGGTCCTTCTGTGGACGAGGAGATGCCTGACCAGGCTAATCCTGAGACTGCTGTTACTGATGACAATGATGGTGATGGTGAGGATGCTTCTGATGATGGTGATGGCTCTAGTAGTGATTCTGGTGATGAAGCCACTGATGTTGCACCTTCATATGGAGATGAGGACTACGAGCCTGGAGCAGATGATGATGATGATGTGGACATAGATAGTATAGATGTCTAGTTGTTTCTTAGTTTTTAGTCTAGTTTGCTGATCATATATATCTTTCTAGGCTATTTTGTATTAGAAACATCTGGGCACATTATCTGAGATGTATTATTTTATCTTCAGTTTTCATCGCTTCTTGCTTGTAGCTGCTTTTATGAGAACATGCTTCTGAGTTGTAACCTATGTTATGTGCACTCTTGCTCTTTGATCAATTATATCCTATGAGTTGGTGCCATATTTCACCATATTTTTCTTATGACTTAGCTTGTGTGTTTCTTTTGTCTCTGGTTGATATATGATATGAGATTGCATGTTTGAATATCTGCTTGATTGTGTTTGGAGAAGACCTGATTATATGCTCTTCTACCCCCCTCACTTTTTGATAATGTCAAAAGGGGGAGAGAACTTCAATGTCTTGAAACGCAATCATATTGCTATTCTTTGTCATACTGCTGCCTATTGCTTATGAGATCCTTTTCTTGTTCATTATATGTTTTATCATGTAACTTGCAAAGGACCATATAGTACATGTATGCTATAATTGCTTTGTGTAGATAGACTAACTATGCAGGTTAAAGTAAGCATAGATTGAGGGGGAGCAATTCACATTGTTCAAATCTTGAATCCCCCTAATTCACAAGGCAAAGGTATAATTTCTATATCCTTTTCAATATGTTTGAGGAATGGTTTGTCATTGTCAAAAAGGGGAGAATGTTGACCTAGAGGTTATACATTGTCCATATTTTGATAATGACTTAACCATTACATTCATATGTATCTAATATGTGTATTCAAGATTGATTTCATGTTTAGGTACATGAAAAGGATCAAATTAGTCTAACAGAAGACACCAAGATGTTTAGACACTCAGATTGTTAGTGAGAGGTCCCAGGATCGAGCCCAGGCCACGGGATGAATAGAATGGCCAATTTTTTTATTTATTTAAAAAAGGATCAAATTACACAAGCCCTAGCTTGTCAAAGTTCAAGTCAAAAGCAATGCAAGTGTGCTAATTAGGAAATCCATGTAAATGACCTTAGAAGAATTTGTAATCACTTGTATTGATGATATGACTTGTAACTAAGATGAGAAAATTATGTGGGACTCTTAGTACCAAGTTTTAATCACTTTTTAAACACTTTAGAAAATCAATCACATGTTGTTGATCGGTCAAATTACAATCTCGATCGATCCACTGGATCAATTTTCTGGAGAGTGCATCAGTCGAGTTGTACATTCACAGAACTTGACCGATCAGGTTACTGACCAAATGTTATTTTCATTGGTCGGTCAATTTTCCCCAGGACAAACTCACCCGATTGTTGGAAAATTGGGTTTGTCTTTTAGCTGATCGGTCGAGTTACCTTTATTGAATCTCAGCCGAATGTACTGTATGGAAAATGCAGAAAAAGTGATTCTAACAGTTGGTGACTTGTTTGGATGAAAATAGATCCATTGACTTGTGCAAAAATGACTATAATTCGGCCCTAATTGTTCCCCAACTCAAAGGGGCACCCCAGCTATACATATGACCACTTGGAGTTCATTCCAAGGTTGTTCTTCCATTGCATAGCTTGGTTCTAGCCTAGTTGAGAGTGTTACACCCCTTTGAGCCCCTTTCTGTCTCTACATTCAATTCAAATCCATGAATATGAGTGAGTTAGGATCCATTGTAAGAGAGCTATCCCTTGTATCCATGTAAAGCTATCCACCTCCATCTTCCTACCCACTTTCCTCTTTGAAGAAAAGGCTTGAAGATCTTCTCCAAGTGAAGGAGAAGAATTTTTTGTTCTTCAAGGTTGAAGAACGCATGGTGATCAAGATCTTCGAGTGAAGGAGATAGGAAAGGAGGACGTTCAAGAAGGATAGGTAATTCTTGGAAGGCAAAAGACTTGAAGATGGAGTAGGTAAGTCCTTGTTGAAGGCTGAAGATTCCTTTGCTCAAGTGGGTAAGTTCCTTCGGTAGGTTGAAGATCCTTGCTTGAGGTACTAAGTCCTTGGATGAATGTGGTTTTGTCTTGTAATCTTATGAATGAATATAAGAGCACCAAGATTGTAAAGTCCTAGAGACTAACCACCTCTAGGTAGTGGACTGACTCACTTCTAGTTTGAAGTGTGGAACCACTCTAAACTACTTTGTCCAAGTGTATGCCATCTTTGTCTCTCATCCTTGCTATGCTTGTTAGTTAGGAATTCAAATTGGATGTATGCTTAAGATTTTTCATTTAATATAATTTGAAGGTCTAATTCATTTTGTGAGATTTGTGAAGCTCTATTCACCTCCCCTCTAGAGCCCTTGATCCAACAGTTGAATCATTATATGGCTTGAAACAAGCTCCTAAGAAGTGGCATGAGAAATTTATTATGTGATATCATCATTTGGCTTTGTTTCGAATGAATTTGATAAGTGTCTCTACTGTAATAATTAATGATGGATTCATTTTGTTATGCTTATATGTCGATGATATCCTACTTTTTAGCTTCAATATGAAAGTAGTAAATGAGACTAAGTCATTCTTGTGTAGCAAGTTTCAGATGAAGGATATGGGTGTCTCTGATGTGATTTTAGGGCTTAAAATCACAAGGTCTACTAATGGTGTAACTCTCTCTCAGTCTTACTACATTGAGAAGATTACTGGAGAGGTTTGAGTACACATTACCTGTTAAGACTTCATATGATTCATCCAAGGCCTTATTCAAGAATGACAATTATAATACTCTCAGATTATCAAAAGCTTGATGTATCTTATTAACTACACACATCCACACATTATGTTTACCGTGAGCAAGTTAAGTAGATGCACCAGTTGTCCGAATAAGACCCATTGAGAAGCTCTTGATAGGGTTCTGCAGTATATCAAAGGAACTTGTTCTCTTGGGCTACATTATGACAAATATCCTTTTGTAGTCAAAGGATATAGTGATGCAATCTGGATTGCCATGAACTATGAGAGTAATGGTGTCTCAGGATATGTATTATTATTGGGAGGAGGAGTTGTTTCCTGGAGGTCTAAGAAACAAACCATATTGTCTCGATCTACTTTTGAGACACAGTTGTGTGCTTTAGTTGAAATTGGATTGGAAGCTAAATGGTCACATGGACTTATGTCCAGTTTACCTATGGTAAAGAAATTATTTCCTACAATGATTAGTTCACTGTGATAACATTACAACTGTTACTAAGATAAAGAGTTCCAAGTACAATAGAAAATAGCATAGACACATACAAGTCAGACTCAAGTCTATAAGGGAGTTAGTGTCTAATAGGATCGTGGTTGTGGACTATGTCGGTACCAATGATAATAGAACTGATCCTTTCACTACAGCAAAAGAACTTACCTCGACCTTAGTGGAGAAATCCATGTTGGAGATGGGACTAAAACCCCTCATTATTCGTAGGTAGTCGCAACCCAAGCCAACAAAGTGGAGATCCCACAAATTGGATTCAATGTAGTAATAACCCATTGTCAGGTGAATTAGATGACACTATGTGATTACATTTGATGCTTCTTGCATCTGTGTGTTTTATCCCCTAAGAAACATGTTAGTGTCATGACTGTAAGTTAGTAAGAGATTAGTCTCTTAATGGTGTCAAGTCTTAGGAGAGGATGTTAGCAGTACATCCTTGGAGAGTCCAACTAAATAATTGATGTTGTATAGGCCGCAGCAGGGGAATTGGGTGTTCCCTGGTATTAATCATGAGATATACTTTTTGGATGCATTGCATGTAATGCAATGGATTTCTTTTCTACCATGTCTTTATTGTGTTGTTACCAAAATATACTCTTTCACCCAAGGTTCAGGTTCAAGACTTTTGTTCACCTAGTTCCTGTGGGGGTTACAGTTGGATAACTCGGGTAGATTCAAACTGAAAGGTATATGCTAAAAGCACAATATGGAAGATTGAATGGTAGAACACACTACGCATTGGATTTAATGGGGGTTGTTAGATATATGACTTCTACATCCATATGTTTAGCATGGGTTAGGTCCAATGTAGTATAGTTAGGACATGGAAGAAAAGGTAGTGTGTTGTCTTGTACAAATGGGAATAGTTTTGTCCCACATTCCTCACTCCTAGAACTTTTGTGGTCCTTGTATATAGGTTCACATGTGACACTAGTGTCCAAAGGATCTTAGGGAAGAGTATGCTCATCTCCTTGGTGGGTGTGGTGATCACAACACACATACGCTCGCACGTCACGCCATGTCGCGCCCCGTCTGACCTGGCCTGGATGGACCGGGCTGGACCGAGCACATGCTCTGGCTTGTGGGTTTTGTGGGAATTGTCTTTCGTCTTCTTTGTGCACAAGGATACAACTAAATAATTCTGATCATTAATTTAATTAATTATTTCTTATCAAAATAAATTTATTAATCTTGATTGAAAAGTATTTTTCTTGCGATTTTTTCTACAACGTGTACAAGAGAGATCGAGTGATTGTGTCTTATTAAACATATGATTTCAGTTTTCATAAGGTTATAAATAAGTCTCCGGTCATTATAGTTAAACACAACTTGAAAAATAGTCGTCAGCCATTTTGTGAGTGTTTTGTGAATCCTAAGTTAGAGTTTTTTGCCACCATTGCTCCCTCCTGTTGACTTGTGGAGATTCTTCTCCTGTAAGAAATAATTCCTCTCCCTGAAGACGCAGTCTGTCAGGCGATGGTTTCTGCAATCGCCGAGTTGCATTGGTGGTGTACGTCTTCAACGTCTGCATCGTTCGTCATAAACATGAGAGATACATTTTTATCAGGTTCGTGACTGGGTCGATTAGAAGAACGACGTTTATCCAGAAAGATTGCGAGCCGCTGATTTCTTTAAGTAACACATTCATTTTTCAACGAACAATCTGATCTGAGTTTCTAATTTTTTTCCTATGCCCACTGCAAAAGCCTCTCTCTCGCAAAGAGTGACCGATAGTTCTCTCTCTTCCAGTAAGGTTACTCCACTGCTAGAAACAACCATTGGTTTATTCTACATATTTTTAACTGGATCTGATCTGTAAATGTTAACTTAATTGCAAGTGTTTGTTGTTGTATGTAACAAGTAATTAAAATTTAAAACACAATGTGCTATGGAGTTTTTGTGGAGTGACAACTATTGTGAAAAAGTTAAAAAAAAAGTAAAAGCGGACAACTCTGACTTTTAGGCTCACGTGGTATGACCAACAATTTGGTTAATACAACAGTTTTTTCTTTTTCTGAACGGTTCTGCCGTACAGCTTTCTTTTAATGAATGTAGCTCTTCCTTCAAAAAAAAAGAACCCCAACACATTGCTACCAAATGATGTAAAAGAAAACATAGACTTCATGATGCACCATACCAAACAAAATAAAGGAAGTGAAAAAGGCATGATTATAGTTGAACCGGTTCACGTGGTATGACCAACAATTTGGTTAATACCACATTTTTTGCTCTTTTTATGAAGGTTCTATCATGATGCGTGAACACAAGAACTCCAACACATTGCTACCAAATGATGTAAAAGAAAACATAGACTTTATGATGCACCATACCAAACAAAATAAAGGAAGTGTAAAAGGCATGATTATAGTTGAACAGATATATAATTCATCAAACTGCATCTGATCACACCGTACCAAACATGACCTAAGACTAAACAAAAAATTATTTTCAATAGCGTGTGTTTGAGTTTATATTAAGACTGAACAACAATTGATTTCAATAATTTTTTTGAACCACAACCAGTCAAATATTGACTCTGTCTGAATTCAATTGTAACGTCAAACAAAAAATTCACATGTTTAGATAGTATTTATGATCTTTCTATAGAAAAAAATAGAATCAATGTGTTTAAATAGTAATTGTGCTCTTTTTTTTGGTATCCAAAGCGCGTCTCCCTTTTTTGTATTTTTAAGAAAGGTAATTACAATGCATAAAAGAAAAGAGAAACATGAAAGAAAAGGGGAACTAGATAGACGAACAAATAACTATCTATCTATACATTCTGGACTATGATATCTATGTCTCACTTTAGGTATCTCCACACAGTAGTAGCTGACTTATCAACATCATCAAAAATTCTCTGGTTCCTCTCCTTCCAAATACCATGGATAGTCACCAGAAAACAAGTGTTCTCCTTCTCAGAACATGTATCAAGAAAGGTATAAACAGAAGTAGGCGTAACGCCATTGTAACTATCAGTAGCCGCCAAGCTCCAGACCTGCTGGCTATAATCACAATCAATAAGAAGATGATCAAGATCTTCAATGTTGCATCTGCAAAGCTCACATCTAGACGGGAAACAAAATCCTCTACGTTGAAGACAAGTTTGAGTCAGGACCCTACGAAGAAGAACCTTCCAGTAGAAAATTTTATATCTATTTGGAGACTTAGATTTCCAGACCCAATTGTACCAGGGAACCTTGCTTCCTTCCTCATGAAAGGCCAACCAAAAGTCCTTCATCTTCTTAGGAACTACATCATTAAAGAAGATGGCATCTTCAGCATTCGAACCAGGAGAAAACAAAGGCTTCACAGCAGAAATAATTCTAGTAACATGACGAGATCTGCTAACAATCCAATCATCCTTATCTATAAGCTCCGCAAGCCTAACCAGTTTGCCTTTGCCCAACATCATAATATCTTTGATTTCAAGGAATTCAAAAAGGAATCTGTTATTACTAATCCACATATCTCTCCAAAGAAGGGTAGACTCTCCATTACCTGCTCTCCACTGAATATAAGGTATCATACGATCCCTCATAGTTAACAACTGTCTCCACATCCAGGAAGAATGCAGTTTAGATTTGATGCTCCAAATCGAGTCCCCTTTTAAATATTTAGCATGGATCCATCTAACCCATAGATTGTCTTTTTTAGAAGCAATATTCCATATGTTCAAAGCCATGAAAGCTTCCACAGTTTCTTTGGTTCACTTGATATTAAGACCCGCTTCCAATTTAGGCTTACAGATATCCTCCTAAGCAATCGTGTGGATGGTATTCTTGAGATCTCCACCTCCCCAAAGGAAGTCCCTGCAGTACTTATCAATTTCATTTGAAATAGAGACAGGAATAGGAAAAGAGGATGCCCAATAAAGATAGAAAGACGCGAGTGTAGAAGCTATCAGCTCTAGATGCCCAACAAAAGACAAACTATGTGCCTTCCACCCTTCCAGCCGTTTGCAGATTTTCTCAATCAAAGGGCCACACAACCTTCTCGTAAGTTTACCTTTAAAAAGAGGCAACCCAAGATACTTCATGGGCAGCTGCCCGTTCTTAACACCCAAGATGCTTTCAACCATCTCAACATCAGTAGGAGAATTGCAGAAGACAAGACTTTTATCACAGCTGACTTGAAGACCCGAGGCACGACTGAAACAGTCCAGAAGATTCCTGAGCCCACGAACAGAGTTTTCAGTTGCTTCATAGAAAACAACAATGTCATCGGCAAATAGAACATGAGATACATGTGCCTCATTAGAGATGTGAACAACACTAAAGCAGTGGTTTTCAATACCAAACCTCATAATGCTTGATAAGCCTTCCATGGCAAGAACAAAAAGGTATGGGGCTAAGGGATCACCCTACAAAATCCCTTTACTAGGTTTGAACACATCCTCAGGGATGCCATTAAACAAAATCTGTAAACTAGTAGTGCAGAAAATCTCTTGAATCCAGTGGATAAAACAAGAAGGGAAATTCATTTCTTCAAGTATTTTGAACAAGAAGCTCCAATTGATCGAGTCATAGGCTTTAATAAGGTCCATTTTAAGACATAGCACAGGCTTAGAGCTTTTAGTAATATGATCCAGGAGCTCATTAACAAGAAGAGTGGAATCTTTGATACATCTTCCTTTAATGAAAGCACTTTGAGTAGGGTTAATGATAGTAGGGAGAATACCTTGCAACCTATTAGCAATGACCTTAGAAGAAATCTTGTAAAGAACATTACAGAGGGCAATAGGTATCTAGTACTGGACTTTAGAATCATCCTTCGTCTTGGGAATAAGAGTAAGGAAAGTCCTATTAACCTCTTTGAGCATCCGTCCACTAGAGAAAAAATTCTGGACGGCTCTAACCACATCATCCCCAACAATATGCCAACATTTTTTTATAAAAATGGAAGTCGAATCCATCAGGTCCCGGAGCTCTGTCACCATCAGCTTCATGAATGACCCTTTCAATCTCTTCTCTTGTGACAATCTCACAAAGCGAATTGAATTGAACATGAGATAAAGCGGGGAGCTTCCATCTATCATCCCATTGAATGATGTCTTACTTATTTTCAGCAAAGAGATGAGAATAGAAATCCATAACATGGCCCTGAATGATAGTAGCATCAGTAACCATAGACTCATCAATATTCATGCATCTAATGGTGTTATTCTACCTTCTAGAACGAAGAGAATTATAGAAGAATTTAGAGTTCTGATCTCCAAGTTTGAGCCACTGAACCCGTGACTTCTTCCTAATAAACGACTCCTCTGCCTCATAATCAAGGATAGCTTCTCTTCTAGTTTCTTTAGCAGCTTGCAGCAAAGAAGGATCATAAGGGTTGTTATCAGCTATTTGTTGGGCTTGACAGGCTTGAGCTTCTTTGATTTTCCTACACTCCATAATATTTCCCACCTTCTCCCTATTCCATGTACAGAGAGCGTATTTAACTTTCTTCAGTTTCTGAACAACTTTAAAAGTAGGATTACCTTCAATATTAGATTGCCAAGCTTCTTCAACAGTATCATAAAATCCTTCCATTTCAGTCCATGCATTAATGAATCTGAAGGGGGGCTTCTTACAATAAACTTTGTCACCAAGATGAATGCTTAGTAATCTATGATCACTATGAATAGTTTGAACAATGGATCCCCAACTCTGTGGGAAATCAGAACTAAAAGAGTTGTTATAAAAAACTTTGTCGATCTTAGACATGACGAGATTACTACCTTCCTGCCTATTGTCCCAGGTGTACAAAGAGCCCTGAAGAAGCATCTCCAGTAAACTAGTATTATTGACGAACTCATTGAACAAACTCATGGAATTGTAAGACGGTTCAGAACTTCCAAACCTATTAGAGGAAAAACACACAACGTTTAAGTCTCCAGAAATTAACCAAGGGCTATCACCCATACTGGCATGAATCCCTTTCAGCTGATCCCACAAGACAGCTCTCTTACCCTCCGGATTATGAGCATAAATGGCAGTAAGATAAAAGCTATCTTCAGTAGTCCTAACAAGACAATGGAGGAACTGATCCCCTTCAACAACAACATGGACAGTGATGTCATCTCTACTCCAAGCGACAATGATTCTGCCTAGAGGATGGGAATTGTGGTTAGAGACCCAACTAGCAGAATTCCACACATTGTTCATGACTTTGGTCATCTTTTTCCTCCTTATTTTACTTTCAAGAATGCAAATGACAGAACATTTATTGTTTGAAATGGCTTCCTTAACTGCCCCCTGCCGTCTGGGTTTATTAAGACCCCAGACATTCCAAGAGATAATAGAGAGATCACCCATTAGGAACGGGGGGGGGGGATAGGTGAAGGATCAGAACTGGTAGCTTCGTTACCTCCACTACCATTGACAACACCATTAATTTCAGAATCAATAAACTCCAAAGCTTTAAAGCTATTAGGTGACACCAGAGTACCACTCACTCTTTGCTGTGGGATTTTCTGGAAATACCTGGGAGGAGACTTCGTCTTCCTACCCTGAACCCTCCACTGATTAGGAGTACTAGCAGGAATCTGCACCTGTATTTCCTTCCCTTTTGCTGCAGGGGAAGAACTCTGCATGACTGGCCCGAATGGAACTACAGGACCAACTTCAGTAGGTGGACAATCATAGAAAGTATCTGCTTCACTACCAGCACCAACTTCAATACTCTGCGAGACTTTCTTACTATGTATTTTACCTTTCACACACTCACCTTGACTGTGGCCAAATGTACCACACTTCTTGCAAACATATGGGACACATTCATACTCCAGATGAATAGAGTCCTTAACTCCGTCATTGCTAACCAGCTGCATATCTTTCGAAAAGCTCGAGGAAGCAGGAACTAGAACCTGAATCCGTGCGTAGTCCACACGACGTTGATGCTTAGTAAGGAAATCAGGCCTCAAAGGAGTCCCGAGAAAGCTGCCGACTAAACTGAAGACTTCATCATCCCACAGCTCAAGGGGTAGGTCGTAAATCCGAATCCACACTGGAACTTCAGCGAGCTTCAGCTTTTCAAGCGGATCCCCCCTTTGCCATTTCTTCAGGACCAACGGTTTGCCTCCCACAAACTAGGGGCCTTGTTCGACATCAATCCGCAGATCCTCCGAGTTAGAGAATCTGATAACGAAGAAATCGTTTCCTCGAGACAAGATTTTGAAGTCACCCTTTGTCTTCCAAATCATCTTAAGGTGTCGATGCAGCGTAGGCCAGTGAGGTTTTAGACCAATAATGTAGCCTGCTGCCGTATTAGCCCATTTCGATAGATTCCTATCAGCAATAGATCTCGAGTACTTCACAACACCTTCAACCATTTCAAGTTCGCACCTCTTCAGGTTCTGGTCTACATCAACATTTTGGGCGAACAGATCAGCCCAATTGCTAGTCGTCGACGCAACAGGGATCTCCTCTGCCGCTTTCTTTAGGCTTCTGGCTTGATTAGGAGGTTGTCGAGGACCTACATTTTGATTCTATGTGGCATCAGCATGAGGATCAGCATGAAGATCGCGCGAGCTTGACGACGGAGGCGGAGGCTTCCCGGTGTCACCCAAATCTCCCACCCTATCGCTTCCTCCATTCATCTCTCTGTCCTAATTGTGCTCTTTACCACCACATGTATGTTGAAACACATCCTAAGCACGACAATCATATTTTAATTGACATTAAAAGTGAGTAAAATTGTTATAAATAATTGTATATGAATTAAAATCATTATATCAAATTGTAACACTCTATACCAATCTTTGTCAACTATTTTACACGGAAAAAAATAGTAAATGAAGTTTCTGAAAGAGCAATTATCACCACTTTTGTATAAAAACTTTAAAAGTTGTTTGAATATTAGAAATACTCTTTGACACATAGTGATTTTCCACCCCATATCTGATCTTAGAATTATTCTTACAATGTGGGCTTAATGTGAAGCTTTTTGGTAGAAGTTATTCAAATAAAAAAATGATGGCATATGCCGACAATTTAGATGTTTTTTCTATTACCTTTAGAGTTTTTTACTAATAAATAGATAAAAGTAATGCTACAAATAACCAATTATATGATGTACAACACATGCTACAACAAATTGCTTGAATGGTAACTATCAAAAAGTACTAAAACGAATTGCTCAAATAGCTATTGTCACTGATTTTATAAAGAATGTGTGTACAAGCTTTCAAAAAATACAAGAGAACTCCCCCAAATTATACTACATACTTATTAAAGTATAAATTTAAAATTATTTTTTCTTCCAATTGTCTTAGATTAATACTACATTAACATATAATAATTTATATACAACTGCCTACGAGAGAGTAGTTTGATTTACTACCTCCAACTTATAACACAGAGACAAACTAGAGCAATTAATACACACATGTTAGACCAATGAGCTCACACACATGTTGCTAAACCGTCTCTAAACCCCAAATTATTTTTTCATCAACTCATGAGTATTAATACACTGCTATACAAATTAATATATATATATATCCCACTACTAGAGAATATATTGATTAAAAATAGGTTGATTCTCTCAAATTATAAGTATATAGATAAACTAAATTGATCAACACACATATATTCTATTAGAACACACCACACCAGTGACAGAATTGATGAGTGCACTACTAAGTTATTGCAACACATGCACGAGTTAGACAAATGAGCACACATGGTAAGAACTTGATAGGTTTAAGGCACCTCCACCCTCCTACTTTGGACGTGGTAGTAAAAATTACAACAGAAATATGGCAATAAACAAAAAACAAAAATGACCATTCCATTTGTAGATGAGAAAAGGAGGCGGTGAGCTATCAAGCAAACAACTTGGAAATAGGAACAACACTCCTCTTTATTTATGAGGTTAAAGATTTGGTGTTTTTGAAATTATTTAGTAGCCCAAAGCATAAGTATGAACATTCTCCATGGTAATCGTATAGAACAATGTAAATAGAATGTATACATGTTTTATATTGTGTATCTTTATTCATTAATAAAAAATTTATCAACATTGTAAATGCTTGGTTATTTATGCAATGTTTCTTATATTAAATATAATAAATATAAATAAGCCCTAGTGGGTACAAACTTAATGACACACACAAATAAAGGGATGTGGTATCCAAACTTTCCTATTGGCTAAATTATATGAGAGAATTATAGAAGACATGTGAGGAGTATTTTGAAAAGTAGAAAATGATGAGGAGAAAGAACACAATGAGGATGGGAAGAAGTGGAAAGAGACTTTTTAGAAAATGAGTAAACATTTGGAGGAAAGACAATGAAATGAAGGTTTGGTGGAAGTGAGAGCATGGATAAAATCATAATAAATTGTGAAAGAATCTAATATACAAAATTAGGGTCCTAAGGGCTCAAGTTCACTTTTAATCCTCGCTATTTTTATTAGAACAAAGTGTAACTTGAAACTCCATTGTTTATGTAAAGGTCTAATATTTATGATCAAATATTTACAAAATAATATCAGAATATATAAACAAATCATTTTTACAATCATGCTTTACAATAGAGTCACATAAGCTTACAAGTATGATTACATAGTTCAAGACAATGCATGATTTGTATATACTCTTCAACGGGGGAGATGCCATGCATGTCTCTTCTGTGTCTGCTTTGTATCACATGTCCATGATTTCTAGAAGGAAATGAAACCACACATGGACCCCAAGAAGGAAAACATAAATTAACAATGATGGTACTAAATTTAATTATTTAGCTATTTAAAAATAAAGATTTACCAATCAAATATATGTCAGTTTGCTTGGTGGACAAAGGCATTAACGAGGATATGATCTAGTTACTATGGAAATTTCAAAAGGGTAATTTTTTTAAAGTGACAAGTAGAAAGAATAAAGAGACTCTAAAAAATAATACTAAGAAAACAAATTATTCAAAATGAAACAATTTATCCATTGGCACAATCATGTAATATTTTATCTTTGCCAGTGGCTAGGTGCCTAGTGTTCTCTCCTCTATGAGACTATGAGAGAACAATGCTTTTGCCTATAGAGGTAACCAGTACCAGGGGACCTCTAGTTGTCCATTATCCACTACGTAAGATTGAGGGATACGACCCATCGAATCTAGTCAGCCAAGGCTCTTAGATAATATTTTGAGTTTTTGTGCTAATATCAGAATTAGACAATATTTTAATTACTCAACAATGTTCAACATTCAATTTAGTTGTGGTGAACTTCAACATGAGGAAAAGGTAAATAACAAATTGGTTCACTACTTTTACAAAATTATATGAATGAAATTCAAGAGAGAGATAAATAGTTCAACAACATAATTGAGAATTTAGTACTTGTATCAAATCCAATTGAGAAGTCCAAAATTCGTATAAATCTAGTAAGATAGAATATAGTAATGTTATTTGATGTTTCTTGGCTTGGAAATCACTTCCTAGATTCTAATTATGTGAAATTACCATTTTGCACCTTATTGAGTGGATTATTTAATAATCATCTTCTGATTATTATATTATATCATTTTGAGGCCATTAGGTTTATTCCATCAATTAGTCATATCTTTGTACACATCTGATATAGTAATCATTACTCATGTTCATAATATGTATAATCTATAAGTTCATATATTACATAACAACATTTATGTAATCCAATGTACATGCCACATGTATACATATAATTTAAGGGCAAATATTTTGTAGGGATTGGTTTCCATATATTTATGGTTGTTGAACTAAGAATATAACTAGAACTAGAACTTTAATCCATTGAATTTGATTCCTCCCTCTGTGTCCCTTAATATTCTTACTTTTATTCATTACATTCTTTATTAGTTTGCAATCTACTTTATGTGAATCATTAATGAAGATAGTCAATTTGAGTCCAACTATTGAAGGATATAGTTTGAGACTATGGATTCCATTAATTTGGTCTTCTATCAACTTCCTTAAACTTCTAATGATATATTATTTCCTCTATATAAGTCATCTAGATCATACATATATACCTATGTGTTAAATAAGACCTAGGTCAAAATATACATATGTGATTATGATTTCAATATTGATTTACCTATATTTTAATGATATTAAGGTTACATGCACAAATATATGTATTTAATAAAAATGTGAATATATGTATTTAAGGTAGGATACTGTGTATATTAGACTATACATCCTACAAAATGAATATGGGTGAATGTCACAGTATGCATTACTTACTATAGGTGACTCTAGATATATTGTTTTGATCATTGTTTTAGTCTTTGATCATATTTCTATTTCTTGGTGTGTAATAGCCTAAGGTTACTATGTGGTTGCGCGATGAAGGAAAAGAAACAAAAAAGCACAAGAGAGGACATGGGTCGTAGTACCTTATAGTAGTAGGAGTATTGACCATGGGACTTCCTCCTGAAATCGAGGTCCTAGCTTGTTGCTAATGATGGGCCTCTAGTAGTTGCAAGAGCTGATGTGGGAGGCAGCATCTAGCCCATTTGAAAGGAGGGAAGGGTTAGTTTAAACTGCCTCTATTATCCAGCCTAAAAATAGAGTAGGGAGGTAGGAGCTTGTCACGGGGTTGGGGCCTGTCTGGCGGCGCTTTGCACCATGGGAGGTGGTTGGGATGCTTGGCGGCACAATGGTGATTCTTGCATAGGGGTGTGGGGCACTGAGTTGTTACAGGTTGTTAGAAGGGGTCTTATTCCTCATTTGAATCTAGGGTTTCAAGGTTGGTGGTGATGATGCTAGAGGTTGTATGACCGAATAGTTTGGGTTGTAGTTCGTCTTTAAGAGAATGCCATGGAGTGGAGTGTGAGGGGTTTTGAGAGGACAAACCATTAAATGACACCTCATGGTGTTGTAGGGCTATTGGCTTGATTGGATGTGTTGTTGGCAAGTGTCAACGAGGATGGACAATTTTCAAAGGTGATGAAGATGTGCAAGGAGATCGACGACATGTAGATGGTTGTAAAGGGAAGGTGTTGCTGATTCAACAACTTTGTTGGCATCGAGGACAACAGTAAGGTGGAAAGACTTGTCATTTCCATTTCATTGGACAAACCAGGCAAAGGGAGGGAAGTGGATCTAAGCTAGTTGATAGGTCACCCAGTTGCGAGTTTGCGGTTCCCATATGTAGGTAGGGTTGAGATAGCTCTATCTTGAGAGGGGAGCAACACTAGGGTTTATAGAGAGGTCTCTTGATGAGGAGGAGCAGCTAGGGTGACCTAATGGTGTGATGCCTCCAATGTTGGGCCATGGTAATTCTACCATTTTGGAGTAACTACATCCAATGACTATAGTTTTCTATTTTACATATTCGGGGTTGATGGCAACGCTCAACCAAGGTTCAGGTATGGGGTCCGGAGATGTGTTGACAACAATCTAAATTTGGAGAAAATGATGCAATGAGGAGATGAGAAGTCTTGTCAGTGCCCTTTTGTAACGGTGGTCACAGAGTCAGAAGTATAGGGTCGTTAGAAGGTTAAGGAAGGTTAATGTCAGATTTGACCATGAAATTACATGGATTTTAATGTGTCTATTCTCCTATACTTCACAACTTTATAACTCCTAAGTTATAAATGATTTTGATATGGAATTTTAATTATAACTTCAGTTTGTATTAATATAGATTCTAAAAACACTAACTTTAACATTTATGGTCTTGAGGTGTCTGATAAACTTATTATATAAATTAATACAAATGCAATTATCTAATAACTGAAATTGTATTTTTGTACGACTCTAAAGACAAAAGTTTATATTGGTGTTCAATTCTTCAATTTTGGATCCCAATTGGGATGAAGAAATCAAAATGAGGAAAATTGCACTTTGGTGCTCGACTCTCAAGATAATTCAATGAAGTTCAATTGTAAATGGAAATTCAGCAAAAAAAAAATAGTTTGAGAAATTCATGTATAATAGCTCAAAATTAAGTTTTTCACCAGAATTTGGTATTTACAACTCTCCACCCCTTAATAATGATTTCATCCTTGAAATTGACCATTGTCTAGTCAGGTACTATTCTCCACCCCTTAAAAGGATTCAACTAGAAATCTAAATAGACACATCAACTACAATGTAGTATCCTTGACTCTCTTGAAATTTACCCTACACCAAACTCTAGTTTTTAAGGATTTAATGTGACTCTCCTCTAGGGTTTTCTCATATCTCTATGATTGTGATTTACTTCAAAGAAATTATTGATAAAATTCCATAAAATCAATTTTTGTACATATAGTATTACAAAGAAAATAATTTCTCAATGGGAAACATTTCAATGCCAAACTAGAAATGGTCAAAATCAATGTGATGACTAAGTCACAATCACCTCTTCCCAACATTCACCATACTAACTACTCGACTCAATAATGAAAAGAAGATTTAAAAGAAACCTAAAGGGTCACTAGAGTAACTTCACTTATGATAGGGAAGAAGGACACTATTTTCTACCAAAGGGGATTCACAAATTCAAACTTAGGGATTCTATTCCAACTATTCACCTTTCAAATAAAAGTTTGTTCAATAGTTGTAATCACCTATCTTTTATATATATACATATATATACATACATATACATCCTAATTTGGATTGATGATGATTATGTCTAGGATTTATGATTTTTCACAAGTAGTAGAAATCACCTTGGCCATATCAGTATGCAAAGTGAGGAAATCCTGTGACCACCAAAGTGTGTTGGTAGAAATTGTGCCATAACCTATACTAAACATCCTTCCTTAGACACCTCAACCCAATTCACATATATGATGATCTTTACTAAATGGCCCATAAGACAACTAATTTCACCTTTTTTCTATCTTAGGTAGGTAGGGTTAGCAAAACTAGGGTTTATTGTAAACTATTTTTCTATGGTATAGGTTACTAGTTATTTGACCCTAACTTCTACAAAAGATACATGATCATCGATTGTTCATAGCTCTAATACCATGTCATAAAGACCCAATATTTAGATCAAATATTTATAAATTTTCTCAAAATATATAAACAAATCTTTTTACAATCATGCTTTTTATCTGAGTCATGAAAGCTTACTTATACATAGGACAAGAAATTAAGGATATGAAAAGTCCTATCTACTCATTAGTAGAGGACAACTCCTACATGTTTCTTCTAAGTCTGCTTTCTATCACATGTGCATGATTTCTCAAAGGAAATGAAACCAGACAAGGATCCCAAGAAAGGAAAGATAAGTCAGCAAGGCTAGTACTAGATCCAATTACTAAGCTATTTAAAAATAAAGATTTATGAAATTTGATATAGGTAAGTTTGCTTAGTGGGAAGAGGAAATAACAAGGATATGATCTAGTTACCCTACAAAATTTAAAAGGGTACAATAATTTTAAAGTGGAAACTATAAACAATAAAGAGATTCTCAAAATGAATATCAAGATATCAAATTAATCAAAATGAAATGGTTTGACCATTGGCACAATCAATCTAATATTTTTTCTTTGCCATTTGTTGATTGCCAACAACAAGGGAGTTTAGATAACTAAATGTCTCAACTCGTCAACCACTTGCAAGTATATGAGATTAATTATAGTCAAGTTCAAACCACATGGATCTAGGCTAACTAGATGTAAAAGTGTTAACTTTCTACAATCTAGCTCTGCTATAATAAAAGGTTGGTTTTGGATCAAACTAAATTGCCAATATAAAAGAAAGAAAATAAAAGCACTAATCACTTGGAGAATGATTAAAATTGGATCAATATAATCTTCGATATGGGATTTCACTTCCACATCATAACCCAATAAAGAACCACGAATTCAATTTATACTAGTCAATCTTCACAAGGGTGGGTTGTTGTCATTTAGATACATCTCCAATGATATAAGATAGTCCTAACCTCATATAGCATTCCCATGCATATACAACGATTCAAACTACAACAAAAAATCCTCAACATAATCCTAGCCATTCCCATGGTCAAGGACATGTTGTCAAAATGTCTATTCCCTACCTCTTAATATCTCTTCCTAGAAAATCATAAGAAGCATAAAGCATGTAAACATGATGGCCAACCATGCATACAATAAGATAAACACCATAGCTTGTTTTGAAATAGAATATTAACCAATACCAAACATGAAATTCAAGTTCACATGAGTCATGACACAAGAGTTACTCTCCCATGCCCAAGATAAGGAATTTACTCACTCATGGTGAGGAAATATATGCACAAATGATAAATCATTGAATGAAACATGAGTAGAGAGAGAGGAATAACACAGAAATCCATAGGAGTGAAGAACATATGGAAATATCCAGCCAAGGGATGGAGATTTGTCTCTGCAACTACTCCTCGCTTCAACAATCTTCTCTCTACAACTTTGGAATGGCATGGAGATGAGAAATGGAGTCAAGAATGGGTTTTCTCCTGAGAAACCCTAGATTTCTATCTAAAATTGCCACTCCACATCTCCAGGCTTGTCTCTGGTCTCAAAATGCTCCAAATGATACATGACCTACTTCCCAAGGGGTGTGGTTAGTTATGTATTACAAATGAACGTTCATTTCTAAAATTTTATAGAAAATGTATCTCACACCCGTGTATGTAGGTTAACACACTGTCTGGGATTCAGTTTCCGCTTCAGCAGGCCCACAATCATAAATGACACACTGTGTGGAGTGGCCACACGATGTAAGGGAGATCTCCTCATGATTTTTTGATATTCTAAGCCATGTCATGTAGTTGAGTCACACAACATAGCTCATCTCGACTAAGGAATTTGATGTCTGAGAGTTACACACCTTGTGGAGTGGTCCACACTTTGTGTGGCCTGCTGTCTGTTGAACATTGAACTCCAAAAATTGGGGAGAAATGCCAAATAGATCATATTTGGGGCACTTTTCCTTCAATATGAGTGAAATATGGTGTACCTTCAATTTCAACCTTGTCATGAGTAAAAACAACAAGAAACAAACATTCTAGCATGAGTGAGAATAGATATATGGTTAAATTGAGTGAAATGTGCATCCAAAATGGTATGAAAATATGATATGATTTGTGCACATCAAATCTCCCTAATCTTGAACCATTTCTTGTCCTCAAGCAAAAAGAACTAGATAAATTGTTGAAGATAAACATATGGGCACAAATTAGATCCGTATGAATATGCATTGAAAGATCTCAAAATGGTAGTTTTTCATCATTTAGATATGTAACTAACCATGAAATCAATTCTAACTCTCAAGATGGGATTTTAAGTTCAAAATAGACATTCAAATTGCCTTGGATGAATCAATGAGAGAATAATTAGTAAAAAGATGACAGAGTCAAAAATATAATGATTTCAAATCCCAATTAACCTTCAAAGATACTAAAATGAGATTTTCCATCCTCCTACAATGACATTTAATATGCAAGAGATATTTTCAATTTGATTTCAGCTTGTGGTACTCGACTGCTAATATAGGCTTACACACTCATGGAACACCATTTGGGGATTTATTTTCCTCTTTTAGATGTACCCCAACCTTCATTAGGTTGGTGGAAACATGGGCAACTTAGCCATCTTTTTTGGGGTTTGGATTTTCAAATTAAGATTAGAATTTCCCCTTTTTATGTGATTTGGTATCCGCTTTAGAACCATGTCATATTGTGCTAACTCACTACCTCCATTATTTCAAGTCATGCAGGAGGATATTCATTTTGTAAAATTTCAAGTTGAGCAACAAAAAACATGTTATAGGGTTGGCAAAGTCATCTGTTGCTACTCAAAGCTATGAAGCTGAGAAATTCAAGGCATTTGAATCATTACATAGTTTAAGAGAGAGAGAAAATTGCAATTCATGTTTAGCCAAATACCTAAATATGGAGATGAATAGCCATAATTTCAAAAACTTTCAATTAGTGTCATTTATGCTCAACTATCATCATATAGCAATTATCTCAATGTAAGTAGATGGTTTAAGCAATAGGGAAGATACTTGATCACAACGACAAATTTTTCTCACTAAACAATCATGCAAGAATGTGAAATGAAATGCAAATCATGTAAACAACAAACGAAATTACATAAGAAAATGATTTAAGCAAATGACATGAAAAGTAAACTAAAACTACCAGTCAGTTGTATCCCCCCAAGCTTGAAATTTGTAGTGTCCTCAATTCTCATAACAAACTCAAGAGTTTTACAACCGAATACCTCAGATGCATCAGAAAGTGGGACCGAAACCCTCCTGGGGAGGCTTTAGGTGCTCTAGGAATAAGGTCGGCCTATAAAATCTAGCTTGAAGAATATTTATTGTTGCCTTCTCTCCCCCAAAATGACCTTCGTAGGAATAAGTATGGCAGCGAAAAATAATGCTTGATATCTCCTCTTTGGCTACACATCTATGTATCAATCTGTCAGTACCTTGCTTGAACAACATTGGGTCATCCCAATAATAGAATTTGACATCATGCAAGAGTTTCTTCTTTTGCTGATGGTAAGATCAGGTGGAAGATGCCCGGTGGCAAGAAAATTGGAGATGTCCATGAACCATGTTGCTTGTGGTGTGTCAACTACCTACATACAACCTTTCGTTGGGAAGGTCATCATCAATTGGAAGTGTATCCTTTGCATCTCTAGTCACTCTGGAAAGGTGATCAACAATATTGTTCTCATTTCTCTTCTTGTCCTTGATCTTGAGGTCAAATTCCTAAAGCAATAATATCCAATGAATTAGGCATGGTTTAGCATCTTTCTTATTTAGCAAATACTTGATAGATGCATGGTCAGTATAGAGAACAACCTTGGATCCCACTAGATACTGGTGGAATTTGTTGAAGGAGTATATTATGGCTAGCATTTCCTTCTCCATGGTGGCATAATTTATCCAGGCCTCATCTAGTGTCTTGTTGGCGTAGTGAATAGCATGCAACTTGTTGTCCTTTGTTTGACCAAGTACATCACTGATAGAGTAGTCACTTGCATCACATGTCAATTCAAAGTGTGCATCCCATATGGTGGTTGAATGATGGGGACTAAGATTAGAGCATCCCTAAGCTTCCTAAGGGTATCTTGACATTCATCAACATCTTTTGCAAGCAATGAGCATAAGGGCTTGGCTATCTTGGAAAAGTACTTGATAAACCTTCTATAAAATCACGCATGGCCAATAAATCTTCCCACATATTTGACGTTTGATGTGGTAAACATCTTTTCTATTGCTTCTACCTTTGCCATGCCAACTTCAATACCCTTGTTAGAAATCACATGACCCAGTACTATTCCGGATTGTACCATGAAATCACACTTTTCCGCTTTTTGTTTGGAGATTTCATTGCATCAAGAATAGTGAATTCCATTGTTTCTTCTCCTACTCTAAGAGTGATCTTGCCTTCTGTACATAGACTAAGCAATCAACTGTGTGAAGGAAAGGTCTTCTAAAAAGGGTAGGATTGGATGGAACTTCATTCATGTCTAACACAACAAAGTCACAAGGAATGAAGAATTTTCCCATTTGGATTTGCACATCTTCAATGATTCCTCTCGAATATTTGATGGTGTGATCTGCCAATTGATTGGCCATCTTGGTTGGATTCATATCTCCAACGTCAAGTTGCTCCCATAATGTAAATGGAATAAAGTTTATGCTGGTGCCAAGGTCAACTAAACCTTTATCAAATGTTGTATCACCAATCTTGCATGAAAGTGTGAAATCACCTTGATCATCAAGTTTCTCTGATAGTCTATTTTGAATGGAGGAGCTCACCCTTTCAGATTCCATAACTACTTATACTTGATCAATTCTCCTTTTCTTGGTTAAGAGGTCTTTCAGAAACTTTGCATAAGTAGGCATATCAAAATTGACTTTAGTCAAAGAAAGGTTTTCATAAAGTCTATTGAGGATGCCCATAAATTTGTGGAATTTGATATCATCCTTTTTGTGTGCAAACCTTTGTAGAAAAGGAATCATAGGCTTGTAGGATGGTTGTTCGCCAACTCTATTTTTCTTCCTTTGTTTTTCTTCAGTATCATCTTGTTTATCACCATCATCTTTCTTTTCATCTGTTGGCAACAATCTTTTAACCAAATTTCCACTTCTTAAAGAAATGGACTTGCATTCACATGGATTCATCTCTAATTGGCTTGGAAGTGAATTGGAAGAGGCCTTTTGTTTTGCTAGATCTTGTTGCACAATCTGATTTTCTAACATCTTTGTAAGGGTAACAATGTCATCTACTATCATGAAACTGTTTATTACCCTAAGTCCACACTCCTAATGGCTACAAAGACAAAGGTGAGTGGACTTGGGTGCCCATCTATAGAATGGCACAAATATTTTACCCAAGCAATATATATGTAAAAGTGATAACAACAAGACTAAAGAGATAACAAGATACTAAACGTGGAGATAAAAATATGTACCCATTTCTATGTTCAAGTAACCCAAGTATGTTTCATTTTTGATGTATGAGTCTTTAGTCCAGCGAATCTTCATTTGGCAACTACAAGTTTGATAAACAAAATAAAATAATGTGAGTGCATTGAGTACGCTAGGAAAAAAGGCATGCAAATAGTTTAAGCATATAGTAAAAGTTGCTTGGCTAGAAACATCATAACGAATGAGAAGTAGAAATAAGACAAGAACACTTAACAATATTCTTTTATACAAAACATGTTTTAGGTTTCTTTATCCATTATATCATCATAGGCCTTTCACCACTTCCCAAGGAAGGGTCCGTGAGGGGCATTTATGCTCCACATTTCTACATGAGGGATCTCAAAACTAAAGTCAACGAGCTAACCCTATTTTATTCGTTCCTTGTGCCCTTACCCCAAAAATTCAGGCAGGTGCACAAGGTTATATAATGGATTTCTATATATTATGTTCAAGGTTATCAACATACTACAATTAACATGAAAGTAGTATTTGTAGAGAACATTATCTCAAACAAGTAATTATCTAGCCAAGCATTCATACAAGCATATCCTACAAGCAAGCCAATAACATAGTAGGGTCAAGAGATTGAGCGTACCTTAAGAGTAGATTACAAGTTATATATTCTTGAGTAAGATCCCTATTGATGATCCAAACCAAGGGAGCCTCACACATAAGAGATATAACATGGTGCCTTAGTTCACAGTTTTATCTAATATAAGCATGAAACATGTCATGTGGATGTTTTCCTAAACCTAGGTATAAAGTAGTTCAAGTGGGGTCCCATCTCGTCAAGCATGCATACATTGATTCATCATAGTATAAGCATTAACGCTAAACCTTAGGTCTAGGTGGACCATCCACATAATGAGTACCACAAGATAGATATAAGGTCTAATTTGTTAATTGAGGAAGAATGAGAGTTGGGTATTATCATGGTCTATGCAAGTAAGATCATAATTGGCCATATCAGATTCATTCCATGCAATCAAGTCATATTTGCAAGTCATATAAGAATTTAGACAATATGATATATGAAGTTGGTGTTAAAGCTACAAGTATGGTGAATTTACTGATTTGAAGTGATTAAGATATCATGTGTAGCATAGAGCATGCTCATAGACAGATTAGGTTCCAAACAAGCAATACGTGCATATAGATCATACTAGGTATTACATGTTGTCAATAGGAGTACATGAGTATGCTACTTGGCATTTAGTAAAACAAGTCATTTAAGGACTGATTTGGGAGTGGGCATTGAGATTTGAATATTAAGGATCTAATTTAGCACAAGTATTCAGGTTCCAACCAAAAGTACATGAACATCACATTTAGGACATATTAGTGTACAAAGGTGAGTCCTCTTTAGGTCACAAGAGATACTCAAGTCAAGGATCAATAAATTATTAGGCAAACATGGCACAAATGATCATAAGGTTTACTGATTTTGAGATTATAAGGTTAGATGATAAAAAATTAGGATAAATCTTAAGACTTGGACAAGTCATAACATGCATTCACTTAATTGAGTTACCTTTTAGTCAACAATAATTATTTAGAGTCATAGGGTTCATTTTAATGGCCCAAGAGAGCATAATAGTAAAAGATACTTAAGGTTCACTAATTTAAGGTATATGAAAGCCTAGAGGTCATTAATGATCATATAGTGCATGACTTAGGTTGATTAATAAACACAAGATCACAGAGGCATTATATTAGCTAAAAACAAGGATAAAACATGCGAAATTAGCAAAAGATAACATCATTATAAAGATGACAATTTTCTTGTCAAAATGGTATATTAGACCATATTATTGGTCTAGGAACTTGGGAGATACAAAGCCTAGAAATCAACATCATTAAATTGGGATTTTGGAAGGGATTTACCCTAATTGGGCCGTGGATGGGTGTCTAGGCCTATGGCTTGCATACGTGCGTCCTATGTGCTGGCCTAGTTTGCTTGCAGTTACCGACTGCTGCCTACCTCTTGCAACTCCTACATCTGAGTCTGTGACCGCTCGTCACCACTCACCCAAACACTGGACAACACATGATGAAGGTATATAGGGAGGCCATCTACACCCTTGAATTGGCATCTGAGGACTCGATCTTGTCATTCCCCCAACTCCTCACCCACATTGGTCAGCTATTCTCGTAGTGGCACCAGGGTCTTGCGGTCGTCGGAACAAGATCAAGGTTCGAGTTTCTGGCCTCGGGGCCAGGCAAAACCCAGCTACCCTAGCATAGGGGAGTGTGCTGAAACTACTATTGACCATGGCGAGCAACGATTGTTGCTAGGGAGGAAACTCCCAAAAAGAGGGTGTGGCAGAATCACATGAAGAAGGAGGAAAAAAGTGTTGGATCTAAGGGCTCTAGAGGGTGGTGAATATAGCTACAAAAATTCTCACAAAACATACTATACCTTCAAATTTTATCAAGTTTAAAGCAATAACTTCATTTGCAATTTGAAGTCCTATCTAACAAGCAAAGAAAGGATGAGAGAGATTGATAGCAAGCACTTGACAAAGGGATGTAGAGTGGTTCCACACTTCAAACTAGAAGTGAGTCAATCCACTACCTAGAGAG
Organism: Alisma plantago-aquatica; assembly: GCA_963693085.1. NCBI lineage: Eukaryota > Viridiplantae > Streptophyta > Magnoliopsida > Alismatales > Alismataceae > Alisma > Alisma plantago-aquatica. The sequence continues at coordinate 675,923,687 of OY856411.1, forward strand.
GTCAACCTCTAAGACTTTGCAAGTACTTTTCTCTATATTATCACCAATAAGAGTTATAAAACTTGACCACCAAAGGACTTACCCATCCAAGCACAAGGAGATATCCACCTTACCAAGGATTTACCCACTTTGCTTGAGTCTTCAGCCTTCACTAAGGTCTTACCCACTCAAGTACAAGTCTTCTGCCTTCAAGGACTTTTCCACTCCTCTTAGATCTTCAACCTTTGCCTTCTCCTTCACCTGTAGAAGATCACTACCTCTTCATCAACCTTGAAGAGGACCAGATATAACTCCTTTTTCACTCGACGGAGCTTGCTTCACCTTTTTTCATGTAGGAAGGGGATAGGGAAGTAGGAGAAGATGAGAGCTTTACATGCACAAGGGTGGAGCTCTCTTACAATATGCCTAACTCACTCACAATCATGAAATGAAGTGTAAACTAGCAAGAGAAAGGGGCTAAGGAGTAGTAGCACTCTCAACTATAGAAAGGACCTTTAATATCTTGAATGAGCAAACTTGGAATGAACTCCAAGGGGTCATATTTATATTTGGGGGTTCTCCCTTGAGTAAAGGAACACTTGGGGTCAAAATATAGCTATTTTACACTAAGCAACAAATCAATTTTCACCCAACACAAGTCACCAACGGCTATAATCATTTTTCTATGTTTTTCATACAGTACATTTGGTCGACTTTCAATAAAGGTAACTCGACTGATCAACTAAAAGACAAAGCCAATTTTCAAACTATCAATCAAGTTTATTCTAGGAAACTCGACTGATGAGCCAAAATTGAGTTTGCTCAGTGAGTCGGTTGGTCGAGTTCTGTGAGTGCACAACTCAACTGTTGGGTCAACTTCAGAAAATCCATCATAGGATCAGTCGAGTTTCCAACTCGACCGATGAACATCCTGTGATCAATTTTCTAAATTGACTTATGCGTGATTAAACCTTGGTATTAAGTGTCCCACATAATTTTCTCATCTTAGTTACAAGTCATATCATCAATACAAGTTATTAAAAAAAACTTCTAAGGTCGTTTGAAGTGATTTCCTAATTAGCGCACTTGCATTGCATTTGACTTGAACTTGGACAAGCTAGGGCTTGTGTAATTTGATCCTTTTCATATACCTAAAGCCTAAAATCAATCTTGAACAAACATCTTAGATACATATGAATGGAATGGTTAAGTCATTATCAAAATATGGACAATGTATAACCCTTAGGTCAACATTCTCTCCCTTTTTGACAATGACAAACCATTCCTCAATCATATTGAAAAAGGATATTGAAATTATACCTATGCCTTGTGAATTGTAAGGGGATTCAAGATTTGAACAATGTGAATTGCTCCCCCTCAATCTATGCTTACTTTAACCTACATAGTTAGTCTATCTACACAAATAAATATAACACATACATACTATATGGTCCTTTAGCGAGTCACATGATAAAACATATAATTAATAAGAAAAGGATCACATAGGCAATAAAAACAATATGGTTGAGCTTCAAACCACTGAATTTCTCTCCCCCTTTTGACATTATCAAAAAGGAAGGGGGTAGAAGAGCATAAAAGTAGGTATTCTCCAAGAACAACCAAGCAAATATCCAAAACATGCAATCTCATAAGAATACACCAAAAATAGAGACAAGAGAAACAAACAAGCTAAGTCATAATAAAAATATGGTGAAACATGACACCAACTCATAAGATATAATAGATCAAAGAGTAAGAGTGCACAAAATATAGATTACAACCCAGAGTGCAAGTTCTCATAAAATAGCTACAGGCCAAATCGATGAAAGATAAAAAGATAAAATAGTACAACTCAGATCATGTGCCCATATGTTTCTAATACAAAATAGCCTAGAAAGATATATATGATCAACAACTAGACTAAAAACTAAAAACAACTAGATATCTAGGTCATCTATATCTACATCATCTACAAAAACATTAGCATCAGGCTCGTAGTCATCATCTCTGTCTGAAGGTGCATCAACATTTCCTGAAACATCGGAGTCAGCAGCAAAGCCATTACAGCCATCATCATTAGATGCAACACCATCATCCTGACCATCACCAACAACCTCGTCAGCATCAACAGACTCCTCATCATCCTAGTCCGACATCTCCTCATCAACAGAGGGACCGAAGTGATGACTGGGCCAACGAGCATTCTGCTCGTCCCAAGACATACCAAGAGCATAGAGCTCGTTGGCCTACGGGAAGGAAGGAGCAGAATCGCCAAGGTTGGGAAGCAGAGTGGCCAAGGAACCAACAGGTAGAGGCATGATAATAGGAGCATGTCCACCAACAGTAGAGGGTGTGGAAGTAGGGGAAGGTGCAGGTGCAGGTGGAGGGGTAGGGTAAAAGTGATTGTATGCATAGGATGCATAATCACTTCCCAGGTAGGGCTGGTAGGTTGGGTAGGGATGTGCACAGGACATGTTCATGTTTGACATGATTGAACATAAGTCCTGATGTAGGTGCTCCTAGACCTGGAGGTTGTATGCCTGTTGATATATCATGTAACCCATGAGGGATTCATTGGACAAATGGAACGAGGCACGGGCAGGTTGGGTAGGCTGAGGAGGAGGAGGTGCTCAGGTAGAGGTAGAAGCAGGTGCAGAAGTAGAAGAAGAGACATCAGGTGTGGTGGAGGAAAGGATAGGCACATAATTCTGAATAGTGGTCTCACTAATACAAACTCCCTTTCGAGCAGGTCTGTAGTGAAAGTCATGGAAGAGAGATTTCTCAGTGGAAAACTAAAAAAAGACCACATATTAAGGTAGGGTAGGGAGGGTGGGTGCCACATGTATTATTTCCTGAGTCGAAGAAAGTCATATGGTAGAATATGTATCTAGACCACTTGACTCTAATATTCTTTAAGAGGTAATACATGATTACCGCAGTGTTCTCTGTAATCTCCGTTTGATTTTTCTTAGGATGGATTTGCAGTTGATCACTAGGGCAAGGATGCGCCTCTTGAGATCCAAGGCAGAGGAGGGAAAGGTGCTCTTCTTCTTGTAGGGGAACTGAGGTTTCTTCAAGTAATGATGGATGCCATAAAGAGTGATATCGTATTGCTTATAGAAAGCCTCTGGGTCTAGAAGGTCAAAATACTCATTGTAATCCTTACGCCAGGTGTCATTCTCATTAGTACTAGAGAAGAAGATGTTTAAGGTATCCTCTAAGACTTGGAATTTCTTCCTGACTATCATAGGTGTTAGGATCACTTGAGTTTTAGGAGGGGGTACAAGGGTGTCGTAATTTCAATGCAAGTTCACATAGAATTCGTGAATCGCTTTCATGCTAGTCATGGAATTGTGGTAGCACGCACATTCAACACCCAGGGCAGAGAGACGGTGAACGTGTAACAACTTCGAAACTTGATCGATGACCTCTTGGATTCTAGGTCTAGGCTCAAAGAGGGCATGAAAAGGGAAAGAATTCCATGGGAGGAGGTCCTTATACCTATTAACAACCTCATTTGAGACAAAGAGAGTCTCATCAAAGGGGATCAAGTGAGAAGACAAAGAGGAGGATGGTGTGTTGCTAGGGGCAGCTCTCTTCCTTCTATTTAAAGACATGAAAATGAAATAGAGAGGAAAGAGGAAGCAAAAGCAAGAGATGCACCTCCAAAGACATTTACATACCTAGGTTTAGCAAGGGGGAGGTCAAGGATGGTCTATCTAGGTTGGATTAGGGCTAGGTTGAGGAAGGGAAGGGCAAGGATGGCGAGCTTAGGGCTAGTGGAGGTGGAATTGGTTAACTTTTCTCTAGTTGAGAGGGAGATTCGTCGTCCGAACCCAACTTAAGAGTTCTCCAGCCCGACCATTGGTCGAGTTCTATGAACTCAGAAACTCGACAAATTGGCTTTTTTAAAAAAGCTCTCAGCCAACGATCGGTCGAGTTAGCAACTCGACCGATGGTCAACCTGACCCAAACCATCAAACTTAATGTCTAGACATTAGAGTGCTAATTAAATTTATTTTTCAAGTCCATTATGTATTTTGAACATACTTAGGCACATATTACTCATCATTGGGTGCTATTTTGCAGTAAAACATGCATTTGTGAAAAATACCCAAAAATAAGAGAAATCAAGGCAAAATGAACTTGAAAAACTGATTTTAGCATATTAGCAAGCAAAGATGATTCAAACAGAGACAAGACATATAGAATAGATAACAACTAGCTAGAAGGCATATCAGATTCATTCAAAGCAATCATAAGAAATTTTGATCTAATAAAGTTAAATTTCTCTCTAGCTAGAGGTTTGGTGAAAATGTCTACTAACTGATTTTTTGTGTCCACATGCGTGATATAGATATCCTTCTTGGCAATGTGATCACGAAGAAAGTGATGGCGAACCTCTATATGTTTAGCTCTACTATGCAAGATAGGATTGTATGACAAGTTAATTGCACTAGTATTATCACAATAGATAGGAGAAGCATCAAAATGAATGTTAAAGTCTTGGAGAATTTGCTTCATCCATAGGACCTGAGCACAACAAATCCCGACTGCAATGTACTCAGCCTCGGTGGTTGATAATGCCATTGTGCTCTATTTCTTGGAAAACGAAGACACCAAGCATGGTCCTAGGAGAAAACAAGTGCCACTTGTGCACTTTCTATCAATTAAGCACCCTACATAATCCACATCACTATAGGCAGTAAAAGTAAAGTCCCTTGACTTGGGATACCACAGTCTAAAATTTGGGGTTTTGTCTAAGTACCTTAGAATCCTCTTAACAACTATAAGATGTAATTTCTTAGGATTTGATTGAAAGTGAGCACACAAGCCAACACTAAACATTATATTAGGTCTAGAGGCAGTTAAGTAAAGTAAACTTCCAATCATACCTCTATAGAGCTTCTCATATACCTTCTCACCTTCTTCATCTTTATCATGTTTGGCGGTGTTTGACATGGGTGTGTCCATTAGCTTGGTGTTCTCCATCTGAAAGTGCTTAAGTAATTCATTTGTGTACTTGCCTTGGTTGATGAAGTTCCCATCTTTTGTTTGCTTGATTTGGAAACCAAGGGAGAATGTGAGTTCACCCATCATACTCATCTCAAATTCACTATGCATAAGATCACTAAATTCTTTGCAAAGATCAAGGTTAGTTCCACCAAAAATGATATCATCAACATATATTTGTATGATAAGAAAATTGTTAGAAGTGTGTTTTAGAAACAAGGTAGAATCCACTTTGCCCATGATATAACCATGATCTAACAAAAAGTTCTTTAATTTCTCATACCAAGCTCTTGGTGCTTGTTTGAGTCAATAGAGAGATTTTTTGCAACAAATAAACATGGTTAGGTAGATTATCATGTTCAAAGCCCGGAGGTTGTGCAACGTACACTTCCCCCTCAATAGTACCATTCAAAAATGCACTTTTAACATCCATTTGATACAAAAGAAAGTCTTTATAACTAGCAAAGGCAAGCAACATATGAATGGACTCAAGTCTAGCTATAAGTGCATATGTCTCATCAAAGTCTATACCTTCTTGTTGATTGTAGACTTGAGCCACTAACCTTGCTTTTTTTTCTTACCACTTTGCCACTTTCATCAAGCTTGTTGCGGTAGACCCATTTGGTGCCAATGATTTTTCTATCACTTGGTCTTGGCACAAGGGTCCAAACATTGTTCTTCTCAATTTCTCCAACTCCTATTGCATAGCTAGGATCCATTTTTCACCCCCAAGATCTTCTTTGACAGTCTTAGGCTCGAGTTGTGAGATGAAGGCACTATTGGCTTGTTCTTTGTTTAAAGCAACCCACATCTTCACTTTTTTAAAGGGATCACCTAAAATCGGCTCTTTTGGATGATTCTTTGCAAACCGGGGGGTTGGATCCTTCTTTTATCATCTTTGTCTTCTTCTTGAGTAGCCACCTCTTTTCCCTTTTCAGTGATGTTGAGTTCTTTTAGTATGTGAATTACTTCACCTGCAACATCATCATTTGGAACAATATCTTTGAGAATAGAGGGGTTAGTCTCAATAAACTTTACATTAATAGATTCTTCTACTTTAGCAAGATCGACATTAAAAACTCTATAAGCCTTGATAGTAGTGCTATAGCCAAGAAAAAAAGCCTTGTAATATTTCGAATCAAACTTGTCAAGAGAATATTTCATATTCAAAACAAAACAAGGACATCCAAAAACATGGAAATACTCGATAGAAGGTTTCCTACCACGTCATAGCTCATAGGGGGTTTTCTTCAGCGAAGGATGAGTAAAAACCCGATTTTGCTCAAAACATGAGGTACTGACAGCTTCAGCCCAAAACTTCGTAGGAGTATCATACTCTAGAAGCATGATCCTAGCCATATCATATAAATACCTATTATTCCTCTCTACAACCCCATTTTGTTGAGGTGTTCGAGGTGAAGAGAAGTTATGTGCATAACCCGATTCTTGACAAAAATGCTCAAAAAGTTCATTTTCAAATTCTCCCACATGGTCACTACGGATGGAAACAATGTGGAAAGAAGCTTCATTATCAACTCATTTACAAAAGCTTGAGAAAACATCAAGTGTATCACTCTTGAAAATGAGAAAGAAGGTCCAAGTATATCTAGAGAAATCATTGACAATAACAAGGCAATACTTGGAACCACGAAGTGATTGAGTTCTCGTTGGTCCAAATAGATCGATGTGAAGAAGTTCAAGAGCTCTCTTGGTACTAAGGAATCCCTTGGATTTGAAGGATGACTTGGTTTTATTTCCTTGGGTACAGGGTTGACATTCCTCATCCTTTCAAAATCCAATTTGGGATGTCCCTTGACCAAGTCCTTTTTGTTCAATTTCTTCAACTGATGCATATTTACATGACCAAGCCGGCGGTGTCAAAGAGAAATATCATTCGAGTTAACTACTAGGCATCTACCAACAACATGCTTAATAGAGTCAAGAACAATAACATAAAGATTATCACATCTAGTTCCCTTATATATAACTTGATAGGTGAGGGAATCTAGAATCAAACATTCAAAAAAAAATAGCACAAGGTAACCATTATCACATAGTTGACTAACACTAATTAAATTGTGATGTAGGCCATCCACAAAGATAACATTCTTGATGTACAAGGATTCACTGACATCACCCTCATCTTTGACTTTACCTTTCTTGTTATCCCCAAAGGTGACCGGTCCTCCTTTCATTTTGGTGAAATTGTTGAAATGGCTTATGTCACCGATCATGTGCTTTGTGAAGCCACTATCAACAATCAAACTACCCTTTTCCTACAAGAAAGGAGAATGTCAGTTCCCAACTCAAACTTTGGGATCCGGGGTTAGCTTGGGTACCCATTTCATCTTTGGGTTGGTCCCCTTAGGCTTGTAAGGACAATAAGTAGAGTAATGATCATCACATTTGTAATAACAACAAACTATAGGATTCTTAGTTCCGGAAGACTCTCTTACAAAGAAGGAGGTCTCCTTTCTCTTTTTCTTACCTTTGTCTTTTCTCTTGACCTTTGATGCCCCGCCTACAAATCCCAAACCACTAGTACCACTTTGTTTGGTAGAATGGTCAAGGATTTCATTTAGGGAGTTCTTCCCTTTGAGGAATTTCTGTAGGGATGCTCTCAATCTATGGTTATCATCATTTAAAGAGATAATGGTATAAGATAAACTAGATATGTCATCCCTAGCATGTACAAGATTAGCCTCAAGACATAAGGCATTAGTCAAATATGAATCCTTTTCAAGAGAGATAGAAGCAACATTAACACTAGGCAATAAAGGTCTAGAAGATTGATCATTTACTTGACCAAGTAACCTAACATTTTTAGATTAAAGCATTTGAATTTCTTTAATATAGACATCTCTCTCTTCTCTACGAGCATCAATAAGAAGCTTAAATTCAGTATTTTTAGTTTTAACCAATTAAGCTCTTTAAGGCAATTTTAGTTTTCTTCCTTAGGATTCTCAATGTTCTTAAGGTAGAAACCATTCTCAACTTCAACCCCATTGTATTGGAGATCAAGAACAAGGTATTTCCCTTGCAGATGATCAACACTCTCAAGGTTGGTTTTCTCATTCAGTTCAAGAATTTCAAGCTTAGCATAAAGATCATCAATAATTTTTCCTAACCGTTTTCTTTTGGATTTACATTTAGCAAAAGATGAACGAGAAGAAATAAGCATGTCAATAATAGCTTCCTGAGATAACTCATGCAAGCTTACCTCGCCTACCTCACTTACCTCACCAATATCTTCACTAGTAGAGGCCATGAGTGCAAGGTGGCACTCTCCATCTTCTTCCAAACTTGAGCTGCTTGAAGATGAAGCTTCCCAAGTTGCATGAGCTGCAGTTTTGTGTCTCTTCTCCTTCTTGTCCTCCCTCTTTCCTTCTTGTATTCCTCTTCCTTCTTTGATCCACCCTTGTGGTGTGACTTTCTTGACTTGGGGCATTCACTCTTGTAGAACCCATTTTCCCCACACTTGTAGCATATCGAAGTAGAGGAGGAGGAGTCTTGCTTTTCCTTGAAGTGTTTGCCCTTGATGTAGTTGGCTTCATGCTCACTACGGCCTTCATCATCACTAGAGGAGGAGGGATAAGTTTGAAAAACAAGTTGTTGTTAAAGGATGAAAGCCTCCACTTGTGCCTTGAAAGCACTATATTTTATCCTCTTGGCTTCCTTCTCTTCTTGCTTGGCTTATTCTTCTTGCTTGTCAAGCCTAAGCTCATGAGCTTGAAGATTTCCAATGAGCTCTTCAGTTGGGATGTCACAAGGCTCCTCACTTCTTCAATGGAGGTGACATTTGACTCCCATCTCTTTAGTAGAGTCCTCAAGATCTTGGAGTTGATTACACCTCTATCCAAAGTGTTGCCCAATGTAGCTAGCCCATTGATGATGACATTGAGTCTTGAGCACATCTCCGTAATCCCTTCTTTCTTACCCATCTTGAAGTTCTCTAGAAGGCTGTTCAGCATGTCGATCTTTGCCTCCTTGACTTGCTTTGTGCCTTCATAGGTGATGCACAACTTGTCCCAAATCTCATAGGCAGTGTCCCAAGATGAGATCTGGTTGAACTCCGTAGGGGTGAGGGCTGCATAGAGGATGCTAATGGCCTTGGCATTGAGTTGGGATTCTTTGAGTGTAGCTTCACTCCATGTAGCTACGGCTCCGGTTGGCTCCTTATAAGGTGTGATCATCACCTTCCACATGTCAAAGTTCATCCCTTGAATGTAGAACTGCATATGCCTCTTCCAATAGAGGAAGTTGATGCCATCAAAGACAGGAGGATGCATGGAGAAGCCTCCCTCTAGGTTGAGAGAACCAAGTAGGTTGTCACACATCTTCTCATCTTGTGGGATATTGTTGGAGAAGATCCTTAACTCTGATACCACTTGTTGGATCTAAGGGCTTTAGAGGGAGGGTGAACAAAGCTACAAAATTCTCACAAAACAAATTAGACCTTCAAATTTTATCAAGTTTAAAGTAATAGCTTAATTTGCAATTTGAAGTCCTATCTAACAAGTAAAGAAAGGATGAGAGAGATTGATAGAAAGTACTTGACAAAGGGATGTAGAGTAGTTCCACACTTCAAACTAGAAGTGGGTCAGTCCACTACCTAGAGAGGTCAACCTCTAGGACTTTGCAGGTGTTGTTCTTTATATTATCACCAATAAGAGTTACAACACAAGACCACCAAAGGACTTACCCATCCAAGCATGAGGAGATATCCACCTTACCATGGACTTACCCATTTTGCTTGAGTCTTCATCCTTCACCAAGGTCTTACCCACTCAAGCACAAGTCTTCCGCCTTCAAGGACTTTTCCACTCCTCTTGGATCTTCAGCCTTTGCATTCTGCTTCACCTGGAGAAGATCACTACCTCTTCATCAACCTTGAAGAGGACCAGCTACAACTCCTTCTTCACTCGATGGAGCTTGCTTCACCTTTTCTTCATGTAGGAAGGGGATAGGTAAGTAGGAGAAGATGAGAGCTTTACATGCACAAGGGTGGAGCTCTCTTACAATATGCCTAACTCACTCACAATCACGAAATGAAGTGAAAATTAGAGAGAGAAAGGGTATCAAAAAGTAGTAGCACACTTGACCATAGCAAGGACCTTGAATATCTTTGAATGAGAAAACTTGGAATGAAGTCCAAGGGGTCCTATTTATATCTGGGGGTGCTCTCTTGAGTTGGGGAACACTTGGGATCAAAATATAATTGTTTTACACAAAGTAACCGATCTATTTTCACCCAACACAAGTCACCAAAAGTTATAATCACTTTTTTTGCATTTTCTGTACAGTACATTTGGTCGAGTTTCAATAACGGTAACTCAACTGATCAACTAAAAGACAAAGCCAATTTTCAAACTATCGATTGAGTTTGTTCTAGGGAACTCGACCGATGAGCTAAAATTGAGTTTGCTTAGTGAGTTGGTCAGTCGAGTTCTGTGAGTGCACAACTCGACCGATGGGTCATCTTCAGAAAATCCATAATAGGATCGGTCCAGTTTCCAACTCGACCGATGAACAACATGTGATCAATTTTCTAAATTGACTTATGGGTGATTAAACCTTGGTATTAAGTGTCCCACATATTTTTCTCATCTTAGTTACAAGTCATATAATCAATACAAGTGATTACAAAAAACTTCTAAGGTCATTTGAAGTGATTTCCTAATTAGCACACTTGCATTGCATTTGACTTGAACATGGACAAGCTAGGGCTTGTGTAATTTGATCCTTTTCATATACCTAATGTGGTGTACGAATCACAAAAACATCATTCACTCAAGCGAAAGCATTTTTTAGCAGCGGATTAATGAAAATCACTAAAAATTAAAACCATTTACAAAGAGATCCATGCCCTAGAAAACTCTTTCAAAAAGAACCAAAGTATCTCAGTTACATTCTGGTTCACAAGTACATGTCCAGTATCATCTCTTCTCGAGGATACAAGCATCAACTGCTTTGTTTAAAACTATACACAAGCATCATAAAAACATTGAGGCATTAAGCCAAAATCTCAGATCGATTCATTAAATTAACTACTAACTCCAAGGACCTGAGAGTACAGAGACGACACATAGGACTATATACAAGACATGACAACCAGTGTCTCCACCTGAGAATTCACTACTGTCCCTACTGCTTCTACTGCTCTTCCCCTACAGTAGGATTTCTCCCTCTTCCTCCGCGTCTACCTAAAAAGTTGGATCCCATGGGGGTGAGACAATTGAAATTGCCCCAACGAGAGATATAACTCTCCGCTAGAAACATTATTATTGCAGTTTATTTAGAATAAAGCTGAGCAGAGGAATTATGTATTTTCAACAGTAGATAAATCAATGTCTAAATAGATATTGATTAGAACAATAATCTTATTCAAAGCATTTCGGCTGTAACTTGATAAAGTAGCATATCACTTATCCAATACGGAATATTAAGAACATGTATAACTTTTATCTGATATACTAAGCAAGACAACATCAACTAGTGATTCTCCTGTTTCAACCTTAAGCAAATATGCTACATGGCTGATTACATTTTACAATCATACTTAATGCCCTGAAGAGATGAAGTATACCGTTCATGCTCCAACCGACCATGATTACGTAAAGCATCGGTACCACACAAGGTCAATGGAAGAGCTGGACTCCAGGACCTCAACCTTCTCAGTCAGTACAATATTACATGGCAGAGACATCACGTGTCAAACTGCAATTAGCTTGCCAAGGTATAGTGGCATCTTCGCTATAGAGTTATAGCCCGCAACATATACTCTCTTCAGGGTTATGGCCCGTAGCCAATGCCTGGTATCATGTCATGGAGTCATGGCCCGTAGACATACTCATACTGGGGTATGGTCCGTAACCAATCCCGTTCATAGGATATAGCCCGCAACCATTCCTATGGGGCATAAGGATATAATTGCCCAATTGCCCCCACATATTCAAAAATATGTGCTTTGAGTTAAACTCATTTCACCATTCTACAAATTCTGACACTGATGGCTCTGTGGTTAGGGCAACTACATTATATGATTTCACTTGATTAATTAAGTGTATTACCATATTATTTTAGCATCAAACAAGTTCTCAAACATCAATTATTTTAACAATTACTACAAAGAATGTGTAATACTTTCATCAAGTACTGTCTAAATCTTTAATAAAGCATTGGGATCTCAATCCCTCATCTCATCAGGAGCATTCTCATCCTTTCACAAACTCATTATCATTATTATAATAAAATGGGTATTCAAACCCTCATCTCATCAAAGAACATTTGTTACCACTTATCAGGTAACTAGAACACCTTCAGGTCATCTGACCAAGGTAAAATGATACTTGCTATACAAGCATCTCATATGGCTCACAAAGCCCATTTCAGCTCTTGTTACCTCTCACTAGGCAACAAAGCATATTATGGCTCACAAGGCCCATTTCATCTCTTGTTACCTCTCACTAGGCAACAAAGCATATTATGGCTCACAAGGCCCATTAACAATAATAAATGAAACATCATAGCTCATACCTGGCTATGCTCATCATCTCAAGATACCTGCATGGTTAGAACACATGATGATAGTTATATCAATTACATATCAGCATCATGCTATACAAGGGTAACACCACTAATCCTTTATTAGGGTTAGGGTTTCCCAATTCATGTCAATTAGAGATTCTCATCTTATTATCCATCATTAGGGCTATAGTTAATCATCTCATTGCCCAAAATTAGGGTTTCATGTACTATAACCCAAAATTAGGGTTTCTCATACCTTTACCATGTATTAGGGTTAGGCCTTCAAATTAGGGTTTCATATAGTAACACATAGCATCACCCTAGATTAGGGTTTCATATGACATTACATCACTCTATATTAGGGTTTCACTTAGCATTGCCCTAAATTAGGGTTAGGGATTAGGGTTTTATGATCTCATCATCCTGGATCATACCCTAATTACATATTGTGTTTTGAAAGTGTTGAAGATTAATCACTACATGATTATCACTCATGTATGAGTTCCTCTCTCTCATCCTTTCTAGGATGTTAATCATCTCAATCTTGATTAGGTTGAATCAATTTGAATGAAGGGTTAGCATAGTGTATTAAGTCATTGCTTCCATAAGCGTCCAAATGTCAATTATTCTAAGCGTACTTACTCACTAAGTACCTTAGTGATACTTTTATTGTAATCAATTTTGAGATGCTTTATGATCACTCATTTAGGTTTGAGATTAATTGATCCTTCAAATGATCTTGGGGTACTTGACCTCCATTTGGTCTTGAGGTGCTTGACCTCCATTTGGTCTTGAGGTGCTTGACCTCCATTCGGTCAACTCTCCCAAATGGTCAACATGACCAAACAGTTTTGAAGATCAAATTATCCATTCGATCTTGATCAACTTTGCCCATTCGATCTTGATTGGTTTTACCCATTCGGTCTTGATCACTTTTACCCATTCGGTCTTGATTGATTATACCCATTCGGTCTCAATCAATTTTACCCATTCGATCTTGATTGGTTTTACCCATTCGGTCATGATCAATTCTGTCAATTAAGTTTTCAATCAATTCAATCGATTGGACTTTGTAATAAATGGATTATCCATCACTGAACCTATTACAAGTCAATCAATTAGAACCATTAGATCATCATCCAACCATGACATTTTCTGACCTGAAATGGTCTTGAGGTCGTATGACCCCAAACGGTCTTGAGACCGTTTGATGTCAAACGGTCTTGAGACCGTTTGATGTCAAACGGTCTTGAGGTCGTTTGATGTCAAACGGTCTTGAGACCGTTTGACCCATCCAATCACTGAAATTGGTTGAATCCAATTAGGGTTTCTTCAATAACCCGATTTAGGGTTTGTACTCAGGGAACCTTAAAGTGTTGAACCCTTTGGAATTAATTCAATTAAATACTATTGCATCATCATCAATCTATATCAGCATTGATCCTACAAATGGTTTGATACCGTTTGATCTCAAACGGTCTTGAGACTGTTTACTCCCAAACAGTCTTGAGACCATTTGGTTTCAATCGATCTTGAAACAGATTGGTTCCAATGTTGAAACCGTTTTCTCATGTACATTGTTGAGGTGTGTGCTTATGATGATTTCATCATCATCAAGCTTCGATCCTTCAATGTCTACTGCCATTCTTATGGAAATCTCATCAATTATTCAAAGGAATTTCAAGAAGAACAAAATGATCAACAAGTGATGAAGAATCGAATGTAATAATAACATTTTAAGGGTTGAAGTTATATAACCCACCTTCAAAGTTGAAACCAAACTTCAAGCTTCATGCCTTCAATGGTGAATGAAGCTTTCTCAACCTCCCAAGGTCCGTCTTCAAGCTTTTGAGTGAAAAGAAATGGCTAGGATTGAAGATTGAATGAAGAAAAGAAGAAATCAAGCATTGATTTTCGATTTCCACCATGAAATCAAGGTTGAAGATGATTATGGAGGTTACCTACAGGTTGGGGCACATCCTCCTGTTGCTCCTAAGCTCCCTTGTGCTCAGCCAAAATAAGGAGAGAAAGAAAATCCGAAAAAGAGTCTTCAAGTGGGTGGAAAATGAAGTGTTTATAAGGGAATTTCAATGAGAGAGAAAGTGATATAAAAATCCTTTAACTCCCAAAATTGGTGCCACATCTCCCCCTTAAATCCTTGCATGCAAAGCCATCTTCCCCACCTTCGAATTCCTCTTCATTATCCATGAATTAAAGGAAAAGCAATTAAGCACCTTAATTCATATAATACTAATATCCCATTTTTAGTGGATATTACTTTTTAGTTAACTAATGTGGGTGGGCTCTCCACTCACTTAGGATATTTTCGTGGCCTTTGCAAGGCACAAGGAAGTTCACACTTATGAAAATTCAACCATATCATATTTGGCTGAAGGGCACTTCAATTAATATATTTATTTTTGCATTAAATTGAATTATGTTTCCAATTATGCTTAAATCTTGATTATTTTAATATCAAGATTCTCTCTCCTCCAAAATGATTCAAATGAGACGCCCCTCTCATTTTATTTTCTCTACATGATGCCAAGAAACATGAGGGACTCTCTAGAAGTGGAATTTTTCATATTAAACCCTAGGTTTTGGGTAAATTGCACATTACACCAAAACTAGGTTTTAATGCACAAACATTGCTTAGTAAGCTCTTTCTGGGTACTCATGCTTCTACAAGCCATACCTCTGCATCATTCTCATTCTTATTATGCTTCAACATCTGAGGAATATTTTACCATGTAACATTTGCAAGTTAACCCCTCAACTTGGGTAATTTGCACATTAGTCCAAAACAAGCAAAACAATATTTCAACATTATTTAAAAAGGACTAAAATTGAAACATAAGTTCCTCTTGAGCCTTAATTACTTTTCAAGAGAAGAGAAAGCACATAATTAAATTTATTAAACAAAACATCTAGGGCTAAGGCATAACCCAGGTCAAGGATGTTACAAATTATCCACCCCTAATAGGGATTTCGTCACTGAAATCATCAAGAGAAAAGAGAAGGGTACTTCCTCCTCATCTCTTCCTCTAGCTCCCACATAGCTTCTTCAATGCCACGATGATGCCAGAGAACTTTCATAAGACATATGTCTTTCATTTTCAACTTTTTAATTCTTTTATCAAGAATCATCACATGTCCTTCATCATATGATATATCATCATTTAATTCTACTTCCACAGGTTGCAAAACTAACTCAGTGTCAGGGTGACACTTCCTCAGCATGGAGATATGGAACACTGGATGCAACTTATGCAGCTCAAGTGGAAACTCTAGCTTATAGGCTACCCTTCCAATCCGTTCAATGATTGGATAAGGCCCCATAAATCTAGGAGCTAGCTTTCCTTCTTTCCAAATCTAAGGACACCTTTCCAAGGTGAGACTTTGAGATATACTATGTCCCCAACTTGGAATTCTAAAGGTCTTTGCCGTTTGTCAGCGTATGACTTCTGTCTATCCTATGCACCCTTTAACCGTTGTTGGATTACTTTAACTTCTCAGTTGTATGTTGCACTAGATCATGACCCAAAAGTTGATATTCTCCTGTTTCATACCAACATAAGGGAGATATACAACGTCTACCATATAATGCTTCATATGGTGCCATATCAATACTGTGCTAATATCTATTATTGTAAGAAAATTCTATCAGGCTCAGGTGTAGATCCCAACTTCCTACAAACTGAAGGACACATGCCCTAAGCAAATCCTCCAAAGTTTGTATGGTCCTCTTAGATTGTACATCTGTCTGTGGGTGAAAGGCAGTACTAAACCTTAAATGTGTACCCAAAGCTTTATGTAGTGGTTCCAAAAAATGACTCATAAACTGGGGACCTCTATCAGAAACAATAGTAGCTGGAACCCCATGCAACCGCACTATATCATCTATATATATCTGTGCAAGCTTCTCAGCAGTGTAGGTTTTTTTGACAGGAAGGAAATGTGCTGTCTTAGTCAACCTATCAACTATCACCCATATGGAATCATGACCTTTGGTTGTTCTAGGAAAACCAACCATAAAGTCCATGGTCACGTGATCCCATTTCCACTGCGGTATAGGCAAAGGTTGCATTGTTCCTGCGGGCTTTTGATGTTTAGCTTTAACCTGCTGACACACCGGACACCGCATAACAAACTCAGCTACATCTTTCTTCAATCCTGAACACCAATACATATCCTTCAGGTTATGATAAATTTTGGTGCTTCCTGGATGCATTGCATACATCAAAGAGTGAGCCTCTTCCAAGACTAACTTCCTCGAGTCATTGGCATCAGGTACCACCATCCTACCATGGTAACAAACTACCTGATCCTCTGACTCATGAAATCCATCCCATTTCTCACTACCATACTCTGACATGTTCTGTTGAACCATAGTATCAGCTTGTTGTGCTTCTTTAATCTGCTGTCTCAGAGTAGGTTTCACTTGCATCTCAGCTAACAACCCGGCTAACAACAATACTTTAAAATGTATATTGTTTTGCCTCATAGAGATAAACATATCTCTCTTAGAGCACACTAAGGAGTTAAACTGTGCTTTATCTACGGCTGGTGATGATGATTTTCTACTCAATGCATCAGCCACTACATTAGCCTCTTCCTTGAATGATAATCAATTGTACAATCATAGTCCTTCATTAACTCCATCCAGCGACATTGTCTCATGTTCAACTCATGTTGTGAGAAGATATATTTTAGATTTTTATGGTCTGTGAAAATCTGGAATGTTTCCCCATAGAGATAATGTCTCTAGATCTTCAAAGCATGAACCATAGTGGCTAGCTCTAGATCATGTGTTGGATAATTCTCCTCGTGTTTCTTAAGTTGTCGAGAGGCAAAAGAAATCACTTGATTATCCTGCATCAACACACATCCTAGACCATTCTTAGATGCATCACAGAAAACTATGTACCCTTTCCCTTGCTCAGGTAACACCAGCACATGTGCACTTGTTAACCTTTCTTTCAACAGCTGGAAAGAATGTTGACACTTGTCATTCCAGACAAAAGGAATCTCCTTCCCGATCAACTTCGTTAGGGGTAAAGCTATAGAACTAAAGTTCTTAATGAACCTCCTATAATAGCCTGCCAGTCCTAGGAAACTACGTATCTCTGTCAGTGTCTTTGGTTGTTCTCATTGCAGGACAGATTCTACCTTTTTAGGATCAACATGGATACCTAAGGCAGATATTACATGTCCTAGAAAAGAAACTTCTGGTAACCAGAACTCACATTTTCTAAACTTAGCATACAACTTATGCTCTCTTAGAAAAGTCAAAGCCTGACGGAGGTGTTGCTCATGCTGTTGAGCATCTGTACTGTATATCAAGATGTCATCTATGAAGACTACTATGAACTGATTAAGAAAAGGTTGAAAGATTCTATTCATGAGCTCCATGAATGCAACTGGTGCATTAGTTAGTCCAACTGACATAACTATGAACTCATAGTGACCATATCTTGTCCTAAAGGCAAACTTAGATATGTCACTCTCCTTGATACGCAACTGATGGTATCCTGACCTTAGATCTATCTCGTAAAAGATAGTTGCACCACACAACTGATCAAACAAGTCATCGATCCTTGGTAGAGGATACTTATTCTTTATAGTTACTTTATTCAACTGTCTGTAATCAATGCATAATCGCATCGATCCGTCCTTTTTCTTAACAAAGAGAACCAGAGCACCCCATGGTGAAGTACTCAGTCGAATAAAACCCTTCTCAAGCAACTCCTATAGCTATTTCTTAAGCTTTGCCATCTCAGTAGGTGCCATTCTATACGGTGTTTGTGCTATTGGTTGCGTGCCCGATATTAGAGTAATCTCAAAATCAATCTCTCAGGGCGGAGGTACACCTAGAAGTTCCTCAGGAAACACATCTTCAAACTCCCTGACTATCAGAACTTCAAAAGGATTAGGGCTCTCTATTGTGGTGTCTACCACATGTGCCAAGAATGCAAAGCATCCTTATCTCATCAGCTTCTCAGCTACCATAGCTGACATAAGATAGGTTGGAAGAATCTTTCTATCTCCTTGACAAATCCATGTGTCACCATCATCTGTGAACACAACTTGCTTGGAACTACAATCCAAGACAACCTTATACTTTTCTAGAGTGTCCATTCCAAGAATTATATTGAAACCCTGTATCTCAAGTGGTATAAGATCCACCTGAATGCGATGTTTAGAAAAAGAAAGAATGCAGGGAGAACACACCTCCCACAACACTGCAGATCCCAACAAAGGGGTTTCTAACAACATATTCTCTGCCCTATGACCAACTGTCATATTGTAGTCAAGAATCACTTCTCTAGTGATGAAGGAATGCGTAGCACCCATATCAATTAAAACAGATACGAAGTAGGATGAAGACATATTATAATAAAATAGTCTCATCTGACCTGTCACAACTCGAGGGTTGACTACTGCTTCGGGTTGATTCATCGCATAGAATCTAGGCGTTGCTTATTGTTGACCTAGTGCTTGGTTGTTGGGTGCCGACGAAACATCTTGGGACGCTTGCCCATGTCCTCGAGTGCCACTCAAAAACTATCTCCTCTGAGATCCTTGCTGACTCTACCTCCGGGGTTGAGTCACCATTGTATTCCCAACTGGACAATCCCTTGTCAGATGTCCCACTTGTCTGCACTGATGATAGATCCCGGTCTCAGGATAGGGTCTAGGAGGTCCAGTCACTGATGTTGATGCTGTGCTGGGGGCTCTATTTGGAACAAAACTACTACCCCTACCCCTACTCGAAGTCCATTGTGTCTGAGTATTGAATCTTGGTGGTGCTGTCGGTGCAGAAAACCTCAGCTTCTTAAAGCTTTCAGACCTCTGTCCTTGGAACTGAGTGTACACCTTCTTACCACTGGTCTGTCGCTTCTTGATCACAGACCTCTCTATCTGTCTGACGGACTCCATAAAAGTGGCAAACCTCTCCCTGTTCTCCAAAGCAGACACAGGAGTGGTCAATTCAACGTTCAACCCCTTCTCAAAATGCCAAATTCTTTCCTCATCAGAAGCTACCATATGCGGACAGAACCACAAAAGCTCCACGAACTTAGCCTCATATTTGCTAATGTTCATCGATCCTTGTCTTATCTTCTCAAATTGAGATATCTTCTCATATAGGTAAGTCTTAGGGAAGTATCTAATGATGAATTCTCATCGGAATTCTTCCCATCCGACTTCGACACCTGGCTTTTTGCCTTCTTCAATATTCCACCAGTGACCAGCACTCCTTTTCAGTAGGTACACTGCATGCCTCACCTTTTTGGCTTCAAGAATATTAAGGATTCTAAAGGCCTTCTCCAGTTCAGTCAACCATAAGTCAGCATTTGCTGGGTCAGCTATACCAGCATACTATGTGGCTCCTACCCGGTAAATCCTCTCAAAAGTTTTGCCTGCTCCCTGTCCCTCATTATGGACTGGTGCCCTAGGTGCAGGTGGTGGCATCCTATCCATCATGTATGTCATAACTGCCATGAACTGCCCAAACAAAATGTTGAAAGTTGGATTTTCTATCATGGCTGGGTCAAATTGGGGTTGTTCAGGTACAAGTTCCTCCCTAGTCTGGTCCCTTGCACCTCTTCCTGGTGCAGCAACACTGCTCTCAGTAGCGTGTTCTTCGTGTGATCCAGACATCTTCAAGTTCTTCTTCTCCTCCTATATGAGAAGAAGTAACTATCAGATAAACTAGAAGACACTAGAACAGATTCAACGACTCAATCCTATGTCTCTGTAGACTCAACAAACCTAGAGCTCTGATACCACTAAATTGTGGCGTACGAATCACAAAAACATCATTCATTCAAGCGGAAGCATTCATTAGCAGCGGATTACTGAAAATCATGAAAAATTAAAACCATTTACAAAGAGATCCATACCCTGGAAAACTCTTTCAAAAATAACCAAAGTATCTCAGTTACATTCTGGTTCACAAGTACATGTCCAGTATCATCTCTTCTCGAGGATACAAGCATCAACTACTTTGTTTAAAAGTTAAAACTATACAAGGCATCATAAAAACATTGAGGCATTAAGCCAAAATCTCATATCGATTCATTAATCTAACTACTGACTCCAAGGACCTGAGAGTACAGAGATGACACATATGACTCTATATACAAGACATGACAACCAATATCTCCACCTAAGAATTCACTGTTGTCCCTGCTGCTGCTGTTCCCCTACAGTAGGGTTTCTACCTCTTCCTACACATCTACCTCAAAAGTTGGATCCCACGGGGGTGAGACAATTGAAATTTCCCCAACGAGAGATATAACTCTCTGCCAGAAACATTATTATTACAGTTTATTTAGAATAAAGCTGAGCAAAGGAATTATGTATTTTCAACATTAGATAAATCAATGTCTAAACAGATATTTCATTAGAACCATAATCTTATTCAAAGCATTTCAGCTGTAACTTGATAAAGTAGCATATCACTTATCCAATAAGGAATATGAAGAACATGTATAAATTTTATCCGATATACTAAGCAAGATAACACCAACTAGTGATTCTCATATTTCAACCTTAAGCAAATACGCTACACGTCTGATTACATTTTACAATCATACTTAATTCCCTGAAGAGATGAAGTATACTGTTCATGCTCCAACCGGCCATGATTACGTAAAGCATCAGTACCACACAAGGTCAATGGAAGAGCCAGACTTCAGGACCTCAACCTTCTCGGTCAGTACGAGATTACATGGAAGAGACATCACATGTCAAACTGCAATTAGCTTGTTAAGGTATAGTGGCATCTTCTCTATAGAGTTATAGCCCGCAACATATACTCTCTTTAGGGTTATGGCCCATAGCCAATGCCTGGTATCATGTCATGGAGTCATGGCCCATAGCCATACTCATATTGGGGTATGGTCCATAACCAATCCCGTTCATAGGATATAGCATGCGGCCATTCCTATGGGGCATAAGGAAATTACCCCCACATATTCAAAAATATGTGCTCCGAGTTAAACTCGTTTCACCATTCAGCAAATTCTGACGTTGATGGCTCGGTGGTCAGGGAAACTACATTATATGATTTCACTTGATTAATTAAGTGTATTACCATATTCTTTTAGCATAAAACAAGTTGTCAAACATCAATTATTTTAACAATTACTACAAAGAATGTGTAATATTTTCATCAAGTACTGTTCAAATCTTTAATAAAGAATTGGGATCTCAATCCCTCATCTCATCATGAGCATTCTCATCCTTTCACAAACTCAACATCATTATTATAATAAAATGGGTATTCAAACCCTCAATTCATCAAAGAACATTTGTTACCACTTATCGGGTAACTAGAACACCTTCAGGTCATCTGACCAAGGTAACATGACACTTGCTACACAAGCATCTCATATGGCTCACAAAGCCAATTTCATCTCTTGTTACCTCTCACTAGGCAACAAATCATATTATGGCTCACAAGGCCCATTTCATCTCTTGTTACCTCTCACTAGGCAACAAAGCATATTATGGCTCACAAGGCCCATTAACAATAATAAATGAAACATCATAGCTCATACCTGGCTATGCTCATCATCTCAAGATACCTGCATGGTAAAAACACATGATGACAGTTATATCAATTACATATTAGCATCATGCTATACAAGGGTAATACCACTAATCCTTTATTAGGGTTAGGGTTTCCCAATTCATGTCAATTAGAGATTCTCATCTTATTATCCATCATTAGGGCTATAGTTAATCATCTCATTGCCTAAAATTAGGGTTTCATGTACTATAACCCAAAATTAGGGTTTCTCATACCCTTACCCTGTATTAGGGTTAGGCCTTCAAATTGGGGTTTCATATAGTAACACATAGCATTACCCTGGATTAGGGTTTCATATCACATTACATCACCCTATATTAGGGTTTCACTTAGCATTGCCCTAAATTAGGGTTAGGGATTCATTAACCTTCTTGATTAGGGTTTTATGATCTCATCATCCCGGATCATACCCTAATTACATATTGTATTTTGAAAGTGTTGAAGATTAATCACTACATGATTATCACTCATGTATGAGTTCCTCTCTCTCATCCTTTCTAGGATGTTAATAATCTCAATCTTGATTAGGTTGAATCAATTTGAATGAAGGGTTAGCATAGTGTATTAAGTCATTGCTTCCATAAGCATCCAAATGTCAATTATTCTAAGCATACTTACTCACTAAGTACCTTAGTGATACTTTTATTGTAATCAACTTTGAGATGCTTTATGATCACTCATTTAGGTTTGAGATTAATTGATCCTTCAAACGATCTTGGGGTACTTGACCTCCATTCGGTCTAGAGGTGCTTGACTTCCATTCGGTCTAGAGGTGCTTGACTTCCATTTGGTCTTGAGGTACTTGACCTCCATTCGGTCAACTCTCCCAAACGGTCAACATGACCAAACGGTTTTGAAGATCAAATTACCCATTCGATCTTGATCAACTTTGCCTATTCGATCTTGATTGATTTTACCCATTCGGTCTTGATCACTTTTACCCATTCATTCTTGATTGATTTTACCCATTCGGTCTCAATCAATTTTACCCATTCGATCTTGATTGGTTTTACCCATTTCATCACGATCAATTCCACCAATTAAGTCTTCAATCAATTCAATCGATTGGAGTTTGTAATCAATGGATTATCCATTAATGAACCTATTACAAGTCAATCAATTAGAACCATTTGATCATCATCCAACAATGACATTTCCTGACCTCAAACGGTCTTGAGGTCATTTGACCCCAAATGGTCTTGAGACCATTTGATGTCAAACGGTCTTGAGATCGTTTGACCCATCCAATCACTGAAATTGGTTGAATCCAATTAGGGTTTCTTCAATAACCCGATTTAGGGTTTGTACTCAGGGAACCTTAAAGTGTTGAACCCTTTGGAATTAATTCAATTAAATACTATTAGATCATCATCAATCTACATCAGCATTGATCCTCCAAACGGTTTGAGACCATTTGATCTCAAACGGTCTTGAGACCGTTTACTCCCAAACGGTCTTGAGACCGTTTGGTTTCAATCGATCTTGAAACCGATTGGTTCCATTGTTGAAATTGTTTTCTCATGTACTTTGTTGAGGTGTGTGTTTATGATGATATCATCATCATCAAGATTCAATCCTTCAAAGTCTACTGCCATTTTTATGGAAATCTCATCAATTATTCAAAGGAATTTCAAGAACAAAATGATCAACAAGTGATGAAGAATTGAATGTAATAATAACATTTTAAGGGTTCAATTTATATAACCCGCCTTCAAAGTTGAAACCAAACTTCAAGATTCACGCCTTCAATGGTGAATGAAGCTTTCTCAACCTCCCAAGGTCCATCCTCAAGCTTTTGAGTGAAAAGAAATGGCTAGGATTGAAGATTGAATGAAGAAAAGAAGAAATCAAGCATTGATTTTCGATTTCCACCATGAAATCAAGGTTGAAGATGATTATGTAGCTTACCTACAGGTTGGGTAACGTCCTCCTATTTCTCCTAAGCTCCCTTGTGCTCGGCCAAAACAAGGAGAGAAAGAAAATCTGAAAAAGAGTCTTCAAGTGGGTGGAAAATGAAGTGTTTATAAGGGAATTTCAATGAGAGAGAAAGTGATAAAAAAATCCTTTAACTCCCAAAATTGGTGCCACATCTCCCCCTTAAATCCTTGCATGCAAATCCATATTCCCCACCTTCGAATTCCTCTTCATTAACCATGAATTAAAGGAAAAGCAATTAAGCACCTTAATTCATATAATGCTAATATCCCATTTTTAGTGGATATTACTTTTTAGTTAACTAATGTGAGTGGGCTCTCCACTCACTTAGGATATTTTCGTGGCCTTTGCAAGGCACAAGGACTTTCACACTTATGCAAATTCAAACATCTCATATTTGGTTGAAGGGCACTTCAATTAATATATTTATTTTTGCATTAAATTGAATTATGTTTCCAATTATTCTTAAATCTTGATTATTTTAATATCAAGATTCTCTCTCCTCGAAAATGATTCAAATGAGACGCCCCTCTAATTTTATTTTATCTACAAGATGCCAAGAAACACGAGGGACTCTCTAGAAGTGGTATTTTGCATATTGAACCCTAGGCTTTGGATAAATTGCACATTACACCAAAACTAGGTTTTAATGCACAAACATTGCTTAATAAGCTCTTTCTGGGTACTCAAGCTTCTACAAACCATACCTCTGCATCATTCTCATTCTTATGATTCTTCAACATCTGAGGAACATTTTACCATGTAACATTTGCAAGTTAACCCCTCAACTTGAGTAATTTGCACATTAGTCCAAAACAAGCAAAACAATATTTCAACATTATTAAAAAAGGACTAAAATTGAAACATAAGTTCCTCTTGAGCCTTAATTACTTTTCAATATAATATCAAGCACATAATTAACTTTATTAAGCAAAACATCTAGGGTTAAGGCATAACCCAAGTCAGGGATGTTACACCTAAAGCTTGAAATAAATCTTTAACAAACATCTTAGATACATATGAATGAAATGGTTGTCATTATCAAAATATGGAAAATGTATAAAGCTTAGGTCAACACAAAGGTGGTGAAATCCCAGGTGCTAGGGTTGCGAAAAATTGAGAAAAAGGAGGCGATGAGTCGGGGGAGGATTTTATAGGTAAGGGTGGAGTTAACTAGCACCGAATTGGCAGGAAGAGAGGGGTTGGTGAAGCTCAATGCCAAGGTTGCTGACAAGGTGTGTAAATCTAAGAGATGTGGTCTTCTATGTCAAATTAGTATTGAATCCGTGGTCGTAGGATCCAACAGTCGTGATTCATGATCCCCGTAACAGAGCAATGTGATTGATTCAAAGAGGGCGGGGTGCAGATCATTGTTAGGGGAAAGGAGAGGATGACTTGAGGGCCCTTTTATGAGAGGGGTGCATCCCATCTTGGGTCCACATCACCGGCCCAAGGCTCAAAAGAGAGACAAAGAAAGTAATTTTAGGGTTCTTAAGGTCCATGTTTCAATTGGGCATAACTCCCTCCTCGGGGCTCCGCTTTTGATGAAATGACTTGTTTTGGAATTATGAGAATGAGAACTATAAGATGATAATGAGAACAAGACAAGTATTTGTTCAAAATTTAGTTCAAAATTAAAGGAAAAGTTGACAATTAGGATTGAAAATTATATTAGACTCAAATTGAGTGTCACCAATGTATCAATTACACTCAATGGTTATCAATTATGCATAGAATCATATTCAATTATAAATTTGAAGGTAATACAAGAACCTTGAGCAAGGTAGAGTTTTGAATGACATAATGGAAGAGAGGGACAGGTTCATTCTATCACATCATCTCCAGTGTAAAGAAATTTTGGTCCCCAAAAATAAATTAAGCCATCGATCAAGATGAACTTCATACTCTATATCATAATTATGTTGGTATTCCAAATAGTATTGTCATCATATCAAAATCGAGAAATTGAGCTTCAAAGTCAACACATAGTCACATGGGACATCTAATTGGGGAGATCATGAAACGAGTCACAATGGGAGAGATCATCATATAGATCACAAATTTGGAGAGGTCACAATTTTATGTCAAATGAATAGATCTCTTTGAATCAAGAGTAAAGAATGACTTATATTCCCAACATTTAGTGTCCTAGATACTACACTGTCATGGGTAGGGTTATACATACATGATCGAGATACATATTTTAATAATTTGAGACAAACATCATAGTTCAATATTGTAGTTTCATGCTCAAAATCGATGGAAGGTCCCACCCTAGTTCACATGGAGCTCACCCCAAGTCATAAATTGAGCTAGTTAACATAATCATCATTTTAAATTTTTGATATTTGGGAACATGGAAGTCATTAATCATATATTGAGGGTGACCTCAAGATCCCAATAGGGTGATCATAGGAATCGAATCAATATCAAGATCAATAATCATGAGTCGAGATTTCATAAATCAATGTCGAGATTCAAGTTTGGACATCCAAGTCATAGGTATAAACATTTGGAATCTAGGTTTTCGGTTTCTATTTAGACCTTAGGGGTGATCATTCATCCGTGTACAACAATCAAGCAAAAATTAGGCAAAATCCGAGTGCTTTTCAACATTTCATGGCATCAATATCGAGTTCATTTTCATGGTATTAATGGTTGATGAATGATGTAGACCTAGGTCTTTCTAGGGACTTAACCACTAGCTATAGTCAACATCATCATACTTCCAAGATTGTCATCAAATAAAGATCCAAGAATGAGTATTAAAATCATCGTGGATTTGACCTATTAGAAACTTAGGTCAAGAAATCAAAATTGGGTGGAAGGGGTTACCTCCTCAAACTCTAAATAATCAACAAGATAAAGATTTAGAGGCAGAGATAATAGAGATGTGACCTAGGTTAGGGGAGTCATAAGTCAACTTCCACCCTAATCTAGCATGTTAGTCCATATTAATCTTGAGTCACCAATCATATCCAACTAGGGCGAATATCAACTACCAAATCGTATTTCATAAGATCATGAGTCAAACCTCAAGATCATTAATAGGACAACCATATTTTGAGATTTTGTGAGTTTGAAGTCATAATAGAAATCCCTTTCCTATCATGATCAAGGTAAGGGTGTATTTTAGAAATTGTGAAGTCAAATTGAGAACTCAAGAGTTTGAGAATAATAGTGCAAGAGATCTAGGTCTATCATATTATTCAAATTGAACCTACAAAAGGAATAATGGTCAATAGGGGATTTTACTCTTGTATAAAGTCTTCAAATCATGATCTAGGTCTTCAAAGACATGGTCATTTCATGGATTGATCATGGTACATATCAAATAGGGGAGAATTTTGCTTAACTATGTTTGAGGTTGAATCAATAATAAAGCAACATAGGTTTACTCAACATGGACCTCATCAAACATGAGGTGTAAAACATGAGTTCCACCTTATCTCACCAATGCAAGGATTTACCTCAAACATAGAAAGCACTTGTATCGGGTTTGGTGACGTTGAGTTTTCATAACCTACAAATGAGTACATTACTTCCAAGAGTACCTTCATACATCTGATAGGGTTTCCAATTTAATATCAGATCATGGCATTATTGTCTAAATAAAATTTCATGATTTCAAGTGAATTTTAGTTTTCCCATTCATAAGCTACCAAAAATTTAGAAATCGTGAGATTAATAGTCATGAGAGAATACTCACATAAGGAGACAAGAAGACTAACTAATCATCAACTACTTGGGTGGCTTAGGTGGTCCTTAAAGAGGATATGAGATGATAGAAAAATCTCTATTTTGAGGAAAGGATCTTTAATCCTCCTTGGGTTCTTAAGACATGTTATGGCTTAAACAGATATAGAGGCATGTGTTAATGGCTCGGATACCATTTTTCACATAACTATTTATTACCCTAAGTCCAAACTCCTAATGGCTATAAAGCCAAAGGCAAGTGGACTTGGGCACCCATTTGTAGAATGACAGAAATATTTCACACATACAATATATATGTAAAACTAATAATAACAAGATTAAAGAGATAACAAGATACTAAACATGGAGATAAGAGATATGTACCCATTTATATGTTCAAGTAACCCAAGGGTGTTTCATTTCTGATCTTAGAGTCATGAGTGCAACATATCTTCATTTGGCAACTACAAATTCAATAAACAAAATATATCAATGTGAGTGCATTGGTACACTATGAAAAAGGCATGTAAACAATTTAGGCATATAGTAAAAGTTGCTTGGCTAGAAACATCATAACGAATGAGAAGTAGAAACAAGACAAGAACACTTAATGACATTCTTTTATGCAAAACATGTTTTAGGTTTCCTTATCCATGATATCATCATAGGCCTTTCACAACTTCCCAAGGAAGGGTCCATGAGGGGCATTTATGCTCCCTATTTCTACATGAGGGACCTCAAGATCAAATTCAATGAGCTAACCCTATTTCATTTGTGCCTTGTGCCCTTACCCCAAGAATTCAGGCAGGTGCACAAGGTTATATAATGGATTTCTATATATTATGTTCAAGGTTATTATGATAACTTGGTTTTTCTCTCATTCAATTTAAGCACATCTTGACTCTTTAGATACTCCCTTATGCTCAACAACCTCCCCACCATCACCTTGATGACTTTAAGTCACATTATTCTCAAATTGATGAATCAGTTTTGATTAAAGATCACTTTATACTCATATATGACTTTAATTGAGTTTTGAACTAAGTGACATGCTTATTATGCAAAATCAAGTTGTAATCAAAATTAAACAACTTAAATAGAATCATTTTGTTATCAAATATGTTTCATGTTGTAGATCATTCAATTCCTTTTCAATGATGTAAAAATCATCCCAATCGGACCATTATAGCACAATCTATGTGTCTTTCAAGTTACCCCTTATTTCCCTTGATTTAATCTTGTTTTAAATCGAAAATGTCTCCTTTTGGGCCAAATGGAGTGTGGCCTATTCACCTCTTTTCCCTTTCCTTATCAATCCAAAGCCTTCTCACTCGACCAATCATGAGGCTGGGATGTATGGGCCATGGTCTCTTGCCGTTAGATCTATCTCCCACAGATCCAATCAATGATCTGACAACTGTCCTCTCTCCTCCTTTCTTCGTACCATGGTCGGCAGCCATGGTGCTGCTCCTCACCTACTCTCCCTTTACCTTGCCTCTTTTGCCTAAAATATGCATTCTTTGGGCCCGTTGCTCATTTCCAACTTCATTTTTCTCTTTTTCTCATTCCTTTACTAACCCTAGAACCTTGTTTCCTATGCCCCTTTCCCTCTTGCTCCTTGTGGTGCCGCTGCCCTTCTCGATTGGGGGTTTCTTCCCCGTGGTTTCTCGACCACCACTAGGATGCCCAGACCTCTCTCAAGGACATTCCAAGTCAAGGCGGATGATTTTTTAGCTCCATGGAACCCCCTTTGCTCCGCACCTTTCGCTACACTGAGCCTTACTACCGTGGGCTCATCATTCATCTACTGGTCTGTCTCCATGAGAGAGATGATGTCTGGTCCGTCTGATGCCATCTAGATGGCCAATCATCCTCAAAATATCCCTCTCTTACATGCTCCCTCTCCCTCCCGTTGGCAAGGAACCACGTAGATCACCACTCACAATGTGCCACGCAGCTAGCGGGCCTGTGAATCTATCTCCAACACGTCCCATCAATAGCCTCTCTCTACTCGCCCATGGTCACTGACAGCCACAACGTGCCACTAGCCATTGATGGCAGACGCCCCAGGCCACAATCCACTATGAGCATGGGGTGCTCCACCATCGTGGGCCGGCAACCTGCTGGTTCTTGGTCCATTGTAGGATTACTTGGTTGACTCAATTGCCAAGATCTAGTCAAGCATGCAACTTATGGTTTTCTAATCAATGGTTAATCATGTACTTTACTAGCAAGGTACATTTCCTCTTGACCCTACTATGATATTGGCTTGCTTGTACGAATGTTTGGCTACTTATTTACTTGGTTGAGATATTGTTCCTATGATTACTACTTTTATGTTTGAGTAATTCTATGTTGACAGACCATGAAATATAATGTACAGAAATCCATTATGCATTCTAATGCTAACATAATGGATAAAGGAACCTAAAACATGCCTTGTATAAACTGATATTGTTAAGTGTTTTTGCTTTGTTTCTTCTTCTGGACTATGATCATGTTTCTAGCCAAGCAAGTTTTGTATTATTCTTAAACTGTTTACATGCCTTTTCATAGTGTACATAATGCTTTAGCATTAATATGTTTTATTTATCGAATTTTAGTTGCCAAACGAATATCCAATGTACTCAAGGCTCTGATCTATGATATGAAGCACCAATTGTATGCTAGATATGGTACGAGTACATATCTCTTACCTCTATGTTTAGTATCTAGATATATCTTGTTGTTACTGCTTTTACATATATACATATTGTTTGAAATATTTGTGCCATTCTATGGACGGACGCCCAAGTCCACTCACCTTTGGCTTGGTAGCCATTAGGAGTGTGGACTTAGGGTAACAAATAGTTTCATCACAAATGGTATCAGAGCCAAACACACATGCCTCTGCATGTGTAATGCATAACACATCTTCCCCTAAAGTTTAGAGAGTATTCAAGCATATACCTCTTCTTTAAGGACTACCTAAGCCACCCAAGTAGATGATGATTATTTATTATTCTTATCCCCTCATGTGATTATTCTCTCTTGACTATTAGTCACATGATTTCTCGATTATGGGTAGCTTATGCTTAGGGAAACTAAAATTGATTTGAACTCATGAAACTTGATCTAGACAATAATGCCATGATATGATCTTTAACAAAACCCCTATTTGATAAATGAAAGTACTCGTGAAAGTAATGAATGCATTTGTAAAGTTCACACAAACTTAATGTTACCAATTGGATATAAGTGTGTTCTATGTTTGAGGTAAATCCTTGATGATGGTGATGTAAGATGGAACTTATGTTCTATACCCCATGTTTGATAGAGTCCCTACCTCTTTTCTCAATTTTGGATAAACAAATGTTCTATACCCCATGTTTGATAGAGTCCCTACCTCTTTTCTCAATTTTGAATAAGCATGATGGACATGAATATCACTCTAGCCCTATTATGCTCAAACTCTTGAGTCCTCAATTTGACTTATTGGCTTCCAAAATCTACCCTTACCTTGATCTTAAAAGGAAGAGAATGAAATTATGACTTTGATCTTACAAAATCTTCAAGTATGGTTGCCCCATTATGATCTTGATGTTTGACTCATGACTTTGTGAAATATGATTTGGTAGTTTATGCTTGCCCTTTTTGGATATGCTTGATAACTCATGACCAATGTGGACTAATGTGCTAGATTAGGGTGGTAATAGACTTATGGATTCCCCAACATAGGACACATTTCTATTTGACTACCTCTAAATTCTCACCTATTGGATTATTTAGAGTTCGATAAGGTAACCCCTTCCACCCAATTCTGACTACTTAACCTAAGTCTTTAGAAGGTTAGATCCATGGCAATATTGATACTTGATCTTGAATGTCGATTGAATGATGATCGTGAAATATGATGTCGGTGCCTGTAGTTAGTGGTTAGGTCCCTAGAAAAACCTAGGCCTAGATCATTCATCAACCATGGACATCCTGAAATGAACTCGATGTTGATACCCCAAAATGTTGAATAATGCAAGAAATGTTGCTCGATTATTGTATATGGATGAATGATCACCCCTAGAAGGGCGAGTTAATAAATCAGTTTAAGAATTGAAATAACCTTGAATATCAAAAAATGTTTGGAGGGTTAACTATAGAAAGCATGAAAGAATATATATATATATATATATATATATATATATATATATATATATATATATATATATATATATATATATATATATATAGTTTTTACTGCCCGCGCGGGTATCCTAATCAAACTACCCGTGCTCTGAAAACACGGTGGCAGATATTGGAATTATCTTTTTCTGCTCGAAACTTGATTATGTCGCCTCTGTCTCTGTTTCATAAGTGCGGCCGTAAACTTCCAATGAGATTGCATTGTATTTCTGCCAAAAATTTTAACCCAGTATGTTATACAACCATCTCCTGGACTCCCCGTCTCCGTCATAGCACGATCTCATCATCCCCTCTTCTTCTCGTTTTTTCGCTCGAACCGCTCCTACAAAGTGTCCTTGTCGTCGTCGTCTGGCACCATCGTCCGTCGTCTCCATTGTGGAACTCCAAAATTGTAGACACCACATTAGTCGCCCTTGCTGCAGATTCTGATT
Source organism: Alisma plantago-aquatica (assembly GCA_963693085.1). Classification (NCBI taxonomy): domain Eukaryota; kingdom Viridiplantae; phylum Streptophyta; class Magnoliopsida; order Alismatales; family Alismataceae; genus Alisma; species Alisma plantago-aquatica. The sequence goes on from OY856411.1 coordinate 675,956,042, forward strand.
CGAGTTCGGTTGCGAGATCAATTGACAGACTCTGACTTATGAAAGACAGACAAAAGGAGCTCTGACCCCGCCTACCTACCAGGAAGCATAGAATCTGGCCTCTCCTTTCCGCAGGTGTTTGTGGGTCGCTGGTGGTTGGACGGCGCGGAGGAGGTGTGGCGGATCCAAATAAAGATGTAGCCGGTGGGGGAGATTTAGTCGAAGCACATCCAAATGACTGTCCGCAATGATGAGGATCTGAGCAAGATGTAGGGGACTATGACCATCACCAATAGCAGTGTGTGTCCCAACAACAACCAGAGTTGTTGTCAAAGAAGCATGGTAAGAGCCAATATGCCGAGGAGGAAAGAAGTTATGGATGGTGGACGGTGGGGGATTGATAACCAGTACGAATAGTAGCCTCAGTTTCTCCGATATGTAGCGTAGTACATGTTCACGCATGTTCTATTCAGCTGCTGCAGTTCTCGTATCTTACTTGTTGTCACATGTATTCTTCACATCTATTTATATCCGACGTGTATTTTGTGTTGGTGGGCATGCCAAGCTGCTTGCCTTCTCTCTATCTTTTTATTGGCTCATTGAGAAGGACAAGAAAGTCAAATACTCATTGAGAAGGACAAGAAAGTCAAATAGTATTTACAATTTTTCTGCACATGAGTGCTTGATGAAATGCTCACATGCTGCTAGACTTTCCTTTGTGTTACCTATTAAGATGGAAGGATGTGTAACAATTTATGGTTGCACTTTTTAATCAGTTCCGGCCTCAAGCCTCGCATAGTCTTTTCAATTAAGAAAGCTATTATAATTCTAGTGTGTGCTTAATTAATTTTAATTTAAGGAAGATAAATTTAATGCAATTCATGAACAACCATTTGGTGTATAAAGTCAATGAGCTAGAGATTCATATATTTGATGTACTTGCTCACTGTCAACCCAACGAACTGAAACCCAAGAAGCCAAGAGGATCAAGTTCCTCGTCTTGTTTGAGAGGCATACTTGATCACTTTGAGGTGTTGATCATCGAGTTTCATGTGAATGAGAAGTAACTATTTCACACAGAGTAACTATTGGTCACCATGAGTAACTATTCTACCCATAGAGTAACTATTGGTCACAATGAGGAGGCGTAGTACTTGAGCATGTCTATCCCATTAAATATTACTTTTATGTTTCTCTTAGTTACTTTTTACTATTAAACATTACAGTGTATCAAATAGTAATTTTAATAACAAGCATCATAGAGTTCCATGAGACATGATCCTTTATCGGCATTTCCTCAAACAGATCCTTCACGTGTTCTAACATGCCTAGCTTGATGTACCCATACACGGTGAAGTTCCACATTTGTGTTCCTAATGTCCACTTACATCTTATCAAACAACTCTGTATTAGATATGATCACCACGTTGCTGGACACCACGTTCCTCTCAGCCATTCTACCGAACCTATTGACGAGTACGATAGAGCCGATCAAAAACACTGGTGATTGGCATACCTCATGCAGGCGAAGATCATTTTGTTCCATGTGAAGGAGTTGGGTTTTGTGACCTGTTCAATGATGGACCGATAATAGGGGAGGGGATGTTAGATATATACCTTTTATAGCTATTATTTAGCATGGGTTAAGCCCAATGTAGCACAGCCAGTACATAATGGAAAGGAACGTAAGTTATTCCTTTTGTATAAAAGGATAATCACGTTATTAATTATTGATTTAATTAATTGTATCTTTTCCTTAACGATTAAGATATGTACGTTTCGTGTATAATTCAGAAACGGTTCAACAACTTTCCATTATGTGAATAAGAGATGAAGTTAATTATTTTTATATAATTAATGATCTCCTTTCCTTAACGGTAAATGCATGTACGTTTCATGTACAAGAGTGATCGAGTGATTGTGTCCGTCTAGGATTAGGACGTGGGGCGTGAAAGGGTTATAAATAGGGAAACATGTCAATAGGGTTGTACACACAACGAATTTAATCTCTCTTTGCATAACGCACAACTGTCAGCCGCCGTTTGCAAGAGACGAGAGATGTGTCCCTTTGACAAAGTTTTCTCTTCTTTCCCTTCGTCCATGTGAATTACTGCTTTGTGAAGACTTGTCTTCGGAACGAAGTGAGTATTCAGAAAAGTTGTCTCATGGAGATCCTTCTCCTAAATGAGATGAACAATGTCGTCCTTCTATTCCTTTGACACGACCTGTCCGGGTGGTGGTACCTGCGATCGCTGGGCTGCACTGGTGGTGCAAATATTTTGGCGTCAAATTGACGTACCGAAAGAGCGACTTGGCGTCAAGCGTTACCAAGACGAGCCAAGGATATAGACTTTGCTACATTCTTAATGATTGGATAGACTGGAAGAACATCGCTTATCTGAAAGATTGCAAGGCAATGATTTCTTTAAGTATACATATGTATATACAAATATACATGTCTTGTTTCTCAACGAGACGATCCGGTCAGGAATTTCTTATTCTTTTATTTATGTTCTCCTACAATGTTTTAATCTTGTATATCTTATCTTGATCTATCTGCAATTGTTAATTATTTGTAACTGTTTATTGTTGCATGTAACGACATTTACACGTAAATTATCTAACAATCTTAAAGAAATCAATCTTTGTCGTTAATTAACAATGGAGATCATGGTACGTGCGCTATAATTAACAATAAACATATGCCTGAAAAACTATTGTTTCGAACGTTGTATATTAGCAATGTTGAATATATAATTGGCATAATATATGGGTATGAAATATAGGAACAACCGGAACTAAATAAAACTGATCCCAATAATGTGAATGTTATTTCTAGTTGGAAAAAGGCTGATATGAGATGCCAAGAGTTAATTTTGTTTGTGTTAAAAATACAAACTGTATAATTTATACTCTTAGCAAGTATTGCTTATTTCCATGACATTGTATAGGGATGGTAGAAATAAAATATAAATCTAAGAATAAGGGTACTAATTAGTGCTGAGTTTCAAAGTTTGTAATATTTCTAAATGTTTTATTTAGTAGAGGTAAATCTATTCTTGAACAAGTAATTAATGTTTTAATTCTTGGTGTACAAAATTTTGGATGCATGCATTAAATGCTTGAAAATTTTGTTGGTATGTCTATAGTTGAGATATTCCTAATTAGGAAGTCGTTTGACATATATCTCAAATATAAAGGAGAATGTCAATGAGCAGTTTCATGTTAGACATTAATAAACAAGATGTACACTTGATAATTTTATTGTTATGTCTATAGTTGAGATATTCCTAATATTTTAGGAAGTTGTTTGACATATATCTCAAATATAAAGGAGAATGTCAATGAGCGGTCTCATGTTAGACATTAATAAATAAGATGTACACTTGATAATTTTATTATTATGTCTATAGTTGAGATATTCCTAATATTTTAGGAAGTTGTTTGACATATATCTCAAATATAAAGGAGAATGTCAATGAGCGGTCTCATGTTAGACATTAATAAACAAGACGTACACCTGAAAGATACAAATGTCAAGTTACATGTTAGTTCTTACCCGACAGTTAATTTTAGTGCTAAGACCAAAGATAAGAAATTAAAGATAGTACATATATCTATGGCTAATAACAAAGTATGTCCTTTGTATACAAAGGATTGAAGGTTGCCACATCTGAAATTAAGGAGATTATAATTAGATAATTATTTTCTTGAACCTTAATGATGGGTATGTATCTTTAAAACCTGAAATCTCGATTATTAAATGAGATGGTTTTTTTTAATAGACTGTAAAATGTAATAAGTTATTATTACATACCTTCGTGATGCTATGTTCTTTAGCAAGTGATATTTGTGTAATATGGAGAACTAGTTTAAGATTCTTGCTGAACATATTTCAAATTGCATTTTAATATTTGAATGAATATAGTTCTGTATGCATGAATCTTGTGTCATCTAATATACAACATTATTGTTTGAGACCTATTTTGTAATCTCAATGTAACAAATGATGAATCATGAATTAGTTCCAAAATCCGACATTAATTCTGAAAGATGTAAGATATATATGTAAACTAAATTACCTAGAAGAATTTTTTTTTATAATAAGAATTCTAAAATTCTAGATTTAGTTTTCCATAACATCTGTGAATTTAATGAAGTAACTAATAGGAACTGGAAATTGTTATTTTATAACATATGTGGATGATTTGTGTAGATATTGTTATGTCATTTTACTTAAAAGTAAAATTGAGACATTAGAAAATTCAAAATATTTTAGATGGAAGCTAAAACTCAAACTAGTAAGGTACTTAAATGATTAAGGTCTGATGGGGAGAAGAACATACCTTGAACTTGTTTGTTGGAATTTTTAACAACTCCATTGTGTAGTTCATGAAGGTTGTTGCTCCTTATACACCATGGTTTATTGGGATTGTAGAACGTAAAATCTGATTCCTTATTTAAATGGCTTATAACTTTCTCCATACCTCAAGTTTACTCATATATATGTGGAAGAAACTTTGAATATGGCTTGCCAAATTTTGAATAAAGTTTTCTATAGACATAATAAGAGTAACCTGATTGAGTTATTGATTGAGAAAGAATTGTTCCTCTAATATCTTCAAATGTGGGGGCATTTTTACTAAGGTATATGTCTCTGAACACAAAAGAAAGGAAATTAGAAAAACGGTTGATGCCATTTTACTGGGTCATGTAAAGACAAGTTACGCCTTTAGATTTATGATTATAAAATCTGAAATCTTCGGCTATAAGGTCTATACAATTGTGATATTACGTAAGACATTATGTGATAATGTGTTTCCCATGAAAAACTGGTGTATCTAAATAAATGTCTCATAAAGATTCATTATACACATGGTCTTTTCTCGAGTATGTAGAAAGGATAAGAAATGTGGGGGGCAACTTAGAATTTGCTATTTCTGAATTTATTGATTCTGATGAAATGGCTGAACAAAGGAGAAGTTAACTACTAAGATTTTCAAGGATGATAGAAGTGAGTTTCTCACTTATAATATCAAAGATGATCTTGTTCCTTTCAACACATGCTATGGATTTTCCAGAAGCTTAGTTTTGGAAAGAATCTGTTAACAAAGAAATCTTATGAATTCTCTCAAATCAATTGTGGGAATTTATAGATTTGTCTTCTAGTTGTTCTAAAGTTGTTAGTAAATGGATCATTAAGATGAAAATAAATTCAGACTGGATAATCAATAATGTACTTTGCTAGGCTAGTTGCTAAGGATTTTACACTCCGAAGAAATAATGTATTTTGATACATATTCTATGTTTCCTACATGAACACAATCTGAATGCTTAAGGTATTGGTTATCACATATAGTCTCATATTCAATAAATGAATGAGAATTCCGTATTCTTACACGGTAATATTCACGAGAAGATATATATATGTGGAATAACCTAATGGATTTGTGCATTGTAGGAATGAGCATAAAAGTGTGTAAATTTATTAAAGCTATTGCATGGCTTGAAACAAGCTCCTAAGCAATGATATGAGATGTTTGATAGAGTACTATCAATGAAATTCTTCAGTTAATATTTTTGACAAATGTATCTACTGTAAAAATTGTCAATGGTTGATTCATGTTGTTATACGTAGATGATGTTTTGTTTCCAATATAAAAGTAATAAATTAGACTATCATTCTTATGTAACAAGTTTTAGATGAACTATAAATGAGAGTCATTTACATGATTTTAAGGCCTAAAATCATGAGATTTATTGATGGTATAACTCTCTAAAAGTCTCATTATGTTGAGAGGATACTAGAGAAGTTTGAGTACACATCATGCAACCATGTTAAGACTCTATATGAACTCATCAAAATGTCTTGTATAAGAATGTGACTAAAGTTCTAATGAATTAATTATGATACTTTTTGGATATTGGAAGTTTGATGTATCTTAAGAACCACACATGTACTTACATTATGTTTGTTATGTGCAAGTTGAGTAGATACACCAATGATCATGCTAAGACCCATTTAGAAATCTCTTGATAGAGTATTGAGGTCTGTAAAGGGAACACATTGCCTTGACTTCATTATGACAAATATCCTTTGGTAGTTAAAAGGATATAATAATGCATGCCGGTTTGTCATGAACTCTAGGAGTAATGGTGTCTTGTGATATATTTTCCTAATAAGAAAATGTGTTGTTTTATGGATTGTCTTGGTCTTTTTCTGAATCTTAGTTGGGTGTTTTATATATGAAATTGAATTGGAAGTTGAACGGCTACATAGATTTTAATCTAAGTTAGCCATTGAAATTAAATATGATTCCTGCAATTTCATTTTTTATTAATAACAGTACAACTATCAAAGATATAAAGATTGACAAGTACAATTAAAACAACATTGACACATCCAAGTCAGACTTATGTCTGTAAGGGAGTTAGTGTCTTGTGGGGTTAAGGCTTGACTACGTAGGTACCTTTCTTCTTATAAAGCCAATCCTTTGACTATATGTCTTAATATGGCATTAGTTGAGAAATTCAGGTTGGGGATGGGACTGAAACCCCTTCTTATTCATAGGCAGTAGCAACCCAACCTAAAAGAGTGGAGATCCCACGAATTGGGTTCAATGTGGTAATAACAAGCTGTCGGGTGAATTTATGACACTATGTAATTTTATCTTTGATGCTTCATGCATCTGTGTGTCTCTCCCCTGAAAACATGTTTAGTGTCATAAGCTGCAAGTTAGTAAGAGATTAGTCTCTGAATGGAGTCAAGTCCTAGGACAGGATGCTAGCAGTACATCCTTGGAGACTTCAACTAAGTGATTGATGTTGTGTGGGCTCCAACAAGGAAAAAGGTTGTTTCCTATGTCAATCATGATTCCCTGATTAGGATGCATGGCCTTTAATGCATCGTTTTACTTCTTTACTGCCATGTCTTTATTATGTTGTTACCAACCGATACTCTTGCAACCAAGGTTCAAGTTCAAGACTTTAGTTCACTTAGTTCCTGTGGGAGTCTACGTTGGATAACTCAGGTAGATTCAAACCGAAAGGTATCTACTGAAAGCATAGTATGGAGGACTGTTTGGCAGGGCACTACACATTGGACTTTGTGGGGGATTGTTAGATATATAGCTTTTATAGCTATTATTTAGCATGGGTTAAGCCCAATGTAGCGCAGCCAGTACATAATGGAAAGGAACGTAAGTTATTCCTTTTGTATAAAAGGATAATCACGTTATTAATTATTGATTTAATTAATTTTATCTTTTCCTTAACGATTAAGATATGTACGTTTCGTGTATAATTCAGAAACGGTTCAACAACTTTCCATTATGTGAATAAGAGATGAAGTTAATTATTTTTATATAATTAATGATCTCCTTTCCTTAACGGTAAAGGCATGTACGTTTCATGTACAAGAGTGATCGAGTGATTGTGTCCGTCTAGGATTAGGACGTGGGGCGTGAAAGGGTTATAAATAGGGAAACATGTCAATAGGGTTGTACACACAACGAATTTAGTCTCTCTCTGCATAACGCACAACTGTCAGCCGCCGTTTGCAAGAGACGAGAGATGTGTCCCTTTGACAAAGTTTTCTCTTCTTTCCCTTCGTCCATGTGAATTACTGCTTTGTGGAGACTTGTCTTCGGAACGAAGTGAGTATTCAGAAAAGTTGTCTCATGGAGATCCTTCTCCTGAATGAGATGAACAATGTCGTCCTTCTATTCCTTTGACACGACCTGTCCGGGTGGTGGTACCTGCGATCGCTGGGCTGCACTGGTGGTGCAAATATTTCGGCGTCAAATTGACGTGCCGAAAGAGCGACTTGGCGTCAAGCGTTACCAAGACGAGCCAAGGATATAGACTTTACTACATTCTTAATGACTGGATAGACTTGAAGAACATCGCTTATCCGAAAGATTGCAAGACAATGATTTCTTTAAGTATACATATATATATACAAATATACATGTCTTGTTTCTCAACGAGACGATCCGGTCAGGAATTTCTTATTCTTTTATTTATGTTCTCCTACAATGTTTTAATCTTGTATATCTTATCTTGATCTATCTGCAATTGTTAATTATTTGTAACTGTTTATTGTTGCATGTAACGACATTTACACGTAAATTATCTAACAGGGGAGCAGGAGGAGATGTTGTGGCTGCGGAGTAAAGGAGGCAAACACAGATTGGATTTGGTCGGTATTTACTGTAAAGACATGGTGACATAGTCAACAGACACGAGAAAGTCCCGTCCAGAGGTGCCTCTACCTCTGACCTTGCCATGCCCAAGCCTACCAATGCCCTCTAGCCTCTGACTTCATCAACCATAGCAGCTTTACCTCCAGACCTTCCTCCACAGGATCCAAATCCTTCGTCCCTGTTCTACTAACTATTCTCCTCGTATCAGAAATTGGATAGAGTCACGATAGAAGCATGGTCGTTGGAGATGATAGACAACGATAGAAGATTTACTGGATCAGCTGGATAGCCAAGGAGGTAAACTGATCGAAGGTATTCGTGGACTCACCGCCGCCGCATCGCAATCAAAAAGTTACACTTCATTTAGTTTATTAGACGTACGGATCGGAGTCATCATAATATGAATACAACACCTGATACAAGCACGTTGGTTTACAAGACATCATCCTTAGTTATATTTTTTTCTATTCTCAGTATAAATTTTCTATTCAAATTACATAAGGTTCCTTCCTATTATAAAATGCTCCTTCTCATTATTAATTTATATTCAAATTACAGAATGCTCTTTCTCATTATAAATTTGTTCATATCTGTTTTAGTTAGAGAGATTATCTATATATTGGATAATTGTATATTTCTTCTTCTTAGCGATGGTTATTGGTGTCTTTGTGTATATGCTCAATTTTGGTAATTTGTATTATAATAAGAAAGTGACATATGTAATATGGACAGTCCCATTATAATAGGCAAGAGTCAAATGTAATGTAGGTGACGGTTTTATAATATGGATACTCATATTATAATAAGCAAGTGTCATATGTAATATGGACAGTCGCATTGTAATAGGCAAGAACAAACCGCAATGTAGGTGATAGTTTTGTAATATGGATACTCATATTGTAATAAACAAGTGTCATCTGTAATATGGATAGTCACATTGTAATAAGCAAGAGCCAACCGTAATGTAGGTGACAGTTTTGTAATATGGATACTCATATTGTAATAAGCAAGTGTCATCTGTAATATAGATAATCACATTGTAATAGGCAAGAGCCAACCGTAATGTAGGTGACAAATTTGTAATATGGATACTCATATTGTAATAAGCAAGTTATCTATAATATGGACAGTCACATTGTAATAGACAAAAATCAACCATAATGTAGGTGACAGTTTGTGATATGGATAGTCATATTGTAATAAGAAAGTGTCATCTGTGATATGGACATTCACATTGTAATAGGCAAGAACCAACTGTAATATATGTGATAGTTTTATAATATGGCTAGTCATATTGTAATAAGCAAGTGTCATATGTCATATGGATAGTCACATTATAATAGGCAAGAGCCAACTATAATGTAGGAGACAGTTCGTAATATGGATAGTCATATTGTAATAAGTAAGTGTCATACGTAATATGAATATTCACATTGTATAGGCAAGAGTCAACCACAATGTAGGTGACAATTTTGTAATATGGATAGTCAGATTTGAAACGAGTGTGAATGCATTGTTGTAGTCAAGCATATTAGTCAAGCATATTGCTTATAACAGTTGGAGATAAGATGTATCAAATCTGTCTACATTTAGAAACAATTGCAGCTAGTCCACACCCCAACAACTTCCAGCTGAAAGAGAAAATTATAAGACCCGTTAATGTCCTCTCGGAGCACATATGGCCACAGTAGCTCTATATGTCTGCGTCACTTTTGTATGAAACAAGTTGTCTAGAGAAGTGTTCGTTACATGAGATCCTCAGTGAAGAAGCTAAAATCCATGTATGTGTCCCGATCTGTCACGATGGACATGCTCGTTTCTTTCCATGTCTCTGTCCACACCTGACACAGTGACACCCCCAAGTGACTAACTCTCTACAACAAGATGACATTTAAATTCTCATATTATTAGTCTTTTTGCCTCTTTCACTACACCTGCACCACCTATTCTGGGCATGGCCTCCTTTCCCTGATCCTCCCAATCAATTTTGAATGGTTTGCTACGAGCGATCCCTGTCCAAAACTAACATCATTGTCTCTCTGTAATGGCATCACAACCATCACATCATATTCACCGTCGCCATGTGCAATGCACTTGATATTTGCGGAAGATATCATTAGCGATCAGATTGCGAGACGAGAAGGGGAAAATGTCATTCATAAACGCAATAGCAACGATCCAGGTCATAATCAACTGTGGTATGATGAAAGGCTTGATAATTTTCTATTAGATTTACAAACCATGTGCTGCTTGCTTCTTCTAATAGACTAGCCGTACACAACTTTCGGAACCAGGTGTTATTGAGGCCTTGCCCTGTTTTCATCATAAGTCGCTATCTGCAATTAAATCCACGGGAGCTGCCTAAAATGCTATTTGTCGAGGCAGATGCCGGATTGGAGTACTGCTGAAACTTGGTAGTCGGCTGCGGAGACGGCCCAGTGAACTTCCGTCCGCAGGCTAGGAGACGCTCGTCAGATTAGGTGGCAACATTGGTAAATATCAAGACCCGGATTTCACTTAAGCCTTGCGGCACGGGTATTTAATTGCTGCTACCCGCATGGGCAACCAATATATCCCCTATATAGGCGTTCATTCATTGCCCATGCGGGTAGTCTAGATTTTCGCTACCCTGCAGCCAAAAAAGTAACTCTCCTAGCTAAGAAAGTAACTCTGTTGTAAAAAAAGTAACTATGGTGTCAAAAAAGTAACTCTGCTGGCCAAAAAAGTAACTCTGTACAAAATATACAGCAGATATATATAAGGACGGGTTTTTTAATTTTGGAGGGACAAATGATATTATTTTTGGCTAAAATTTTTTGGAGAGCTAGACAAAATAGTCATCTACAATTTCGAATTAAAAAAAAAGTGATCGGAAGGGTGGGCGGGTAGCTACCCGTGCGGGCAATAAAGATGGGCCATATATATATATATATATATATATATATATATATATATATATATATATATATATATATATATATATAAAGAGAGAGAGAGAGTATAATTCTTTAAAACCCAACTATGCCATCTCTAAGGGACGTGAGGAAAAGTCATTGAGGAAGTGGATGACAGTAGAGGTCAAGCCCAAGAAGGAAGGCCAACATATATATATATATATATATATATATATATATATAGAGAGAGAGAGAGAGAGAATAATTCTTTAAAACCAAACTATGCCATCTCTAAGGGATGTGAGGAAAAGTCACCGAGGAAGTGGCTGATAGTAGAGGTCAAGCCCAGGAGGTATGGCCAACATGAAGACCAATCCTAGGAGGGAAGGTTGCCAAGAGGTCAAGCCTAGGAGGGAAGGTCAAAATGAAAACCAATCCTAGGAGGGAAGGTCGCCAAGAGGTCAAGCCTAGGAGGGAAGGCCAATATGAAGACCAAGACCATGAAGGAAGGTCACCATGAACCCAATGCTGGGACATAAGTAAATAAGGTGCATCCTAAGAGGTGGAGAAATTATGGGTTAGATAATTACACAAAAAATAATGTGCTCGAATGTTGTTGGAGAAACCTCAAGAAAAATTAGAATGACATCTCAAAAAAAAAAATCCTAGGAAGGGTATAACCCCAAGTCACACGTAAGGTCTAAAATAAGAATCTAAACCCTAGTTTTGAAATGTGTGGATCCATGACTTTAATAACCAAACTTTGACTCTTGATATTGAATAATGGAATATTGACTCATGATTAATGATATTGATCTTGATATTGATTTGACTCCTATGATCACCCTATTTGGATCTGGAGATCACCCTGACATATGACTGAGGACTTTTATGTTCCCAAATCTTGAAATATAATTTGTAATGATGATTATGTTAACTTGCTCAATTTATGACTTAAGGTTAAGCTCCACATGCACTAGGGTGGGACCTTCTGACGATTAAAAGCACAGAATCATGATGTTGAAATATGAAGTTTGTTTTGAATTGTTGAAATATGAAATCTCAATCATTGATGTATAACCCTACCTAGTCCAATGTAGAATCTAGAACCATAAATGTTGGGAAAAAAGTTATGTCTTACTCTTGCACTCTGTTTGGTTGACTTGAAATGTGATCTCTTCAAATTTGGTAATATACAGGATGATCTCTCAAAAAATTGTGACTCATGTGATGATACTTACAAATTGTAGATCTATGTGACTATGTCTTGACCATGATGCTCAATTGCTCGATTTTTGAATGAGATGGATATTGTAACTGGTAATGATACCTTATGATAAGACTAGGAGGATCTTGATGTTGAATGGGAAAACTCAAGCTCGATTGATGACTTGATTTAAATTTTGGGGACACATATCTATTTACGGTGAGGAGGATGTGATAACCTGATTTTTCTCTCATTCAATTTAAGCACATCTTGACTCCTTAGATACTCCCTTATGATAAAAAACCTCCCTCACCATCACCTTTATGAATTTAAGTCACATTAATCTCAAATTGATGAATCAATTTTGACTAAACATCACTTCGTACTCATATTGACTTTAAATTGAGTTTTGAACTAAGTGACATGCTTATTATGCAAAATCAAGTTGCAATAAAAATTGAACCACTTTCATAGACTCTTTTTGTTATCAAATATGATTCATGTTGCAGATAACTCAATTACCTTTTCAATGGTGTAAAAATTGGCTCAATCAGACCATTATAGCCCAAGTTATGTGTCTTTCAAGTTCCCTTTCTTTCCCTTGATTTAGTCTTATTTTAAATCGAAAATGGCTCCTTTTGGGCTGAATGGCGCACAAGAAATTTTCCTCTTTTCCCTCTCCTTAGTAATCCAGAGCCTGCTCCCTCGACCAATCATGAGGCTAGGATCTATGGGCCATGGTCTCTGATTGTTAGATCTATCTCCCATAGATCCAAACAATGATCTGATGACTGTCCTCTCTCCTCCTTTATTCATACCATGTTTGGCGGACATGGTGCTTCTCCTCACCTACTCCCCCTTTACCTTGCCTCTTTTGCCCAAAATATGCGTTCTTTGGCTCCGTTTATCATTTCCAACTTCATTTTCCTCTTTTTCTCGCCCCTTTGCTAACACTAACGCCTTGTTTCCTCTATGCCTTTCCCTCCTGCTCCTTGCGGTGCTGCCGCCCTTCTCAATTGGGGGTTTCTTCCCCATGGTATCTTGACCACCACTAGGATTCTCATACCTCTCACAAAGACATTCCAAGTCAAGGTGGCTGATTTTTGAGCTCCATCACACCTCCTTTTCTCTGCGTCTTCCACTATTATGAGCCACGCTATCGTGGGCTCAGTGTCCAGCCATTGGTCCGTCTCCATGAGAGAGATGATGGCTAGGCCTTTGGATGCCATATAGATGGACAATCATCCTCAAAAGTTCCCTCTCTTACATGCTCTCTCTCCCTCCCATTGGCAAGGACCCACACAGATCACCACTCACAATGTGCCATGCAACTAGCGGGCCCGTGAATCCATCTCCAATGCGCCCATTGACAGAAACTCTTGGCTCACCCACGACCACTGACAACCACATTGTGCCACTAGCCACTGATGGCAGATGCCCCAGGCCATAGTCCACTGTGACTAGGGGCCCTCACCATCGCGGGCCAGCCACCTGCTGGTTCTTGGCCCATTGAAGGATTACTTGGTTGACTCAATTGCTAAGATCTAGTCAAACATGCAACTTATGGTTTTCGAATCAATGGTTAATCATATACTTTACTAGCAAGGTAAATTTTCCTCTTGACCCTACTATGATATTGGCTTGCTTTTATGTATGCTCGTATGAATGTTTGGCTACTTATTTACTTGGTTGAAATATTGTTCCTACGAGTACTACTTTCATGTTTGAGTAATTCTATGTTGGAAAACCTTGAAATATGATATACAAAAATCCATTATGTAATCTAATGTTGACATAATGGATAAAGGAACCTAAAACATGCCTTGTATAAAATGATATCATTAAGTTTTCTTGCTTTGTTTCTTCTTCTGGACTATGATCGTGTTTCTATCCAAGCAAGTTTTGTATTATTCTTAAACTGTTTACATGACTTTTCATAGCATACTTAATTCTTTTGCATTAATATGTTTTGTTTATCGAATTTTTAGTTTCCAAATGAAGATATGATGTACTCAACGCTCTGCTCTATAATATGAAATACCAATGGTATGCTAGATATGGTACAAGTACATATCTCTTACCTCTATGTTTAGTATCTTGCTATATCTTGTTGTTACTACTTTTACATATATACTACATGTGTGAAATATTTGTACCATTCTACAGACAGAGGCCCAAGTCCACTCGCCTTTGGCTTGGTATCCATTAGGACTATGGACTTAGGGTAACAAACAGTTATGTGACAGTTATCAACATACTATAGCCAACATGAAAGTAGTATTCGTAAGGAATAGTATCTCAAACAAGTAATTATCCAGCAAAGCATTCATATGAGCATATGTACAAGCAAGCCAATAACATGGTAGGGTCAAGAGATTGAGCATACCTTAAGAGTAGAGTACAAGTTATGTATTATTGAGTGAAATCCCTATTGATGATCCAAACCAAGGGAACCTCACAAAGAAGATATATAGCATGCTGTCTTATTTCAAAGGGTTTTAGCTAATATAATCATGAAACATGTCATGTGGATGTACTCCTAAACCTAGGTATCAAGTAGTTTGAGTGGGGTCCCAACTCGTCAAACATGCATACATTGGTTCAACATAGTATAAGCATTAACACTAAGCCTTAGGTCTAGGTGAACCATCCACATAATGAGTAACACAAGATAGATATAAGGTATGATTTGTTAATTGAGGAAGCATGGGAGTTGCGCTATTATCATGGTCTATTCAAGTAAGATCATAATTGGCCATATCAGATTCATTCCATGCAATCAAGTCATATTTCCAAGTCATATAAGCATTAAGAGAATAGGATAGTTCAAGTTTATGTTAAAGCTACAAGTATGATGAATCTACTAATTTGAAGTCATTAAGATATAATGTGTAGCATTAGAGCATGGTCATAGCCAAATTAGGTTCCAAACAAGCAATATGTGCATATATATCATACTACGTATTACATGTTGTCAATAGGATTACATGAGTATGATACTTGGCATTTAGTAAAACAAGTCATTAAGGACTGATTTGGGAGTGGGAATAGATATTTGAATATTAAGGATCTATTTTAGCACAAGTATTCAAGATCCAACCACAAGTACACAAACATCAAATCTAGGACATATTAGTCTACAAAGGTGAGTCCTCTTTAGGTCATAAGAGATACTTAAGGAAAGGAGGAATAAAGTATCAGTCAAACATGTCACACATGATCATAAGGTGTACTAATTTTGAGATTATACTGTTAGATGATAACAAATTAGGCTAAATCTTAAGACTTGGTCAAGTCATAGAATGAATCCACTTAATTGAGTCACCTTTTGGTCAACAATTAACATTTAGGGTCAAAGTAAACATTAAGGTTCATTTTAATGGCCCAAGAGCACATAACAATAAAAGATACTTAAGCTTCACTGATTTAAGGGATATAAAAGCCTAGAGGTCATTAATGATTACATAGTGCATGCCTTAGGTTGATTAATAAAAACAAGATAAAAAATGCATCATATTAGATAAAATAGGAATGAAATGTAAAATTAGTAAAAGATAGTAGCATCATTAGAAAGATAATGATTTTTTGGTCAACATGGTATATTACATCATACTATTTGGTTTAGGAACTTGGGAGATACAAAGCCTAGAAATTAGCACCATTAAATTGAAATTTTTGGAATGGATTTACACTAATTGGGTTGTGAAAGGGCGTCTGGGCCTATGTCTTGAGGGTGAGCAACCTCTGTACTGCACCAGTCCACTTACGGCTGCCACCCATGGCATGTGGACTTGTTGATGATATGATAAATGGCAATAATACAGGAATCATCTGGTAATAGTGCGACAAGTACATCTGAGGGCTCGGGCTTGTCATTTCCCTAAACTCCTCACTCATGTTGGTTAGATGCTCTTGCGGAAACACCAGGGTCTTGTGCCAGATCAAGATCGGGGTTCGGGCTTCTGACCTCAGGGCCAGGCAAAACCCAGTCACCCTAGTGTAGGGGAGCATGTTGAAACCACTACTAGGCATGGTGAGCAACGATTGTTGCTAGGGCAGAAACACCCAAAAAGAGGGAGTAGTAGAATCATAGGAAGGAGGAAGAAGGGCGGCAAACTCACAGGTGCTAGGGTTGCAAAAGACTGAGAAAAAGGAGGTGATGAGTCGGGGGAGGATTTTATAGGCAAGGGTGGAGTTAACTAGTGCTAGATTGGAGGGAAGAGTGGGGTTGGTGAAGCTCAACACCAAGGCCTCTGACAAGGTGTAAGAGATGAGATCTTGTCTGTCATATTAGGATTGAATATGTGGTCGCAAGATCCAACGATCGTGATTCATGATCCCAAAAATAGAGCAATGTGATTGGTTCAAAGAGGGGGGACACAGATCACTACTAGGGAAAAGGAGAGGGTGATACAGGGCCCTTTTGCAAGCATGCCACATCCCATCTTGGGCCCAAATCGCCAACCCAAGGCTTGAAACCAAGACAAAGAAAGTAATTTTAGGGGTTTTAAGGTCCATGTTTCAATTAGGCATAACTCCCTCCACCGGGATCCGATTTTGATGAAATGACTTGCATTGGAATCGTGAGAATGAGATCTACAATACGATCATGACAACAAGATATGTATATATTCAAAAATTAGTTCAACATAAAATGAAAAGATGGAAATTAGTGTTAGGATTGAAAACTATATTAGAGTTAAATTGAGTGTCACCAATTTATCAATTGCACTTAGTGGTTATCAATTATGCATAGAATCACATTCAATTACAAAAATGAAGGTAAGATAAGAACATTGAGCAAGGTAGAGTTTAGAATGACATAATGTAAGAGAGAGTAAGATCTAGTATATCACATCTACCTTTGAAGAGAGTTGAGTAATGACATCTTTTAGATGTTCCCCATCTGCACAAAATTCATCATTTTGCTGGATTTGTGTTGAAACAAAAGTTTCAAGCATGCTCTCCAGACTCAACTTAGGTTGAGGCTGATTGTAGTTTTTGTTGTTGTTGTTGAATCCTGGCGGGTGGTTATTGTTCATGGGATGTTAGTTGCCCATTAGTGATACTGATTTTAGCCTTGGTTTTGTAAATCTGGATTCTCTGGGTTGTTGTTCCTGTAGGAAAATGTTGGATGATCTCTCCATCCTGGGTTGTAGATGTTGGAATAGAGATTGTAGGGTTGTTTATTTCCAAAGCTCCCTACTGCATTATCTTACTCTGACATCTCTCCAACAGTCATTTGTGGGGGAAAATAAGAAGAAGAATTATGTCCAGGGGCTCCACATGCATAAAAAACTTGCTCCATTGCTTGGATGGAATGTGTACTCAACTTTTCAAATTTTGTGACAAGGCATCAAGCTTGGATGCAATAAGATCAATTGTGTCGATGGTGTGCTTTCCACCTAACTTTTCAATAGTGCCGCTTGATGAGAAGGTTTGGTTGTTTCTTTCTAAGCTCCACTAACAATGGTTGAGTGACATGTCTTCTATGATGTCATATGCCTCCCTATAGGATTTTTTCATAAGGGCTCTATTTGTGGCAACATCTATGTTCATATGAGTATTATAGAATATCCCACTGTAAAAGTTTTGTGGATGTAGCCAGTTGATCAAGTTGTGGTGGGGACAAAGGCGTTGCAAATCCTTAAATCTCTCCCACGTATCATAAAGTGTTTCACCTTATTGTTTCTTGAAATTGGTGAGTTGACTCCTTAATTGAGTGGTCTTGCTAGGAGGAAAGTACTTAGAAAGGAAACTGTTCAACAACTCATCGCAACTTTTAATGGATTGCTTCGTCAAGGAAGAGATCCATTCCTGGCTCGGTCTCGCAGAGTGAATGGCGGTTCAACCATTGAACCAGTCAGATCACCTCCTGACTGGTCATTTAGTTCTTCTATCCATCATCTGTTGGCTCCTCCAATTGATCAATCAGGTCTACCAGTCGATCAGTTCAGCTTGTCCATTTGGTCCTCCTCGGTCCTCCAATCGGTTAGCTTGTCTCTGTGATGGTCGTTTGGCATTTTCCGAATGTTCTCCTACTTTGTCATAATAGGAAAGTAAACTATCCTTTCCTACTTTGTCATAATAGGAAAGTAAACTATCCTTCTTTTATATGATTATTATGAAACCTCAAGTTACATTTGAGGGGAGAAAGGGCAGGAGAGAATTAACTTTACACTGGGAAGATAAGATTGAGGCTCGATTCATAGACTGAGATAAAAGGATTTTCCAACAACACAATGATGCACACATATTAGGGATTATTGGCCATGACCATGCTACACATTCACCATCAAATCCCTCTTTTTGGGTGACACGTGCAAGTTGCATATATATATATATATATATATATATCACTAGTACAGATAACACCTTTAGCATCGGTTAAGTAAGACTTTAGTCATCAATTTTGAAGCGACACCCAAGTGGGTGACACTAGAAGTAGTCTCCTTCAGCGTCGGTTACATAATCGATGACACAAAGCCATTCCCGATTACAACCCAAAAGTTCCAGCAGTCGGACCACAGACATCGGTTTCTAGCAAACAATTGACAAAATTAAGCATTTGTTGTCAGTTTTTAGTTTTTAACCAACGTTGATGTTTTTTTTTCTTCTAATCAGCTCCCAGGCCTGTTGTCCGGCTGGTCAGCAGGATACAGAACCTACAATTTAGTTCTGAACTATAGGTTTACAACATCCTTTGATTTCTGCCAACAACATGCCACAAACCTACAATATTAACAAGATGTACAATATATATATATATATATATATATATATATTCATGTGATTCACACACATGTATAAGAACATTTAAAAATGATTCATCACACACATGTAGAAACATGTAGTTCCATTTCATTCCTCCATTTTCACACACATTTAGCAACCTACAGTTCCATTCATTCATCTCTTTTCACATTCACACACATGTAGAAACATTCATTCATTCCATCTTCACAAACACATGTATATAGATAAGACAATTTAAAAAATTCATTCAGACATTATATATAAGTGTGTCTTTCAAAGTTTAACATGTTATCAAAATACTAATTATGACAACAAAGTTTAGAAAATAAGCATGATAGTAACTAAATAAGGGGCTTGATGTACCCCTAAACATGTGAATAAGACGGGAAAGTAAATTTGTTGCTTGGACCTACTTTGTTGATGTTGCTATGTCACAGAGCTCGTCATTGTTAGACGAATCTGAACTGATGGTGATAGGGAAATGGATGGTACCAATAGGAATAGAAGGGAAATTGGGTGTGCTCTCCTCATCGAATGAGTCCAAATATGTGCAATCCCATGTCGAGTAATCAAATTAGACCAGATGATTGGGCGTCTCATTGTTGATGTTGGTTATCCAAACCTTGATGGTATTATGGCCAATCGGACGAAGAAAAAGCATGTCACTACGACCTAATAGCATCTTCCCAACCCACTCACACCAACTGGATGCAGATACAAGATTTCCATCAACATCGTACTTAACCTCGATAACAGATGTTGAAGTTCCAAAATTTAGGGTCACTTCGCCAGCCGTGTAGCATCTTCCATTTAGATAACACCAATTTTTAGGTAGAGTGAGTTGTGATGATGAACGATCGTCTAGAATGATGTCTAACTGTTCTTCAATGGGGAATAGTAATATTGGGGTAGAGGCCAAAGCCATTATACCTACAATAATGTAAAAT